>CM049854.1:26371844-26539344 GCA_027422415.1 Schizothorax lantsangensis
CACGTAGTTTCTTTCGCTGTTTGATATGAAATATCGAAAACGTCTCCCATTTGATGTGGTCACAAAGAAGTTCTGCATCTAAATAAACGCAATCCTTTTTAAGAAAAAAGAGACAGAGGCAGCAGTTGTGAATGGGGTAGCCAACCCTAGCCCCGCCCCTGCGTTAATTGCGTTAAATATTTGTAACACGTTAATCTGAAAAAAAAAATCTCCTGCGTTAATACGCTAATTTTGAAAACACTAATATATTCACATTCATATATATACATACACATTCATATACAGGTGCATCTCAATAAATTAGAATGTCGTGGAAAAGTTCATTTATTTCAGTAATTCAACTCAAATTGTGAAACTCGTGTATTAAATGAATTCAATGCACACAGACTGAAGTAGTTTAAGTCTTTGGTTCTTTTAATTGTGATGATTTAGGCTCACATTTAACAAAAACCTACCAATTCACTATCTCAACAAATTAGAATACTTCATAAGACCAATAAAAAAAAAATTTGTGAATTGCCCTTCTGGAAAGTATGTTCATTTACTGTATATGTACTTAATACTTGGTAGGGGCTCCTTTTGCTTTAATTACTGCCTCAATTCGGCGTGGCATGGAGGTGATCAGTTTGTGGCACTGCTGAGGTGGTATGGAAGCCCAGGTTTCTTTGACAGTGGCCTTCAGCTCATCTGCATTGTTGGGTCTGGTGTCTCTCATCTTCCTCTTGACAATACCCCATAGATTCTCTATGGGGTTCAGGTCAGGCGAGTTTGCTGGCCAATCAAGGACAGTAACACCATGGTCATTGAACCAGCTTTTGGTACCTTTGGCAGTGTGGGCAGGTGCCAAGTCCTGCTGGAAAATGAAATCAGCATCTCCATAAAGCTTGTCAGCAGAAGGAAGCATGAAGTGCTCTAAAATTTCCTGGTAGATGGCTGCGTTGACTGTGGACTTCAGAAAACACAGTGGACCAACACCAGCAGATGACATGGCAGCCCAAATCATCACTGACTGTGGAAACTTCACACTGGACTTCAAGCAACATGGATTCTGTGCCTCTCCACTCTTCCTCCAGACTATAGGACCTTGTTTCCAAATGAAAAGCAAAATTTACTTTCATCTGAAAAGAGGACTTTGGAACCACTGAGCAACAGTCCAGTTCTTTTTCTCCACAGCCCAGGTAAGACGCTTCTGACGTTGTCTCTGGTTCAGAAGTGGCTTGGTAGCCCTTTTCCTGAAGACGTCTGAGCGTGGTGACTCTTGATGCACTGACTCCAGCTTCAGTCCACTCCTTGTGAAGCTCTCACAAGTGTTTGAATCAGCTTTGCTTGACTGTATTCTCAAGCTTGCAGTCATCCCTGTTGCTTGTGCACCTTTTCCTACCCAAATTCTTCCTTCCAGTCAACTTTGCATTTAATATGCTTTGATACAGCACTCTGTAAACAGTCACACCTTTCAGTAATGACCTTCTGTGACTTACCCTCTTTGTGGAGGGCGTCAATGTTCGTCTTCTGGATCATTGCCAACTCAGCAGTCTTCCCCATTATTGTGGTTTCAAAGAACAAGAGATACCCAGAATTTATACTGTAGGGATGGTCATTTATTGAAACTCAAATGAAAATATTCTAATATTTTGAGATACTGATTTTTGACTTTCATGAGCTGTAAGCTCTAATCATCAAAATTAAAACAAAAAAACTTTTGAAATGTTTTACTTTACATGCAATGAATCTAAAATATATGAAAGTTTCACTTTTTGAAATAAGTTCCTAGAAAAAATGAACTTTTTCACGACATTCTAATTTGAGATGTACCTGTATGTATGTATATATATATATATATATATATATATATTTATATTTTCTGGTATCATTTTGGTTAAATTAAATTTTAGTTTTAGTAATTTTGTGCTTTAATTTTTTGTTTTATTTATTTTTATTGTGACTGTATAGTATTAATTAAAAATATGAGAAATGCTGCCTTGGCAACTAGCTGAAATAAAATGTCAAAAGTTTAATTTTTTTCAGATTTTATTTTAGTTCAGTTAAGTTTATTTTATTTCAAGTGATGAAAAGATTTTTTTAAATGGTTTTGGTTTTAGTTATTGATAATAACCTTGATCTAAACATGAAAGTATGTTTGTTGAAGTACTAAATTAACTAAAATTAAAATAAACTTCTATAAACACTACAAATACACAGAACAAAATTACTAAAACTTACTAAAATTAATAAAACTATATAAAAAATCTAAGCTGATTCAAGATTCTAAGATATTATATATTACATAAAATATTATTATATAAAATGTGTATATATAAATAATACTAAACGAACACTGGAATGCAATGTCATGTTGTTTTTAACTCTGATATACATACAGTGGGCGTTTAAGAGTAGATAAAACCCAAAACAATAATGTAATCTATGTAAGTCACCTTTGAAATTACTCACCAAATAAATAAGTCTTTAACTTTTTCTCTTTCTAACATGATCAACTGGACATGGAACAGTACATGATGTAATTCAGGTTATATGTTAGTCTTGTAGTTTGCGGTTTATATTTTTATAAATAGACATTAATAAAGTCAGCTGACATGAACGGCACTGTAAGAGGATCACACACACACACACACACACACACACACACACACACACACACACACACACACACACACACACACACACACGTTTGTTTTTGTGAATTGTGGGGACATTCCATAGGCGTAATGGTTTTTATACTGTACAAACCGTATTTTCTATCGCCCTACACCTAAACCTACCCCTTACAGGAAACTTTCTGCATTTTTACTTTCTCAAAAAAACACATTCTGTATGATTTATAAGCCTTTTGAAATATGGGGACATGGGGAAATGTCCTCATAAATCACCTTCTCCTTGTAATACCTACAGTATGTCATACCCATGTCATTATACAAATTTGTGTCCTCATATGTCACAAAAACACTCTCTCACACACACACACACACACATCATGACTGAGCATTTATAATGTCTGTGTGTACTGAACCTAATCTATAGTACAAAACGTCCTTAAAATATGAAGTAATAAAGGTTTACTCATTCAGTCTTAGATGTGTTGTACTTCTGGTTTCTATAAATAAAAAACGATGAATAAAACTAATTAAGAAATGTACGATTAAAATGTGAAAGTAAATCATTGGGAGATCTATTTATGATCTGTTTTGAATACATTGCATTCGTGTTTTGGTTTGAAACCTAAATATGAATTACATGTTTGACTTCATTTAAGAAAGACTTGTTGTGAAAAAGAAGCTTTTAACAAAACAAAACTTTTTTTTTTAAATGGAATGCACATAGTTACACTTAAGGTTAAATATTCATGAAGTCACTGTATACAACATTTGCATACTTCATCGTGATTGGTGCTCTTCCTCACATTTATTTGCATACCATTTGAGCTACAGCTTTCCTGTAGCTCAAATGGTAGAGCATGGCGCTAGCAACGCCAAGATCATGGGTTTGATTCCCAGGGAAAGCAAGAGCTGATGAAATGTAAAACTGTAACTTGAATGCAATGTAAGTCGCTTTGGATAAAAGCGTCTGCTAAATGCATAAATGTAAATGTCCTGAATAGTAATAAAAACAGTTCTGACATCTCTCTACTGAAGTGTGTTCAGCTCAAAAATGTTTTTATTTTTCCACTTGATTTGTGACATTCTCTCTCACAGCCGTCTATTTCCAGATTTGAAGTGCTTTTATATCATTTGTTTTTTGCCTCTGTGGTGTCCTTGCTGATCTCTGGCGTGTTGGAGATGTTTTGTTCTGCCTCTCTAGAGTCCCATAATCACATCAGCACCGTCTAATTTTATCCACTGCACTGAGAGTTGCAACACAGTTCATTGTCCCTGCAGTGCAGCTGAGGGTCATTCGCTACGGTCAGAAACGCTGTTTACACCACATTAGTATGATTTATGCTGTGTTTAAACATTCATTTTGACAAGCTGTTGAAGCTTGTCCAATGATTTATTGATACGGGTTGTTATTGTTTTTTTATGGTTTTAGTTATTTTTTTTCCTTACTTGAAATTAAATGTTAACTGAAACAAAATAAATCAAAATAACGGTGTCTTGCATAATTCCCTTGTCCGGTCGTCTGTATGATGGGATGAAATATGAAGGAAGCCTGTTTGCATGTTTCCACTGCGTAATTGTTTACTGAATGTGTCAGACCCTGTTTCACTGTAGTTAAACTTCATTTAAAGACATAGATCACCCAAAAATGAAAATCAATCTGTGCATATTTCTGTCCTGATTCAGACCAGATTACTTTTTTCCCCTGGAGGAAGCGTTATTATGGAATATGCACTTGTATTTTAGCGAGAACCAATGGTTTGAAGTTAAAATCGTCCTAATGATGGATTTGTTTCAGCTTTTGCCTTCTCAAGAAGTTAACTGATGGACTGGAATGGTGTGGATTACTTGTGGATTATTGTGATGTTTTTATCAGCTGTTTGGACTCTCATTCTGACGGCACCCATTCACTGCAGAGCATCCATTGCTGAACAAGTGATGTAATGCTACATTTCTCCAAATCTGATGAAGAAACAAACTTAAATCAAACAAAACAAATTACAGTACAATGATAGACTTATTTAAAACACCAAAAACTGATAAAAATGCCAAAACACACAACAAAATTACTAAAACTTTAAGTACAATTAAAGAAAAAAGAAATGTAAAAATTAAATCTAATTCAAAATATTAACCAAAACTATAGTGATACTAAAATAATCCTGGTGTATTTTTCAGCAGAATGCATGAATGTCATCCAGTCCGCAGTGGTTTTGAGCCGGTTTTATACCACATCAGAATACTTAGGGTGCAGATTTTACTTGGCTCATGAAGTTATGAACAGTTTTGACTGAGCTGTGAAAACATGAGTCAGGACTTGCTGACACAAGGATGCTAAAGCAACAATCGGCTCTATTTTGACTTTCAAAATGATCCCTGGTGTGAAAAATATGATGCTTTTCACAGTTAATGCTCAAGAAAAAAACAGGAATGTGCCATTAAACATGAACTTTCAACTCTCATTCTTGTCTCTTACTTTATAACAACATGAAGCTGTTGCTGATAATATGCATAATTACATCTGTAGGGATTCCTTATAGGGCAGCAACACTGATGGATTTAACCCTTGTCACCGCAGGCTTACAAAACTGTTTCACTCTCTGCAAACACATGAAGCAAGCCTTGGTGGTCGATATCAGAAACTGAAGTCAGAAGGTAGTTATTAACAATCACGTCACAGCATCAAATGATCCGTTTCCATGACGATGACATCACCACTGTCTTCGTGGTTCTATTCATAGCTTTCAGTCACGTGACCGGCTCGAAGACCTGGAGGGCGAAACATCCATAGAACTGCAGCACAAGCCTGTCAATTTTCCATCTGTTTCACAGCCGCAGATATTTAGATCGCCTCTCAAAAGAATATAACAAATGTATGCGAACAAAATGCAAGTTTTGGCCATTTGCAATCCATATTAAGCACCCGCGGCAATATTTCAATCATTAAACAGTGTGACAAAATGTTATAAAAACACTTAAAGTGCCTTAATATATTTAAAACAGTAATATTCTCTATATTAATGATGCATAGTTTACATAAGCAATCAGATGAGGCTTGAATATGAACGCAATCCACTTAATGGTTCAGTGTTTTCCTTCTAATAGTTTTCTATGGGAAACCATTTAACGTGAAACTTTGCACATTGCGTTTATATTCTGGCTTCATCTGCTTGCCTGTAAAAAATATACATCATCAATAAGGTGTTTACTGAATTTCGCCTTTTAATATCTGCGTTTTACTACGTAATGCAAACTGTGTAAAAAATAACTGGTGGTCAGTGGAGCAAAGCTTTGTTTTGCCCTTCAGGTGGGCGTCCTATAAGAGTGTGACGTCACGTGAAAACTATCAGTTGGAATGGTGGCATTTATCAGATGAGTTCACAATATCAGTGGCATTCATAATCAAGAATCATAATTGAGTTTTAATTGTGAATGTTGAGGCACTATTTAATTTGAATGCATTTTTGTGTACTGCTAATGAAGAATGGCTATAATATGGCTATGGCTATAATATATAAATGGCTATAATATATGTGACCCTGGACCACAAAACCAGTCTTAAGTCTCTGGGGTATATTTGTAGCAATAGCCAAAAATATGGGTCAAATTTATTGATTTTTTTTTTATTGCCAAACATTATTAGGACATTAAGTAAAGATCATGTTCAATGAAGATATTTAGTAAATTTCCTACTGTAAATATATCAAAACTTAATTTTTGGTTTGTAATATGCATTGGTAAGAACTTAATTTGAACAACTTTAAAGGCGATTTTCTCAGTAGTTTGATTTTTTTGCACCCTCAGATTGCAGATTTTCAAATAATTGTATCTCGGCCAAATTTTGTCCTATCCTAACCAACAAAATAGCAATGGAAAGCTTATTTATTCAGCTACATTTCGAAAAATTGACCCTTATGACTGGTTTTGTGGTCCAGGGTCACATGTGGTCTATGACTGACTTTCTTCAGTGGAACACTAATGAAAATATTCTGAAGAATGTTGGTAACCAAACAGTTTCAGGTCTCCATTGACTGATTGGTTACTGCGGGATTCTGATCCCATAGGTTACCAGCATTCAGCAAAATACAGTTCCCTTTTAGTCAGTCACGTTTGACGTTACATGGACTGACGTTAGGAGTGAGGCATTAAAACAAATTGTGAGATTGTGACTTTATATCTCACGATTCTGAATTGCAAGATATAAGCATTGTGAAATATAAACTCAGATACAGTGGCAGAATTTTGAGATATAAACTCAGAATTCATAGAAAAAAATCAGAATTGCAATATATAAACTTGGTAACTTGTAAACTCGGAAATGTGAGAAAGTCAGTCAGAATTATGAGTTTATATTTTGCAATTCTGAATTTTTTCTCAGAATTCTGTATCTCACAGCTCTGAGTTTATATTTTGCAATTAAAATTATTAGAAAAAAGAGCTGTGAGATATAAACCCAGAATAGCAAGAAAAAAGTCAGAATTGTAAGATATAAACTTAGAACTGATTATTTCTTTCTTGCAGTTCTGAGTTATATTTCGCAATTTTGAATTCATGTCTCACAATTCAGACTTTTTCCCTCACAATTCTGAAATGCAAGATATAAACTCAGAATTACGAAAATAAACTCTTCTCAGAATTGTGAGGAAAATTACTTTTTTATCTTTTTATTCAGTGGCAAAAACAACGTTCCACACAAGAGTGAAGAAATGATGATAGAATTTACATTTGTGGGTGTACTATCCCTATAAGAAACTCTACTCATTTAAGCCCCATTCACACTGCACGTTGGTCCCGGAAAATTGCCAGAAAATTGCCGGAGTGCCTTCTGTGTGAACGCAAACACGTCCCGGGATTAATTCCAGGATTGATCCCGGGTTGGGACCTAGTAACATTGCCGGGTTCAGTCCCGGAACGAGCGCTGTGTGAACAAAAGCCGGATCAATGCCGTAAAGGGTGTGTTGTAGTGATGACGCACTTTATCGTTCGACAGTTTTACCGGGTGTTTTGAAGGCAGATCAACGTTCACACAACGAAAAATATGTAAACTGGAATGAAGCAGCGATCAGGGAGCTCCTCACTATCCGTGCTGAAGCTGAAATCATTCTCCAGTTTAGTGAAATGGTGAGCGCGCATTATACACGTCACATGAAAGGTCATGTGTCTTTACGGGTTGTGTGTGAATGCACGCACAGATTCCGGAAAATCACTGGCAGTGTGAATGCAGCAAATCTGACGATCCGGGAACAAATGCCGGAACACATTACCCGTGTATTTTCCGGAATCTCTGTGTGAAAGGGGCTTAAAGCGAATCAGTGAATTAGCTTGTGCAACAAAATAACATTTCCCACAATTCTCTCCGGCAGCATTAGTATGCTAATGATGTTTCATGTACTTGTAAAGTCAGAATTTCCTACTTGCTTTGCTAAATGCTCATGTGCTTCTAACACGTGAAACAGACCTAAGAGAAAACCTGAGATTTATGCATTATTTACCCAACACATCCATTTACTTCCAACACAATTCACTTGAGCGCTCTTCACATCGTAATTACAACTTCCGAGCTCATCAGGAGGAACTTCCCAAGAGGTCTCGAAGCAGCCGTCGACTTCTGGCGTCCTGTGGAGAAATGAAGCTAAAGTGTCTTTAAAGTTTGATCTCTCTTCTAATCTTTTCCTGTTCTCTTTGTGTCTGGTTAACTCTCAGACTCTCCCCTGCAGCACTGAAGCTTCTCTGCTCTGCAAATCACTGACAGCTGCTTTAAGTGTTTTGCAGCACAGATGCTTCAGTCAGACATTTGCATTGTTCAAGACATCCGTATATTTTGCCTTAAATGTCAGCAGAAGCATAAGGTGTTAAACCCCCAGAGCCTCTTCTAAAAAGGTGCTTAATTATCGAATTCACGGCTAAATGCTCTTTGCTCCTCATTCTTAAGGAAAATTGTGAACCAGTCAACATGAAATAATGATAGTGGTGTTCATTTTATTTTCTACATCATGATTTTCTCTGTACTAAAGCGTCTTGCATAATTCCCTTGTCCAGTTGACTGTATGATGGGATTAAATATGAAGTTTCCACTGCGTAATTGTTTACTGAATGTTTCAGACCCTGTTTCACTGCAGTAGTCCTTTATTTAAAGGCATAGTTCACCCCAAAAACTGAAAATTTGCTGAAAATGTCCTCACTCTCAGGTTATCTGAGATGTAGATGAGTTTGTTTCTTCATCAGATTTGGAGCAATGTAGCATTACATCACTTGCTCACCTATGGAAGTGAATGGGTGCCGTCAGAATGAGAGTCCAAACAGCTGATAAAAACATAATCACAACTAATCCACACCACTCAAGTCAAGTTAAATTCAAGTTGAGCTTTATTGTCATTCCGCTACATGTGGGGACATACAGTGGAACGAAATGTCGTGCCTCACAGGACCACGGTGCTACATAAATACAGACATACAACACTATAAACCTATACACAACTAACCTACTGACAGATTTTGACTAAGTATACTATATATAAATGTTTACCCTATACAACTAAAGATAAAAGATACAAACTATACGAATGCTTCACATAAATACTGTACATGTGCAGAGAGAAACATTGTGAGTCAAGCAGCTGGCTGGGGAACAGTACAAGATGATTTGTAGTGCATGAGCATGTAAACATACATATATTGCGGAGTCTTTTGTGGGATTGTGTACACATAGCAGTGTTTGGAAAAGTGTCTAGTGCATAGAGGAGAGTGTGTTACTACAGGTGGTTTGTACAGGCCCACTCACCTGTGTGTAGCACACTTTGAATTGCACAAAAAAGTTTCACACAGTTTTTTCTTTGGTGTGGTAAGGTTGGGGGGTGTTTGGAGAGGGGGGGGGGGTGGTCCATTTTTCAGGAGGTAGGGATTTGCATGTGGTTTTTTAGAGGAGGACGGGGTGATCTGAGTTCAGGGCTCTCACAGCCTGGGGGAAAAAGCTGTTGAGCAGTCTGGCGGAGCGGGCTCTGATGCTCCGGTACCGTCTTCCTGATGGTAGGAGCTGGAAGAGACTGTGGGAGGGGTGGGTGGGGTCCTTCACGATGCTGTTGGTTTTGCTGGAGCATCGTGCAAGGAAAATATCCTTAGTACCAGACAGTGATGCAGCTGGTCAGCACACTCTCATTGGTGCCCCTGTAGAATGTGGTGAAGATGGGTGGTGGGAGACTTGCTCTTTTCAGCCGGTGGAGAAAGTGTAGGCACTGTTGTGCCTTCTTGGAGAGTGACATGGTGTTGGTGGTCCAGGTGAGATCCTCCGTGATGTGCACCCCCAGGAATTTAGTGCTGCTGACTCTCTCCACAGTCGAGCTGTCGATGGTCAGTGGGGGGGGGTGGTCAATGGAGTTCCTCCTCCTGAAGTCCCAACACAACCTCCTTTGTCTTCTCCACATTGAGGGACAGATTGTTAGCGCCACACCATTCAGCCAGCTGTGCCACTTCCTCGCTGTAGTGTGTTTCATCGTTGTTGCTGATGAGACCTACCACTATTGTGTCATCAGCGAACTTGATGATGTGGTTGGAGCTGAACTTGGCAGTGCAGTCGTGGGTCAGCAGCGTGAAGAGCAGCGGGCTGAGCAGCGGGCTGAGCACACAGCCTTGTGGGGCACCTGCGCTCAGTGTGGTAGTGCTCGAGGTGTTGTGGCCGACACGGACTGACTGAGGTCTTCTGGTTAGTCCATCAGTTAACATCTTGAGAAGACAAAAGATGCGTGTTCATAAATCCATCAAGACATTTAATATTCAAACTGTCGCTTCCGGCTACAATACAAGTCCATAATCCATAATAACACTACTTCCAGTGAAAAAGTCATCTCATCTCAATCAGCAGAGAAATCTGCACAGATCAAGCATCGTTTACAAGCCAAAACAGCTCTAAACAAATATATGTGTGGATTTTGATGTGAGAGGACACCTTTTTTACTGGAAGAAGTGATATTACAGATTATTTTGGCCAGAAGCAATGGTTTAAAGTTAAAAAAAGACATTATGCCTGCATTGACAGATGTTGCAGTAACTGTATTTTGGCCGTGTTTCTCTGAAGGACAGCTCAGCGCCGCTCACGGTCTCAACACATCTGCTGTAACTCCTCCAGCACTTCCTCTCTCCAACTTCCTGTTCTCTCTCGCTACCGTCTCATTCCTCCTGTGCTGCTGTCTCTCTCTCTCTCTGTCTGTCTGTCTCTCTTCTTCTTTGTCTCTCTCTCTCTCTCTCTCTCTCTCAGCCGCTGTCACAGTCAGTTTGGGATCATGTTAAAGTTTGTTCTCGTTCAGTTCTTCACTGACTCAGCACTCTTCTGTCCCTGCTGGATAGAGAGAGACACTCATGTGAAGCTGAAGGTGGCTAATGAATAATAAATAAAGTTGTATTTATATGTATATGATTGGTAATTCAATATTATTTTTCATAAAGATTTATATATTATATATCATATTATATATTTCTATAATCATTTATTCATGAAAAAATGCAAAAAATATAGTATTTTTAATTATAAATATAATTTCATTAGTAGTGGTAGTAAAATAATAAAAAATAATTAGTACTGTCTAATGATTAATCACATACAAAATAAAAGTTTTTGTTTGTATAATATATGCGTGTGTTCTGTGTATATTTATTATGTGTATATATAAATACACACACATACAATATATATTTATGCATATATTTATATTCATATAATTTAAATTATAAATAAATATAATATATAAATATAACATATTTTTTCTGAAATATATACATGCATGTGTGTGTATTTATATATACATAATAAATGTACACAGTACACATGCATATTATGTAAACAAAACTTATTTTGGATGCGATTAATCACGATTAATCATTTGACAGCACTAATAATAATAATAATGTATATTTATAATTTTTGCAATCATTAAATGTCATTTACAATGTTATATTTATTAGAAATTATTATATATTGCATTTTCATGAATAAGATTTTTTAGATATGTTTACATAAAATGTCTATGTATTTATATGTATATAATTAAAAATCCTATATTATGCTGTATTCAACAAAATGTTTTATATTATTATAGTCGTAATAAAAAATATGAAAAATTCAACAAAAGGTTTTTTAATCATATGTATTAATAACAGTAATAATAACGTATAATATTTTTCATTTTATATTTTATTTTTTGTAATCATTAAATGTAAAGTATGTTAGAGAGAGATAGGGAGAAATTATAAATAGTATGTATTATATATTATTTAAATAATATATTACATTTAATGAATGTAAAACAATAATAAATAACAAATGCAAAAAAAAAAAAAGCGTGATGTGAATAATTGGTGAATACATTGCAAGCTTGTTCTCAAGGGAGAATTTCATTCAAAGGTTTGTCAATAAACCATGCATTATTATTCAGGTAGCTAGATATAAACACTTTAAAAATTACATTAAAAGAAGATTTTTGCCAGTTCCCAGTGGTCACACTGAGAATGCAACATACTTGCATTGAATTATAAATTGCAATCTGACATATTTCTGAACACAAATATGCATTAAAAATCAAGCTTGTTTGTATTTGCATGCTTTGGTGACTATAAACAAGCTGTATATTTTAGGATTCCTCATTAGTCTCTGATAGTTTCCGTCCGATCCTCCCGGCGGCTCTATAAAGCAGCGGCGGGTTGTTTGAGGTCAAACGCTTTGATTCGAGAGTGAAGAAGTGAGAAGCACATGTATCTCAGACCTGATGTTCTCGTCCACGTGTCTGACAGCAGGCCATGAGATGTTCACGGGGAGCCGTAATCTCCTCGCCGGACGCTGTTTTCTCATGGTAGACTGGGGGGTGGTCAATGGAGTTCCTCCTCCTGAAGTCCCAACACAACCTCCTTTGTCTTCTCCACATTGAGGGACAGATTGTTAGCGCCACACCATTCAGCCAGCTGTGCCACTTCCTCGCTGTAGTGTGTTTCATCGTTGTTGCTGATGAGACCTACCACTATTGTGTCATCAGCGAACTTGATGATGTGGTTGGAGCTGAACTTGGCAGTGCAGTCGTGGGTCAGCAGCGTGAAGAGCAGCGGGCTGAGCACACAGCCTTGTGGGGCACCTGCGCTCAGTGTGGTAGTGCTCGAGGTGTTGTGGCCGACACGGACTGACTGAGGTCTTCTGGTTAGTCCATCAGTTAACATCTTGAGAAGACAAAAGATGCGTGTTCATAAATCCATCAAGACATTTAATATTCAAACTGTCGCTTCAATACAAGTTCATAATCCATAATAACACTTCTTCCAGTGAAAAAGTCATCTCATCTCAATCAGGAGAGAAATCTGCACAGATCAAGCATCGTTTACAAGCCAAAACAGCTCTAAACAAATATATGGGTGGATTTTGATGTGAGAGGACACCTTTTTTACTGGAAGAAGTGATATTACAGATTATTTTGGCCAGAAGCAATGGTTTAAAGTTAAAACAAGACATTATGCCTGCATTGACAGATGTTGCAGTAACTGTATTTTGGCCGTGTTTCTCTGAAGGACAGCTCAGCGCCGCTCACGGTCTCAACACATCTGCTGTAACTCCTCCAGCACTTCCTCTCTCCAACTTCCTGTTCTCTCTCGCTACCGTCTCATTCCTCCTGTGCTGCTGTCTCTCTCTCTCTCTGTCTGTCTGTCTCTCTTCTTCTTTGTCTCTCTCTCTCTCTCTCTCTCTCTCTCTCAGCCGCTGTCACAGTCAGTTTGGGATCATGTTAAAGTTTGTTCTCGTTCAGTTCTTCACTGACTCAGCACTCTTCTGTCCCTGCTGGATAGAGAGAGACACTCATGTGAAGCTGAAGGTGGCTAATGAATAATAAATAAAGTTGTATTTATATGTATATGATTGGTAATTCAATATTATTTTTCATAAAGATTTATATATTATATATCATATTATATATTTATATAATAATTTATTCATGAAAAAATGCAAAAAATATATAGTATTTTTAATTATAAATATTATTTAATTAGTAGTGGTAGTAAAATAATAAAAAATAATTAGTACTGTCAAACGATTAATCACGATTAATCACATACAAAGTAAAGGTTTTTGTTTGTATAATATATGCGTGTGTTCTGTGTATATTTATTATGTATATATAAATACACACACATACAATATATATTTATGCATATATTTATATTCATATAATTTATATTATAAATAAATATATTTAATATATAAATATAACATATTTTTCTGAAATATATACATGCATGTGTGTGTATTTATATATACATAATAAATGTACACAGTACACATACATATATATTATGTAAACAACTTATTTTGGATGCGATTAATCGCTTGACAGCACTAATAATAATAATGTATATTTATAATTTTTGCAATCATTAAATGTCATTTACAATGTTATATTTATTAGAAATTATTATATTGCATTTTCATGAATAAGATTTTTTAGATATGTTTACATAAAAATGTCTATGTATATAATTAAAAATCCTATATTATGCTGTATTCAACAAAATGTTTTATATTATTATAGTCGTAATAAAAAATATGAAAAATTCAACAAAAGGTTTTTTAATCATATGTATTAATAACAGTAATAATAACGTATAATATTTTTCATTTTATATTTTATTTTTTGTAATCATTAAATGTAAAGTATGTTAGAGAGAGATAGGGAGAAATTATAAATAGTATGTATTATATATTATTTAAATAATATATTACATTTAATGAATGTAAAACAATAATAAATAACAAATGCAAAAAAAAAAGCGTGATGTGAATACATTGCAAGCTTGTTCTCAAGGGAGAATTTCATTCAAAGGTTTGTCAATAAACCATGCATTATTATTCAGGTAGCTAGATATAAACACTTTAAAAATAACTTTAAAAGAAGATTTTTGCCAGTTCCCAGTGGTCACACTGAGAATGCAACATACTTGCATTGAATTATAAATTGCAATCTGACATATTTCTGAACACAAATATGCATTAAAAATCAAGCTTGTTTGTATTTGCATGCTTTGGTGACTATAAACAAGCTGTATATTTTAGGATTCCTCATTAGTCTCTGATAGTTTCCGTCCGATCCTCCCGGCGGCTCTATAAAGCAGCGGCGGGTTGTTTGAGGTCAAACGCTTTGATTCGAGAGTGAAGAAGTGAGAAGCACATGTATCTCAGACCTGATGTTCTCGTCCACGTGTCTGACAGCAGGCCATGAGATGTTCACGGGGAGCCGTAATCTCCTCGCCGGACGCTGTTTTCTCATTAGACTCTGTTTACTTCCTGTCTGACACACACAGCAACACATTATTTAGATTCAGAGCCTGAAGTGGTCGAACGCTGTTAACATTTGATCACTTGACAGCTGGGAATTATTTGAAAGCTAGAGTAGAAGGAACACATGTTCATTCACAGAGAAAGAGCTTCACCGTGATCCGCTCAGGGTTGAAACATGATCGTCCACGTATCTGTCTACGGAGGAAAACCCAGAGTACAGAAGTCCTTTAAAACTGATCGTAGCATTATCCATATCAACAGCATTCGTCATCAGATTTGTTATATTGACAGCTTGAGGTCATTTTAATATGGCAAGATGTTTTAAATCATGTGGACAAGATCCGTTGTCAGTTGCTTCTACAGGTTCATCATCACAGCCCAAAATTTCTGACATCCACAAACTTTGACTGTATTTGAATCGCTTTTCTTGATGTTTTACGACTCTTAAACCCCAATGATTGGTCAAATAATGTATTTAGTTGTTGTTGTTTTTTTTTATTTTTTCATGGGAGCTTGTTTCCGCAAAAAAGTACTTTTTTAAAAAAAATCTAAATTTTTACTTTTTATCTTGCAATTCTGAGAAAAAAGGTGCAAATTGCAGGAAAAAAGTCTGAATTTAGAGATTTTAACTCAAACTTGTAGTTATGAGAAGAAATGTCAGAATCGGAATAAAAAATAATTGCAACTTTACATCTTGAGATTAAAAGATTATTTCACAATTTTGTTGCAATTATGAGAAAATGTCTGAATTATCTGTTTCTGCTACGGAAGTAAAAAGAGGTCATTGTGACTCTTCCTCTCACAAATCATACTTTTTTCCTCAAAATTACGAGTTTATGAGAACATTTTGCTAGAGCATTCCTGCTATGCTATAAAAATTTAATATTTCCTGAATGTTCAAAACATCACTTTTTTTTATTGTTTGAAAAAAAAAATCTTGGTTATAGTAACATTTAAAACATGTTAGACAAACGTCCAACTGAGTTTAAAAAAATGTTTTAAGTTTTAAAAACGTTTTTAACAAATAGTAATATTTAGAAAAATTAGTCAAATTTTAAACTTTGATGCTTCAGAAAAAAAGTTCCTTGAACGATGTATAAATAATGTTTTTGTGCTAATGTTTTGAGAACATTATTAAAGTCCACATAACTTTGAACGTACGTTCTATTAACATTAGTTTAACATTTATCAAATGATCAGCTATTATCAAAACAAAACCAGGCAAATGTGAAAATGTTTCTAATTTAATGATAAAAATAAGGATTCAAAATGTATCTTTTAATTTACAATCTGCAAAGGAGTGGAAAAATATGTTCAAGTACTCTATTTAATGTCAAAGAACTTGACATAAACATAAATATATAAGCTTTTTTCTGTTTCTGTTTAGATACGGTATAAAACACCTACAGATGCAGCAGAAACATCTGGATCATGTTTGCATTTTCTTCTGTCACGAGCCATTATAACGTGAATCTTGAAATCAGGATTAGACATAAAATAATGTGAAAATTGAATTGAACAAAATAGTTGTAATCTGGCTCAGATGAAGACAGGAATTGTGTGTTTGTGGCAGTTTTTCTGCTGAAAATACAATACTACTTCGTCTTAAATATGGTTATGATCTGCTCGAGCAAAATAGACACAGTTTTTGTAATCAGCAGCCCAAAACGAATAAGAAACAAGTACTGATTTCATTCAGCAAATATGTTGCAGGGTGCAATTATGCTACACAAATCATACAGAATGTACCTGGTTTTAGAATAAAATGTATTTTATATAGAGTATAAATAAAAGTCCACTTCAGTTGCAACCTGGCTTTCTTATTGTTGACATAATTGTCTGTTTCTGAGCAGTGTTTTGTATTTCTATATCAATACGGCTTCAGAAAAATGACCAATGGATTGACTTGAATATTGAATTTCAGTGTGTTTTTACTGAAAAGCTGAAAAGCAAAAGTCCCTGATGTGAGTTTCTGTTCAAGTCGTGATGTTTTATCAGAGAGGAGTTACTTGAGGTGAAGATGACGAGGATTTTCTGAAGACAGCGACAATTCTGACCTTTCAATTCTGTCTCCTGCTTTTACAAGAGCAGTTCAGAGAAGAAATAATCAATCTGTCATCATTCATTCACCCTCATGTCATTCTAAAGCTGTATTATTTTTCTTTTATTCTCTGAAACAGGAAATAAGACATCAAGTGTCTGGATTCTGTTGCATGTAAGAAAAGTTAATGGTGATTTATACTTTTAAGGACAAAAGAGCATCATAACAGTTTGTTATTCTTCTCAGGGGCGGACTTAACCAATAAGCGAGGTAAGCAGCCGCTTAGGGCCCCGGGGAATTAGGAGCCCCCGACAAATACCAAGAATCATATATAAATCGTATATTACTTATTCGTTTTCTATCATAAATTGTGTGGCCTGCCTATAATCATTAAGATTTTAACTTTATTATTACATCTGCCCGAATGCACCCCCCCCCCATCATGAATAGTGGAACTTTCCTATCGTACTGCACATGCGTGAGTAGTTCGACTCTACTGCCAGCAGGGGTGGGCGTATCGATCCTAATATCGATAGTATCGATACCAACGTTGGTATTGGTATCGGATCGATACTAGCCTGATAAGATCGATACTTTAGGTTATTTTTTCTCCTATACACTTAATACATTGCTTAATACATTTAACAAAGTGTAGACATGTCTACAATACGCACAGAAGCAGCAGCAGCAGCAGCCCCTCTCCTGCGTCCGCCAGACACAGGGATGAGTTTACTCACGGCCCCGGGAAATGATGACAATGTGCCGGTGAGTGTAGCCCACGAACATGAACAGCACACAGACGCGAATAGCACACAGGGAGTTTTAATGAGTGATGATCCTGCTTTCTGGCTGAAACACCTGTCAGATAATGAGTGCTGTGAGCTTATTAAGAGAGGGCCCGTTCAAATAAAAGAACATTTCCCAGTGAACAGTGATGGCCGACGGTTCACAAACAGCAATTACTTCATTAATATGAAAAATGGTGAAAAGATTAGCCGATCGTGGTTAGCATACAGTGTGAAAAATGACAGTGCTGTGTGTTTTTGCTGTCGCATCTTTGGTAACTGGTCCAATATGTTCAGTGGCGATGGGTATAGTAAATGGAAAAATTTGTCTTCCCAGTTAAAAATGCATGAAAGGTCTTCGGACCACAAGAGACACATGGAGAATTGGCACAGTTTGTCAGAAAGGCTAAAAACCAACACAGCCATTGATCAGGTTAGCCAGGAACTACTTTCTCTGGAAGTAAAACACTGGAAGGACGTTATTAGACGTTTGATTGCAATTGTCACTCATCTGGCAGAACGTAATCTTGCTTTCTGTGGCCATTCTGATAGGCTGTTTGAACCTGGCAATGGAAATTTTCTTGGGCAAATTGAATTAATGTCTCAGTTTGATCCTGTCACCTGCGGAGAATACAAGCCAAAGAGTTAAGTGACAGCTATCTCAGTAAGCACATTCAAAATGAGCTCATCAACATTCTGGCAAAAAGTACCATAGATGCCATTGTTGAGAGAGTTAGGAAAGCCAAATACTTCTCGGTCATCATGGACTCCACGCCAGATCTTAGTCATCACGAGCAACTGTCAGTGGTGATAAGAACTGTAAATTGTGAGACATCAAAAGGCGTTTCCATTCATGAGCATTCTCAATGTAGTGGATACCACAGTTAAGGGCTTGTGTGAGTCATTTCTAGGTCATCTTGATGCACTAGGTTTGGATATTTCCAACTGTCGTGGGCAGTCCTATGATAACGGAAGTAACATGCAGGGAAAGAAACAGGGTGTTCAAAAAAGAGTACTTGAAATTAACAACAAGGTTGTTCCTTGTGGAAGTCATACTCTAAACCTTGTTGTAGGTGATGCAGCCGTGAAGTCAATCAGCTTTTTTGGGCTACTGCAGTGTCTCTACAACCTGTTTAGCTCTTCAGTACACAGATGGGACATTCTCAGAGAACATGTGAAAGACCTCACAGTGAAAGCACTGTCAACAACTAGATGGGAGTGTAGGGTTGACAGTGTTAAAGCAGTGCGGTACCAGCTTCCTGAAATGGTGAAAGCTTTGTCTGCTCTAATAGAGTATGCTACACAGAAACGCGATGCAGATGTTGTTTCTACAGCTGGAAGTATCTGCAGAGAGATGCAGATGTGGCCTTTCATTTTAAGCACCATCGTATGGTACAATCTGCTGTACCAGATCAACAGAGTGAGCAAGATTCTGCAGAGCCCTAGAGTCTCGATTGAGACACTAAGAAGAGAAACAATGGGAGTGAGAGAATTTCTACAGACCTATCGGAGTCAGGGCCTGACTGCTGCCAAAACTGATGCCAGGGAAATAGCTGAAAGGCTTGAGGTGGCCATGAGCTGGCCAGAAGTGCGTCAGAAAAAATCAGCAAGACAGTTTCTGTACGAAGGAAGAGAGCAAACTGTGTCAACCCCAGAGGAACAGTTTGAAAGGAAGTTTTTCCTGCCACTTGTAGACACAGCTTTGGTCACAATAGAGGAGAGGTTCTCTCACATGGAAAGCTTTTATAAGCTGTATGGATTTCTTTACTCCCATGACAATATGAGAATCACAGATCAGGAAGGTAAACTAGATGAGTGTTGCCAAAGACTGGAGCAAACTATGCATGACATTGATGCTGAAGATCTAAAGATGGAAGTAAAGGCTGCAATCAGTGCTTTCCCCACATATGCATCACCACATGAGATGCTTGATCACATTTATAAAGAAAATATCCTTGACATATATCCTAATCTGAGCATAGCCCTAAGACTGTTGCTTACTCTACCTATGACAGTTGCTTCAGGTGAGAGAAGCTTTTCTGCCCTGAAGCTGATTAAAACCTATCTGAGAACATCTATGTCTCAGGAGAGGCTTTCTTCACTGGCTGTTCTCTCCATTGAACATGAGGTCAGGAAGACACTGGACACAGAATCTCTTATAACAAGATTTGCAGAGGCAAAATTAAATGAAAATGTTGGGACAGAGCCAGAAATAAGAGTGAATGATCTGTAGAATGTAAATAATACATTTAGTTGTAGATTAAACGTATCTTGTATGTAAAGTAGTTGAATTTATATTCAATCCATCCACAGCAACAGTCAATATTTCATAATAGAGCATGCAATTGTTTTTTCCCTTTAAGGGCAGATCTTGATCTATACATTGTCTTTTAGAAAAAAAATGAAAAATAGAATTGTTTTATTTGTCACATACACGATTATGTAGAGATTATATAACCAGCAGTGAAATGTATTCTCTGCATTTAACCCATCCTAAGTGAACACACACCCGGAGCAGTGGGCAGCCATGTTACAGCACCCGGGGAGCAGTTGGGGGTTCGGTGTCTTGCTCAAGGACACCTCAGTCGTGGTACTGAAGGAGGAGAGAGCGCTGGTTATTCACTCCCCCACCAACAATCCCTGCCGGACCCGAGATTCGAACCCACAACCTTTGGACTACGAGTTCGACTCTCTAACCATTAGGCCATGACTTCCCTTTCTTTTTTATGTATTTTATTTCATGTGTGGTGCTACTGTCTTGATACTACAGCAGCTTCTCCAATCAGTGTGTGGGCTTGGTGAAATGGAATTCTGGGTAAATTCTGTCAGTGTAATCACAAATATGGTTATCTGTAAATAGTTTGTGATTTTTTTCTTTTATTTTACATTGAGAAACTACAATAGTTCCAGGATACAGATATGTTGATGCATTAATGTTAAAGTGTAATCACAAATATGGTTAATAGTAAATGGTAAATAGTTTGTTTGTGAATTTAGGTTTTTATTTGTGAATTCAATTGTATTTAATTTTACATTGATAAAAGTTCCAGGTTACAGATATTTTTAACATGCAGTTTATTTACAAATGTAGAAAAAAACAGAATAGAAAAACATATATATATATATATATATATATATATATATAAGAGTGTTTTGAGTTCAAAGTTTGACTGTTGAGGCCCCATACCTGGAATTGCTTAGGGCCCCCTAATCACTAAGTCCGCCCCTGATTCTTCTGGAGTCAAACTATAGTTTTGGTTGATAAACAGACATTATTTACTGATTATCTTCCTCTACACTCATTTTCAGTCATAGTTTTTAGTCATGTGACATGCGAGAACCAATAACCTTTGGTGTCTATTAATGCCAAAGCCAGGTGTGTTGCATATAAAAGCCTCATTTTGTGACTCAACACAATTGAAGAGATTTTTAGTTAAAGAACATAAGTTTCAGTCTGTTCCTTCATGCAGAGCATCATATGAGTTCAGAAGATCTTTATGGAGCTTTGTCCACTTGTGTTGTATGGAAGCAGCTCAGATATTCCTCTTCCTTTGAAAATAAGAAAAGTAATATGATCAATGGTGTGAAGGTGAGTAGATGATGACAGCGTTTTCTTTTATGGTTGAATTATTCCTTTTAGCAACGTTTAGTCTTGCAGCCTTGACAGAATGTCGTAGTTTAATCATAAAATTTCAAGTCAAGGAATCTGATTAAATTTTGATGCACTTCTGAATGTAAAAGTTCCCATAATATCTAATGTCAGATGGGCTCTGAATCTAATATTAAGGTAGACATTACAGTATTTTATCTTGCTTGGAGGCACTGCAGCAAGAATAACGTATGCTTAAAAACTGGAAATCTGAAAACTCCCCAGAGCGGAAAGACTGGATCAATCAACTTGTGTCTTGTACTACTCCTGAAAAAAAGCTTGTATTCTGTTCTAATCCACGAGCTTTGACTGTATTTGGACCCTCTTTCTTGATGTCTTGACCATACGGATTTACATATTCATTTTTAAACATGATTTTCTGGACTTTACTATTTTCTATGGAAGTTTATTTCCACCACATACAAAATAATTAAATAAAAGAAAAAAAAGAAAAAATCAAAGTAATTTTATTTTACAACTGTGACTTTTTTTCTTGTGATTCTGACTATATATCTCAGAATTTTGCACTTTTTTTCATGCAATTCTGAGAAAAAAAAAAATAATCTGGAATATAAACTAAGAATTGCAAGACATGAACAGGCAATTCAAAAAAAAAAATGTAATGTTTTGATATAAATTATCAGAACTGCAAGATATAAACTCAGAATAGCTAGCTGCAAACTCATAATCGTGACAAACTTGCAATTCTGAAAAAAAAACAGAATTCCAAGATATAAACTCAGCATAGATGCAATCTCAGAATTGTGAAATACAAACTTCAAATTATGAGAACTCATAATCATGACAAACTTGCAGTTCTGAGAAAAAAACATCAGAATAGCTAGATACAAACTCAGAATTGTGAAATACAAACTTCGAATTATGAGATAACTCATAAATGCGACAATCTTGCAATTCTGAGAAAAAAAAATCCGAATTTCAAGACATAAACTCAGAATTGCTAGATATAACTCAGAAAAAGACTTTTTTTTTAAAGAATTGGCAGTTTACATTTCACAATTCTGAACTCCAAAACACGCTTCTGAGAAAAAAAGTCAGAATTGTGAGATTAACTCAAAATCGATTTAATAGAATTTATTTCTATTGGTAATTTCCACCATTTTTCTTTTTCTGTTCTTGTTATATGTAATGATTATAGGGCAATGTGCTGTTACTTCTGGTGCATTTGCATAATTCCCAACAGGGAATCTTTACCAAAAAGAAGACAGATTCGTGACAGATTTGTACTTTTCAAACACTGCTGTTCATTTTCAGCATCCGAGCTTCTTGAATGTTTGCGCACAGCTTTGGTTTCTCTGGTTGTTGGTGTTAGTGGACGTGCAGATGCCGTTCAGCTTTTATAAGAGCCTCGGCTCGGCAGATGAACTCTTTGATCCTCACACAGACGTAAAGCGTCGGAACGCTGAATGACCCACCGGGACGACTTCGACACCGAATATACTGATATATCCTAAATCACATGTTCCTGCAGTTAATCTGCGGCGCCCCGGGTGCTTAGCGGACACGCCTCGGTGTTTCAGTAATTATGTAAAAACTCCTCTTCCATTCACGATGACTCAGTCACAACAGGAGGTTTAGAGTTTCTCCTTCACTTTAACACACACGCGCCGCTTTCATCTTCTGCCCGGGATGCGCGCGCCTGTCAGAAGCCACGGCAAACGGGCCTTTAAGAACCGCTCGTTGTGGCGTGATTAGTTATTTAGCCTATAAACAGATCTGCGTTCAGGCACAAAGACACCGAGTGTTACGCAAGCTGGCTTGGATATATTGTTTCAGTTTATTTTTGCTCCTCGCTTGTACTTCTGTCACTCTCAAGGGCACTTAATTTCTTTGAAATCTTAACTAGAGCGACCTTAAAGACGTTTGGCAGGAGCTCGTGAGCTGTTTTTAATAGTTCAGGCCAGAACATTTTATCTGCTTGGCCTCTATTAAACTCTGGCGTCTTGAGATGGGAGTCACGAAAAGTCTCACTTACCAAAGACTTTATCAGAGCTGAACTTGAAGCGATGGAGGCTTCGATCTCGAGGTTTATTCGCAGTGAAACAGAACAGACTTTAGGTTCATCTAAAGAGGTCTCTGGCTTTGTATAGTTTGTTTATCCTTAACATGAGAGCGAGCCATTTTGTGATTTGAATGTGCTTCTGGGGCCAGTTGTTCAAAAGTAATCTGATCGGATTTGGCCATCAGATTGGATCAGATCTTGAAAATGGGTTGTTCAAAAGAAGAAAAAAAAGAATTCTGAATTCAGATTAGATCACAAAATCGAATCTTGGTTTTGATCTGGATTAAATCCTCAGGTTGTGTTCAAAATGTTTTAGTAAGATTGGGATAATTTTGATAAAACAAAACCCTGGATTATTCTGATCCCAGAAGAAGGGTGGATTTCAGGAACAAAAATGTAATAAAACTTAAAAAATGGTCAAAAAAATACAACATTTGTAGCATGTAATATATCCCCAAACAGCTGTCAATGTCAAACTAAAATATTAAATATTTTTTTGTTTTTTTTAATTCAATTCAATTCAAGTTTATTTGTAAAGCGCTTTTTACGATATTGTTGCAAAGCAGCTTTACAGGAAATTAAGTTTCTACAATATATTTATACATTGTAGAAACTTAATATATTTAACTTATGGCAAAATTGGTAATTCTGTATGTTGTCTGAGGGTTGGCATGCTCTGAGGGGTTCATCATCTCTTCTCAGGTGTTTGGTCATCTCAGATCATTTAAGGGCTGGATCCAGACTGAAGCGTGTGTAATTCCTAAAACAGAGAAACAAATAGAGACATAATTAGCATAGCTGTTGTTCCATCCAAGCAGAAATTATTTGTTCAACCCCAGCTAAAGAACAATAATGTGCGTTTGATCAGATATAACTGCAGTACAAGATTATGAGATGCATTATATGAATGCTTGGCTAAAGAGATGTCTTTAATCTAGATTTAAATCACTGATTGTAAACTACATTGGTGCAATCATCACAGATGGACCAGTCAGAAGTAGTTATTTGTGTAAATGCAATGCAAAACTAGAATGCAAAACATTGGCATTTTTTTTCCCCATCTCATTTTTTTTCCCCAAAACCATATACCATAGTGCTCCATAGAGCACTAGTAATCCAGATTTGGAAATCTGAAAAAGTATGTATCTGGATCAGGGTGATCCAATCCAATTTTGCTTTGAAAAACCGGCACAAAAGTATATGGGTTACCTGATTCTGAATAGCAAAACCATCCATAACCAAGATCATTCTGATCCAGATTAAACTTTTTGAACAACTTGCCCCTGGTGTCGTTCCTTTCTGTTATTTTAGCTGTACAAAAATGTACCGAATAAATTGTTATTTTAGCTGTACAAAAACATAATGATAAAAATGTATAGCCTGAATGCAATGTAAGTCGCTTTGGATAAAAGCGTCTGCTAAATGCATAAATGTAAATGTACAAAAACAGTTTGTTATGCTGCTTTATATTGCAAAATGATATATGTTATTTTAATTATAAAAAACTGGTTTGTAGCACAAATAGCTCTACCGTTTTATTGCATTATTCTGAATTATTACCTGTAGCAGTTAATATGGCAAAATATGCAAATATATTTTTAAATATAAAATATACAAAAATGACTGTGTATATACAGTATATATATATATATATATATAATATATATATAAGAATTTTAAAATATAGGCTATTTTGCCCTCCATATACATTCAATGCCTTCATATCAGGGTTATTATAATTAACTAAAACCATTAAAAAATTATACTTTAAATAAAATACAGAATAAATTGTTAACTAAATAAAATATAAAACACTTAAACTTGTTGGCATCATTTGTCATTTTCATTTAGTTTAGCTTGATGTACTGACGTAACTAAAACTGAAATAAAAATGAATAACTATAGACATAATAAAAACTATTAAAAATGACACAAAAGCTAAATTATGAAAACTTTAAAATTAACAATTAAAGAAAATCAAATTCAAAATATTAACAAAAATTAAAATCGTATATCAATATGTTAAAATAACACTGCATCTTGCTACTGAAATATATTTTGAAATATACTTTGGTATTTGAAGGTTGAAACTCAAAAATATATTTTATTTATCTTCACTGTTTACAACATATTTAAAATATATTTTGGCCATTAAAAATACATTTGTTTGCCATATGCAATATATGCCGGGGTTTTTTTGGCAAATAAGAATGTTTATCACAAATGTTCATGTGCTACTCACTTTGATTAGACTTGTGAATGATTTGGTGCTGGTGGTTATTAATTTTGGATCTAACATCAGCCCCAAAGTCTTATTTTGTCGTGTCGGGCAAAATGACTGTAAATGCTGAAACCAACAGCCCAAAACTGTCTCTCGCTCGGACACACTCCCATCCTGCTGAACTCATTGATTTTTGACCCTGTTTGAGGCGTCCCGCTGTTCTGGCACAATCCTGTCCCTCAGTTACTGTACATCTGTGTGAATTTCATCAGTCGGAGCGGGGCAGAAGAGATTCCCAGACAAACACTCAGCAGACGGCTTTACAGCGGCTTCCTGTCGACAAGCAAAACCTAAACTGTTTTTATAGAAGTAAACCTGTCAAAGGTAACTATTTACATTGCACTTTTTATGGAAAGTTGGCCAGCAGGTGTGTTTTTACAATCTGAAGTGGTGTTTTTTTGCTGTGCACAAGTGCTTGTTCCAGTGACATAATTGTTATGCATGGCATTCACCTTCCAGTGAAACCAGATCAGGAACGCAGAGGGTTTTCAACTGTATTTCTCTGTAAAATAGAAATATAACAACTTACTTGTAAAAATAGCTGTTTTACGTTTAAACTCTCAATGCGTTTCCAGCTGAAGCTGCTGAATCACTACTAACCAAGGGCATCTGTAATACCTGGAGATGTTTATCTGTCAGCATTCACAGAAATACATGACCCGCGTGCTGCCGTCTTTGCTGATATGAGGACGCTATTTTGAAGATAACGTTTAGCTTTCGATTAGCTGATGGCAGGGAACACACAGTCACAAGCCTGTAATGGGAAAAAGATCAATACATAGCAGGGGCGAACTATGTATTTAACCAGATGAATTTTAAATGTAATTTATTTTAAATTTATGCATTTGGCAGATGCTTTTATCTAAAGCAATTTGCATTGCATTCAAAGTTGACATTTTATCAGTTCATGCATTCACTGGGAATCGAACCCACAACCTTGCCATTCTTGCAAACTCATGATTAAACTTCTTAAGATCCAGAAATGTATTTAAAGTTTATATAGTTGTCAAATCGATCCAAAATAAGTTTGTCTACATAAGTGTGTATACTGTGTACATTTAGATATATAAATACACAGACATACATGTATATATTAAATATTTAGTGTGTGTGTATGTCAGGGTTCTGTTGTGTGTCATGTGTTCTTGTGTCCATATTTGGTTTGTTTCCTGTCCTCGTCTGATGTCATTATGAGTTAACTCTTGTCCAGCTGTGTTTGTCTCGTTATCTGTAATTAACCTGTGTATATTAGTTCATGCCTGTTCAGTTTGATTTCGTCTGGTCTACTTGTGACTTCCCGGTGTATTCTGTCTCTCTGCCTTGTCTTGTCCTGCCTTGATTAAATACTATTATTTGAGTTTACGTCCTCGTCTGCGTGTCCTCGTTCCTCCCTCGTGTGTGCACCGTGACAGTGTATATATGTGTATATTATTTATATATATTCATATTATATAGAAATATGAATATATATTACATATAGATAGATATATTTACATACACACACACACACACAAATAACATTACATATTATTTTTACATTAAATATAAATACAAAATTAATTAATTTAAATTAATTTAATATAAATTAATTACATGTATTTCAATGTAACAATATTTGTTTGTGTGTTATGTAATTTGTTCATTTGCCATATAATGAACAAATTACCATCATATATACATTTGTATTATTTGTGTGTGTGTGTCATATTAAAAGCATACATGCATATAATAAAATTATGTATAAATATAATTTATAAATACACCATTTTAATATTTTTAACATTTAAATTAATCTTCAATTAAAATACCATTTATTAAAACAAAAATATTTTGTGAACATGTATCTTTAACTACATATTGTTGTCAGTCATATATTCAGTAACCTAATAATTCATTAATCCACTAAAGATCTGCCTCGTTTGATTAAACAAAAAAAGTTATTTTTTTTATAATTTTATATAACATTTTTAAAAACAGATTTATTTTAGGTAATATTTTGCATTACTCAGTCATATCTAATCGTATTCAGAGTGAAAACTCACACGTCACTCACTATATCAGTGCTTCTGCATGTTGATAAAGTCAAGTTTAGACTTATGTAATCAGATGACCTTTAGAAAGGAACAGACTAAAAGTGTTTTAATTGAGTTTCTCTCTGTCCCATGACACTCACCACTAAAGCAGCGCTGTGAGAGTCTGTGTCAATCACAGCGTCCCCGTCGGAGAGCAGACGTGGGAGAGAGAGTTTGGTAAAAACAAGGGTGCACAGAGGAAATGGTTTGGGTAGGAGTACCGCTGACAGACTCAATAGATTTGATGGATGAGGTTCGTTCAGGAGGAACGATCAGGCCAGAAACAGCAGCGAGCGGCACTCGGCGGCCCCAGAGAGTCCCAAAAGCACCTCTCATTCCACACCATGGAGCTTTTAAAGACAAGATGGGCCATTTTATTCAGACGTGGCCATCAGAGCTCTGTGGCAATTATGGGATCTGACAGGACTTGAATGCCATGTGCAATCAATTTCTCATATAAAGCTTCATAAAGGGGCTCATGAAAGACTGTGCTGCTACTTAAAGCTACGCTCTATGGTTATTAACTAACACTGAAACCATAAAAAAGGTCATTACTTGAAATGATAATAAAAATGTAAATTGAAATTTATATATATATATATAGCTAGTGGCAACATTTCCCATTTTCATTATGTACTAAAATAAACTAAATAAACCTATAAAAAATATAGACAAAACACAACAAAATTACTCAAACTTTAACCAAAATTAAAATGAAAACACAAAAAGTCAAAATAAAATTATGCTAAAATGACACTGGCTCAAAGACATGGTGTATATCAGCATCCTGATTTTATTAATGAATTATATATTTTAAGCTATCCATTGTGACAATATATGGAATAAAACTTATAATACATATATAAATAATAAATAAATAAATCCAAAATAAGATTAATTGAGATTTAAAAAGATTAAAAGATAAAAAAAAATAACAAAAAATAAAAATTAAAAAAACATTAAAAAAAATTGTAAAGTGTTATATATTCACAAATTCTCTTCAAATGTGATCTGATTGGATTGAGATATATGAAGGGCAAAACAATATTTTTTAATGATTTTTTAAAAATATACAAATATGGCCAATATATCAGAACAATATTGACATATATGTAAAAATATGTATTTATTCTGTATGGAACAAAAGTCTCACAACAGCTTTGTGTTAGGAAAAGACCAACATTTAAGTTTTCTAAAAGTCTTTTTCTCCAATGCTGTATATTCAAGCTTGGCATCAAAAATCAGATATTTTTATGTGATTTATGGGATATTGCATAAAAATGGGAACATTAAAGATGCAAATAAAATTTCAAAATGATATCTGATAAAAAACACATGAATTTTGAACTTGATACACATCAAAAATCATTTGACAAACAATTTGCTAAGATTAGATGAAAACATGTTGCTCTAGTCATTCAGATGCAAAAATGCATGACAATATTCTTGTGTATCTTCTTTATAACATCATAAAATAATTTATGCATGCACAACTATTTATGTTTTTGCTAAATACTGAATGATAATGTACAGTCAGCTGGTCAGTATCACAAAACAAACCACGAAAACCTCAAATATGAGCTGGTGAAGCATCAGTTCTGGTGTAGTTTGCATTACATTAGTAGTTTGTGAAGTGCTTTATTTTATTTGTTGGCAGTAAGACGGCGTGAGATTCATTTGTGGTCTGCAGGAGGAAATGTAAATGGAAAACCGCCACCAACCGTGTGCTGGAGCTGCACAATCCATTTATTTATTCATTTGCAAAATGAGAGCAGCCGAATCCTGCGGGATTATACACTCATCTAATCCTGTCAGCTCTCTCCGTGTGTGTGTGTGTGTGTGTGTGTGTGTGTGTGGTTTGCACATGTGTGTGTGTGTGGGCATTATAAAGCTTATCAGAGTTCCTCATGAATATTAATTAGATGACATTCACTCAATAGTTGTGATTTGCTGAGCGGCTGGTAAGTGGGTGCTAACTCTAGTAGGATTACTGCTTACAAGTTTCATGTTTGTTCAATGCCTGGTTAGCAGCTGGTTGACAAAAGCTTTTACTTAGTCTTAAAGCTGTCATTTAACATTACCAGATAATGTTTTCAACATGGCAATTTCGAAAAATAATGCATTGCATTATGAAAGATACAGATTTTTGATGACAAGAAGTCTAGTCCTTATTGTATGGAAGCCTGTTTACACCATGTAAACTGAGCTTGCAAGCTATAAACTCAGAATTGCACGATATATAATTGGAATTGCAAGAAATAAACTCGGAATTGCAATATATAATATAAACTCAGAATTGTGAGATATAAACTCAGAATTTCAAAATATGAACTCAGTGATATAAACTTGGAACTGTGAGATATAAACTCAATTGCAAGATATAAATTCAATTGTGAGAAATAAACTCAGAATTGTGAAATATAAACTTACATGATCAGATAGAAAGTCAGAATTACCTTTGATTGATGTTTTTTTTTATTCCATGTCAGAAGTAAAAAAAAATTCTGAATTTTTTTTTCAGAATTGCAAGAACCAAAGTCCGAATCATGAGATTAAAATGTTGCAATTGTTTTTTTTTAAATAATATTGCAGCCCAAGAACCGCCTACTTTCTGTAGAAAGAGACTGTGTGATTGGCCTGTAAAGCGACCAACCACCGTTTTTGTATGAATGTGCAATTTAGGGACTGGTTTATCATAAAAAGAAACTTTAGCAGAGACTAGGACAGACTTCACAGAATTTTACACTAATTAGTGTATCAGGATCATCCACTTGTTTCACAGCTGGAGTCTCAGTTCACGGTGGTGCTGCTGCAGTTCGTGTGTGTGTGTGTGTGTGTCTCAGAGCGAGTCTGTTTCTTATCTCTGTCCTGAATTACAGAGACACTCACACACAAACACACACTGCGCTGACACCCCGTATCTCCTCATCAACAAGTGTCAACTGCAGAGCATCGCTTATCTTTGTTTATGTTGGAAAATGGCACGCAATGCATGACAGCACCGGAGATTAAACAGAGACACAGCTGAGCTCTGGAAAGAAAATATTAATATAAATAAACACTACATTTCCAGTGTTACGATCAGCACCACTAGAATTGCCAAACAGAATGGTAAAACTAATCATATAATTGTTAAACAAACAAAAAAATAAAATAATTACAATTTAATAAATATTTTGAATAATATTATAAATATAATATCATTTTCAGAATTAATATTATTAAATCATATTATTATTATTAAACTTTTCAATTGTAATAATTATTGTTTATTTTTAAATAATTATTATATTTTTAATTATTATTATACTATTTATGATATTATCATTATTAATGTTATGTATTATTGTTATTAATAAACAATAAAGGTTCTAAAAATAATCAAAAATATTATACTAAAAAATAAAAAAATAATATAAATGGTTTATAAATAAGAAACAATAAAAACAAAAATAATTACAATTAAAAATGATTATTAACAACAACAATAATAAAGGTTATAATAATAACAGAAACAACAATTGTAATATTTCTATTATTTTTGCCTTGATTAATGTTATAATTTATAGCTATATGTCCTGAATGCATCTATAAAGTCTTTGTCTTAATGGGTTTTCCAGCTAAATCCTCACTCTTTGATTGTGTAGTAAAGGAGATAAAGTGCTGTGCTAATTGCACTGTGTTTTGATACGAGAGCTTTCTTCACTGACACTTTGATGATCTTTCCACACTGTGATTGACCTTCTGCGCTCCATTTCCTGTCTCCTGCTGTGACTTCCTGTTGTGTGTGCATTTATTCTTTAAAAGAATCATCACCATCACTCCTTTAATGCAGCACTGAGAGTGGTTTGTTGTCTGTAGTACTGTCAGTGCCTGTGGTGAACACATTGAAGGAGGAGGTTTTAATGCGTTTAAACAAATTCAAACACGTCAAATGAATTTCACAACTCTTGCAAAACAACACATAAAAATATGAATTGCTGCTATTGCTCTTGTCCACATAGTTAGTTATTGCCTGGAGCTCATACACACAACACTGGATGAATCAACATTTGTTTTGATTCAGTGACTCACTAGTTTAGTTTCTGAATGAATTAGTGTGTTTGAACTAATCAGATGAATGAGTATTTGATGACACACTCATAAAGTCAATCACTGATTTGTTTTGAGCAAATCAGATGATTGAACGGTTTAATGATTCTCTCATAAAATCAGTTACTCGCTCCATGCCCTACTGAATCAGTGCTTTTGAACAAACAAGTGAAAGAATGATTCAATTACTCAATCATAAAGAGTCACTTGTTTCATTCACAATGAATCTGCACTAATCAGTTGACTGAATGATTCAGTGAGTCGTTTTAAAAACAGTCGTTTGTTTTGTTCCCAAGTGAATCAGTGCTTGAATAAATTGGGTGAATTATCAATGACTCACCCATAAAGAGTCATTTGTTTTGTTCCAGAATGAATTCGCATTTTTGAACTAATCTGATGAGTGAATCATTCAGTGACTCACTCATAAAGAATCACTTGTTTAGTTTCTGAAGGAATTCACAGTTTTGCACTAATCAGTTGACTGAATGATTCAGTGAGTCGTTTTAAAGACAGTCATTTGTTTTGTTTCTGAATGAATCAGTGCTTGAACGAATTGGGTGAATTATCAATGACTCAATCATTGATAATTCAATTGATCATTGAATTCACGAATCAATGAATTCGCATTTTTGAACTAATCTGATGAGTGAATCATTCAGTGACTCACTCATAAAGAGTCATTTGTTTTGTTCCAGAATGAATTCGCATTTTTGAACTAATCTGATGAGTGAATCATTCAGTGAGTCACTTGTTTCATTACTGAAGGAATTCACCGTTTTGAACTAATCAGATGAATGAATGATTCAGTAACACATTCATAAAGACAGTTACATGTTTTCTACCCCCATGAATACGTATTTTTAACTAACTGGATGAATGATTAAGTGAGTTAAGTGACTGAGTCACTTGCTCATGAGAGTCACTTATTTTGTTTCCAAATGCATCGTCGTTTTTTTGAACCACCATTCATTGACTCATAAGCCAGTCACACGATTTGTTCTCAAACGATTCTGTGCTTTTGAACAATTAAAGTGAAAGGTTGATTCAAACACAGAATAAATGACATGATGCAAACACTGAGAACTGTTAAAGAACATGGAGTTAAAGTCCTATAATTACACAACATGCTGAAGTAATCAGTAGGCGAGCAATGTCATTACAGCTACAGGAAATAATCATGATAATACGTCGTTAATACTCGCCTCTCATCGTTGATGTGCTCCACTGAAGCCGCTCGCAACCTAATTGGACTGATGGAGCAGCAAATTGAGTTATTTTGTACCGACACCAGACACGGTGATGTGTCTGACAGCACCGTCCACCCTGGAGAAAACAATCACTCTGATCATTATGTGAATCTGATTCCTGCTGTTTGCTTCATTAATGAAATCACTTTACATTTGCATACTCTTAGCTTAATTGCTCATTTAATTGTTTCACTGTTCAAAGAATTACTCTGAAGTAGCATTAGCATTACTAAACAAACTTGATTACACTTTTAAAAGTATATTCATTAGAGAAGGTTATATCAATAAATCCCAGTGTTTTTGTTTTGGTATTTAAGGCAAAACCACTGTTTTTTCAGGCACTGGTTAATTTTGAGATTTTGGTCTATTTTGCTTCCATAGCATGTCTTCTTTCAGACTAGTGGGGAAAAAAACTCTGAAATACTCATTTAAGTGTTTATTTTATTGCATTTTATCGATTTTGTATCTGTATTTCAATTACAATGCATATTTTTAAGTGAAGCTTTCTTTAAAATGAGTGTTTTACCACTGTAGATTTCAAATGCAGTGCATATCTTTAAAGTCCGTTTTCTCTAAATGAGTTTGTTTCTTCACTTCAGCAGCACTTACACCAAAATTTGCAGATTTATTCCTCTCTATATTCTGAAGGTTTTTATAGAGGGGTTTGTTCATATAACATTTGCCTGACTTTTATTTGATTGAACTTTAATTCGCGTCTGTAGATTTCAAAAGCAATACATATATTTAAAGGCCAATTTCTTAAAATGAGTTTGTTTCTCCACTTCAGCAGCACCTAAATACACCAAAATTGACCTTTTTTTTTTTTTACAAAAGGGTTCGTTTATATGTCATTCACACTGATTTAAGTTTTAATGCACTTTATCTATTTGGATCTGTAGAGTTAAATTACAGTATACTGTATCTTTAAAGGCGATTTTGTCCCCTCAGCAAAAACCTTTGACTCTAATATGTCAACAAAATGAAACACAAAATTTGAAGCTAGTTTTATCCAATGTTCAGATTTATATTCTGGAAATTTTTGCAAGTTAGTGCATTTTCAATTAGATAATGCCTCAATTGCATATTTAAACAAAATTTGAGGAAAAAAAATAAAACAAAACAATTTGACTAATAAATTCTTGATACTTAAAGTAATCAACTGGGGAATGTATGGTTTTATCAATTACCTGTGGTGTCTTGCCTGTATAGTTCATGAATTTATTGTTTTTAGTCAGAATTTTACTGAAATGGCATGCAATTTTAGTCAAAGTATTTTAAGTCACATCCCAACTTAAAGCAAATTTCCAAACACATGTAGCATGTATTCCGTCTGCAGACGTTCAGCTTCCATCCTAGAAGATGGAAAACTAAAGAAAGAATGGGCTGTGTCAGGATTTCTATAGTTTTGAACAGAAAGATGCTTGTTGTCTGTTTGTGAGGGTATTGCTATTCTAGTTCTGCCGCCAAGAGATATTGATGCACACGCAGAAAACGACATGTCATCTCAGACTCGTATCATCTCTGTCAAACTCAATATCTGTGCCAGAAACTTTTCTGCCTCCCAGACACAGAAGTTTAACTTGCTGATAAGCACATTTATGTGCATATATTCAGAATCAAAAGCCCGATTCGGACGGTAATTGTTTCTCATATGTACGTCTGTAAAAATAAATTTACATATCACCTCAGTACATAAAACTCACCTCAGTGATAAAACTCATGGAGATTTATTCACAGGATGGAGGAGCGAGTTTATTCTGTGACAGTGGAGGAGCGAGTTCTGCGCACCCGGGAACGCGCTGATCCACGTGCGCACCCGGGAACGCGCTCACATGCTCACGTCTGCTGTACAGTCACAAAATTAATTTTATTTACAAATGATTGTCTGCTGTAAATAAAATTAATTTTATTTACAAATGTGGGATTCTTATTATTGTGGGATTTAAAAATACATATTATTATGTATTTAAAAATACTTATATTATTATGTAAAATGTATTCTTATTATTCATATTTTATAATATTTATTATTTGCATATTTTATAATATTTATTATTTGATTAAAAATAGGCAAATAGACGCGCTAAATCTCCTGTTTAAAAATAGGCAAATAGACGCGCTATATATATCTGTTGTATAGAATACACATATACGCGATATATATCTGTTTATAATACACATTTTAAAATTGTATTGCATACCTAAAGACCCATTTGAAAGTTTGTGCTGTCTTCTTTTTCTGCTCTCAGTCGCTGTGGTTGAATAAAGAAGTATTGTTCCCATTTGAAAGTTTGTGCTTTTCAGAAGTAATATGTAAATTACACCGAAGTTTTTCTGCTCTCAGTCGCTGTGGTTGAGCAGTCATGAAGTATTGTTCTTTTAAATACTTTCCAGCATTTCAGAAGTAATATGTAAATTACACCGAAGTACAAAGTTACGGTGTTCGGGAGAGCTCAAAAAGGGATCAAAAAGGGATAAACACGGAATAAACACGGAATTTTGAATCGATTTCTTCTCCTAAACTCAGAGATGTGGAGTCGGACGGCAATTAAATTACCACACGACCTCGGTGTTTGTCAAAAAACAGTAGGTAATTCTGCCGGGGATTTTCACGGGGGTGGTGAGAGAAAAACACCAACATCCTGGATTCGGACGGCAATTAAATCACCAACTACCCCCTGTATATGGTGAAAATCACTTACGTCCCCCTGAGAAACAATTACCGTCCGAATAGGGCTAAAGATGTCCTGTTGTGTTTTGCAGTTATTTCATTGTCCTGTGGAAAAGTATGGAAAAGTCACCGGTATTTTTTTATATACAGTATATTGAGATGTTCATGCCCTCAGAGGGTCAGACTTGTTACCTCATCATTTTTTGTTGTTTTCAGAGAGTATACAACACTGTAAAATGATTGTTTAAAGTTGTAAAGAAAGATTATTGGAGTATGTTTTACAAGAAAATACTATTTCAGGCTTTCAAATTTTCATGTTTAATTCAATGTGTTACTTGCCATTTCTTTGTAATTAATTGCAAAATTTACTAGCAATTTACTGGTGAAAATAGTTGAAAAATAAATTTTCTTTTTTTTTTCTTTTTTGCAACATTAAGTCAATGTTCATGCTTTTTTCCCCCTTTTTTTGCATTGTCAAAAAATACACAATTCTCAGAAATTGATAGTAAAATTTCACATAATTAAAAAAAAAATAGCAAGTACCACACTGAATTAAACGAGAAATAGTATTTTCTAGTAATACCTACTCAAATAATCTTCAATCAACTTCAGAAAATCATTTTTTACAGTGTAAAAGCACCATGACATATTCACAATATTACTTGTGCACTATTCCAAGAATTGTAAAGTTACTTTTGTAACTAATGTTACTTTTGAATGTTCTCTGAACATTCTGAAACAATTCGTAACATTTAAAAAACTTCAGCCGAACGTCGAACTAAAATGTTTCAGGAATGACATGTAAATGAGGTTTTTGTGCTAACATTTTGAGAACATTATTAAAGACCAGATAACTTTGAAAGAACATACTGGAAAAAGTTTGTTCATAACATTGAGAGAACTTCAATGTTAGCCGAGATGTCCTTCATATGCAAAAACACTCTTTACCAAAGTCCTTCTGTGTTTTTTTGTGATTTTCGAGAGGGTTGAAGCGTGAATTTCTCTTAAATTGATTTTTGGTGTTGCTGGCATTGAGGTTTAACATTGAAAAGGACAGAAAGCCTGTTCTGTGTGCTAAAGTCACTCGAGGACTGCAAACATCAATACCAGGTTGATTTTTGAAGCACGTTCAGTATTGAACAGCAGGTAAACACATTAACCTGCCACTGCTGTTTACTGTAACCACAAGAGTGATGGGAAGAAAATCTATTTTCTTTGTTTCTCTTGTCTCTTTAAATGCTTGAGGAATTGTACTGGAATCTCTCGCTGTCATTTTTAATGCCAATCTCAGCCTCGTTCATAGGAAACGATGTTTATGATGAATGTTTCTGTGTGATGAGCTTCACAGTTCTGTAGATTAGTGAAGAGAGAGAGAAAGACTAAATGTGATGGTTTGAGGTGAGCGTGAAGATGAAGAAAACTCCTTTCTGATTATTTAATCAAAGCGAGCGCTCTTCACATCCTCCTTTCATTTGCGTTCTCTTTGAAAGCCTCTTCTCTAAAGGCTCGTTCAGAAAGCACGCGTATCTAAGATGTGTAGCTCTAAATTTTAGTGTTTCGATTCAGGTTGGTGAGCAACTAACGATGTGTATGCAAGTGAAATGCAGTTCAAAACATCCATAATGTGACATTTACATAAACAAGATATTCAAATGAAGGATGGGTTTTGTTTTGAATATATTACAAATTGAGATAGTTGTTACTTTCTGATGAAATACCACTTAGCATGCACCAACGAATTGTGCACGATAAGATCACAAAGTAGATGGATATTAATGTAGATTGGCATATTATTACACAAAAATGTCGTAATGAAGCTGTATTGAGGCACATATTGCTGTTTATTATTAAGTTTAATTAATTAGGTTGACTGTCTAAGTAACTTCATTCATAACCTTAAAATAATTTATATCTACAGTAAGCAATGCTACAATTAATTTATGTATCTGGAAGTTTTTGCATATTTTAATAATAAGATAGTAGTAATTTGATAAATGCTGTTTATTATTGAAATCTTTCATATGTAAAAAAAAAAAAAAAAAAAAATTGTGAAAATATAGTATAAATATAATTATAAGGTATAAATTAAAAATAAAATGATCAATACTGATAAATAAAATAAAAATATTGTTGGATGCTTAAAAATAAATGAAACTAATTTAAAATAATAATAATAAATAATAAATGCAGTTTTATTACATTGAAATTTGTTTCATAAATAAAAAAATACATTGTAAAAATATATTATAAATGATCAATACTGAAAAATAAAAAAATAAAAAAATGATTGTGTGTATATAATAAACACATTATATATTATTGTCAGTCCTCTGTTGTGTGTGTCATGTGTTCCCGCCTCTTGTCCATATTTGGTTTGTTTCCTGTCCTCGTTAAATGTCATTATTAGTTAATTCTTGTCCAGCTGTGTTTGTCTGGTTAGCTATGATTTACCTGTGTATTTATAGTCCTGTCTGTTCAGTTTGATTTGGTCTGGTCTACTCGTTACTCCTGGTGTTTCCTGTCTGTCAGCCTTGCCTTGTCCTCATTAAAGACTATTATTTGAGTTTACGTCCTCGTCTGCGTGTCCTTGTTCCTCCCTGCTGTGTGCACCGTGACAAATATATTATATTATGTATAATACACTATATTAAATATTATATATATAAAATGGTATTGATTAAGTTTGTTCTAGTAATACTAAGTAAAAAATAATGAATTAGAACAATAAAAATATTAATATATTGAGTTGTTCATGTCATGTGAACAGCACTATTTGTGTGACACATGGAGCTGCTGACTATGTAGGGTGTTCCAGATCATCCATCATCTTTATGATGAAGATGTGAGTATATGCTGTCTGTGTACACAGCAGAACAGAGTCATTACTGTGTTTCTCTAACGATCATCTCACAGCCGTCTCTGTTTCAGGAGTGTGCTCTTGTGAGAGTGTTTCATTCTGGTCCTCCTGGTTAAGCCCTCTTGAATCTGAATGTGAAAGGCGCAGGGGTCTAGAATCAGACGTGAGGTCTTTATGGAGAATAATAATGTGTAAACTCTCTGGAGACTGAACACGAGAGCGTCTCTCCTGTGGATGGATTAAGGGTGGGCAGCTCTGCTCTCTGAACACAGATTTATTGAGCCCTGAGATCCTCATCCATCTTCTCCACCGCCGCGTGCTGGATATATTTCACCCAGATTAAACCACCCACACCATTCCCCAAAAACTTTGATACCACTAAAGTTTTCAAGACAAGCAGCGCTTCGGCTGAGTAATCGAGTCGCTCTTAAAGGCAATCCAAACACCGGCTGAATGAGCCGTCCGTGAACAACATGCACATATTTATTTAAAGTAATTGAGCAAATACGCTGGGATTACATCCAGACATTCAAACGTTTGGATGTGTATGAACGCTGAAACTATACAGTTTAGGCCAAATTAAAATCATTTACTCACTCTCATGTCGATCCAAACCCAAATAACTTTCTCCTGCAGAACACAAAATTAAAACAAAATTAAACAAATTAAAAAATTAAATAAATGAATAAAGATTTTAAAAATTGCTTTGAAAGTGCTTTCAAGCTCAGAAAAGGTCAAAAATGCACCATAAAACCAGAATATATCATCAATAATAATAATAATAATAACTATAAAATTCTGAAATCTCATTAATGCTTGTGCATATTAAAACATTGGTTACAAAACCAGGCAAGAACTATGGCATTTGTCATTGTGTTTCACTGAAGATTGAAAGTCACATGAGGATGAGTGAATTATGACAGAATTTTCTAGGAATATAGTAATAAATTCATCTATTAGTAAATAATCAATATTAGGGTAGATGATGATAAAATATTTTAAATAATACATAAAGAATAAATCATTTTATTTTTAAATCTAAAAAAATCATCAGCAACCATTTTATTAAATAAAATAAACAAACAAATAGTCATTTTACACAGTTTTTATGTATACTTTTTTTTCTTTGTAGGATTTTGTATCAATAGCCTAATAACATGCTAACAAGAAACTATTAGTTTTAATTTAGTTTTTTTTTCCTGGAATATAAAAATATATTCATTTATTATTAAATAATTGGGGGAAAAATCTTGAACCAAACATATAAAAAATATTAAATAAAAATAAAAGTAATTTTTCACAGTTGTTGTGTATACTGTATTTTTCTTATGAATATTGTAGCATTATCTTATTAATATGCATAAGATATTTTATTTTATTGTATTTATTTTCTAAGAATATAGCAATATATTAAATTAATAATGATTAACAGATGTGTGCTAAAAAATATATAATCACAAAAATAAAATAAAATATAAAACAAAGGGCTACACATTTTTTGTGCATACTGTATTTTGCTTATATATATATATATATATATATATATATATATATCATACTAGTCCTATGAGGAGCATGTTTAACAGTGCAGATATCTGAGTCTTAATCATCGGGCTGTTTTCAGTGCGGTCTGTGATCTGATCAGGGTGTGCTTTGACTTTATTAAGGCAGTGAGTGTGTGTGTGTGTGTTATATGTGGCTGTACAGTAATTAATTATCAGTCGTGCTGTGAGTTTGGAGCAGCTGTAACGAGCGTGAGGTAATTCAGCTGTTTCCCGCTGAGCTCCAGCTCTGTAATCCTCTCTCTTCCTTCTCGTTCTTCAGCTGCAGGACCAAATCTGCCTTTCTGAAATCTGTGCGCAGAAGTGTCCTGAAAACAGTCCTGTAGCTCAAACTTAAGCATCTTAAAAAATGCATAAATGTAAATGTAAAATCTTAAAATGCTTCATCTCTTGCAGAATAGAAAAGACATCAGGACATTTGGTGGAAAGAATAAAAACAGCATCTGAAGGAGTGACTGAAAGATATAAATATTCATAAATGTCTTTTTTTCCCCAAACTTTAGCAGAGAAGAAAAGCGCTGTAGTCATTACAAATCTACTTCATTATCTCTTAAACCAAGAAATGGAGACATTTGGAATCGAAAAGCAAATTTCAATAGTTTTAATCAATTTTAATGATTAAATTATTATTTATTACATTACTGACGGCTCTGTTCCATAATTGAATATATTAAATAAATTCCTATATTCTTAGAGGATAAAATAAAATAATGTAAACATAAAGAGAAAATACAATTACTTAAAGTATCTTGTCAGCATATTAATAAACTAATGATACAATATTCTAATAAGCAAAAATACAGAATACACAATTTTATTCTTATTTTTTATTAATAACGGAATACATTGCTCTATTCCTAGAAAAGAAAAATATTAAAATAACCTAAGAAATGATGATGGCAGTGATGATAATGGTGATTATTATTATTATTATTATTATTAAAATGCATTTCACTGAATATTGAAAGCCACATGACTTGAGCATTAATACATTTTGACAATTTTATTTTCTAAGAAATATATGATAATTATTATATATTCAACTATTAGTAAATATCTATAATTTAAAAAAATGATTTTTTAATATAACTAAATAATAAGCTATTAATTATTAATTATTTAATTAAATAATAAAAATAGTAAAAGTAAAAATAGTAATTGTACACAATTTTTGAACATACTGTATTTTGCTTATTACAATATTGTATTAATAAACAAGTTATAGAACAAGTTTACTTTTCTGTGGAATAATATGCAATACTTCCTCTTTCTAATTATCTCCCTGTTTCTCATTATCATTAGTTTATGTGAAACACACACACACACGCTCGCAATACTGAATCATTCCCATTCATAACAATGTGTATTAAGAAAGCAAACAGAGCCAATTTGGACACTGTAGCTTTGCTGTGATCATCCGGATGGAAAAACGGGGTTTGAACGTCACAGACATGGTTTAGAGCGAATTGAAATTCAAAAACCGACAAGATCGTTTATCATGATCAGAACTCATTTATGACAGAGGCTCGTTTAAATATTAAAAGGTGTGAGAAGGTTTAACACTGGCAAACACATTCATTACAGCCTTCCTCTTTCTAATTATCTCCCTGTTTCTCATTATCATTAGTTTCTGTGAAACACACACACACACACACTCGCGTCCGTAAGTGAGATGAATCTGCTCTCGGACTCTTCTGGAATCTCAAAGAACCAGACTCTCATTCGGTTCAGCGTGAGACGAGCAGGTGTTTCATTCATTTGTGTTCAGTTCTCTCGTCTGACTCCATCTGTCCATCGGCCTTTCAGCCAATTCAACGCCGGTCCGTTTGGAAGCAATGTATCTGCTGAATTAAACATGTAATGAGGTCATGTGACAGCAATGTTTCAAATGTTAACCACTGCATACACAGTCTTCAGTATAAAATACACAAGGATTCAGTGTTTTCCAGTGTGAGATTATGTTCTGTTTTGGCCAAAATGAGCACAGTAAGTCTGTTATTCTTGAAAATATGGAATGGAGCCATCAGCAATGTGATATTTGTTTTGTGGGAATTATTTAGAGGAGTAATTTTTATTTTAGTAAGAGAAATGTGCTACGGAGTTAATGCATTCAGAGTATTTTTTGGCACTCATATATGACAAAAATGTTCAATGCAACTTTTTTGATAGAGGGAAAGAAGATACATTTCTAGTTTCAATATTATTTGTTCTTCAGACATTCGTCTTTAAATACATTAAGTATCTTCTTGTTACAATCATGCAAACATGGGGGAAAAAAGCGTTCGTTTGTTTGTTTGTTTTCATTTTTGATCTGTCGCCATTGGCATGTAATCCAACAAAGATTTCTAAAGTCAACAGATTTTATAAAAAGACCTACCAATCTAAAAAAAATTATAATAATAAGGATAATATAATGGTGCTGCCATTAGTCATTTTTACCCCCCTGTAATTTGGCTCCAAATCTCAGGTGAAAATTGTCATTTTTATGCCCCTCTACAAAATAGTGGATTACTCAGTAAATACCTTTTGCATTTAATATTTTGGCTTTCGTTACCATTTATGTTTGAAAATAATAATAGAATAAAACATTTAGCCAGGTTTCTGAAATGTAGTTGATTTAAAATGAATGAGCCCACAGTTACTTGAAATAGTGATAGTATTTCACAATATTACTGTTTTTACGGTACTTTTGATCAAATTAATGCAAAGTTGGTGAGCAGAAGAGACTTTTTTTCCCTTCAAAAAACATTATACCGACTCCAAACAAAACACACAGCATGTCGTCCATTTGTGAAACACTTAATTAAATCAATTAACAGGAATAAATACAGATGTCTGTCAGCTCCAGGTCACTTTATGGTCTGCAGAGCTGATTGTGCCACCTGTTTGTGCTAATCACATATTCACAGGACCGAAGCTCATTAAACAAGAACAAACCAGCGTTATTAAACGCATTATCTGTCCCAGTCTGTTCTGTAGTATGATTCATAAGAGTGTTTACTTCAGCTGCGGGATCAGGACGGGTCGTTCGCTCTACAGCTGTGACCCAGTCGTGACCCTGAGGCTTTGCAGGTTATTCTGAGGTTGTTGTTTTTTTCATTGTTTTCACACAAAAGTCCCACGTGTTGCTGTATTCACAATGACAGGCGTTGTTTTTTTTGTGTGTTTATTTATGGTAATACAGAAAGACATGGTGGGATTCTTCAAGCATTTGCGTCTGCCATCTGTCTGTACAGTTAGCATGTGGGCATTCATTATTGAAACATGCTGTGTGCAGCCGCTCAACGGTTTTAATTTACAAACAACAGCTCCTGCTGTAATTAGATGCCAGACCTTCACAGAGATGTTTTTAATGGTTTTTCTCAGGTGGCATCATGGGAGTTTATTTAGACCACTGTGGGTTTCCACTGTGCAGCTCAAACTCTGCTGCTTTTCATGACTGTTGCTGTTTCACTGTGAATAATAGATGTTCTGTTCAAGCGTATGCCGCAGCGAGACCCTGCATGTGCATATACTGCACACAAACCAAAACCTGATTGCTGTAGAAATTTACTCTGAGGTAGCAAACACAAAGCAGAACTGCATTTGAATTCTTGGATTCAGATAACTGTCAGACAGACAGAGAGATGTTTAGACTGATAGACAGATGGATGGGTAGATAGTCAGATGGATAGATATGATGGATGGACACTATAGATGGATAAATATTGTGTATGGATGATAAATGGATAGATACAATGAATGGATGGATAGATACTGTGTGTAGACCAATGGATAAATACTGTGGATGGACGGATGGATGGATAAATTGATGGATAAATACTGTGGATTGATGATTAATGGATAGATACGATGGATGAATAAATGGATAGATACAGTGGATGGATGGATGGATGGATGGATGGATGGATACGGTGGATGGATAAATGGATAGATATGATGGACGGATGGATAATGGATGGATGGATGGATACGGTGGATGGATAAATGGATAGATATGATGGACGGATGGATAATGTATAATGTATAAATGGGTAGATAAATGGATAGATACAATGGATGGATAAATGGATAGATTGGATGGATGGATGGATGGATGGATAAATTAATGGATAAATGGATAGATATGATGGATGGATGGATGGATATATGAATGGATAAATTGATACATAAATGGATTAATATGATGGATGGATAAATAAATGAATGGATAAATGGATCAATATGATGTATTAATGGATACATACTGTAGATCAAGAAAAAGTTTAAGAGATCTACTAGTTGTGCCAAAGCATCATATGCTGTGCAGGTTATGAAATATCTTCAGGTCTCCTCAGTTCAGTGTAGAAACTCTGAGACCTTTACCTCCGGCGGTCCCCTTGGAGCCTCGTGTGTCCCTCATGTGCCTCCGAGGTCATATAAAGCGTCGTCTTCATCTTCTCCCGCCGTGAGGGTTGGATTGACATTCACTGTCCAAAGAAAAGCCTTGGATGAAGCATTGTGACTTACAATAACAAATCTCACACAAAATAACATAAAGAGACTTGTGGACCTTCAGCTAAAGCAATTTCCTGTAGGAAAAAAAAAGTGTGTAGAGAAATGCTTCAAAGAAATGTTCATCATTCATCAAACCCTAACCTTAGCATGTTAGGCATGTATGTATCGCTACATTATGTGAATAGATTTAACAGTGTGTCCTCAGATGGACTAGAGGTCATAAGAGTTCATCTCAACCCAATGGCAACCACTCTGTATTAAATATCTATATATTTTACAACTTCAGATATACAAGTTATTACAATAAATATATGTTACTAAAAAATCTTGATGGATGGACACAAAGATAAATATTTTTTTGCATGCAACATTTAAATATTTCATTATCATTACATTATACTGTAGTCTAGTGGTGTGTTATGCATTAAGCACAGTTCTGCAGCTGACTGATGGCTTTGTGTTTGTGTGTTTATCACTGTACCTCCTCCTCTAGCTGTTTCTCTCTTTCTCTCTGTATTTCTGGCTTTAACTGGCTCCGGGTGTCATTGTGCATGTAAAGCGTCCTCTCTGCCGCAGACAGTTAAGCGTTGTCTCCAGGCGATCCAGCGGCACCTGTTCACCTCCGCTTCAGCCTTTCATCGTCCTGTTCTTCTACAACAAAGCTGAAAGACAGCATAACAAAGCAAGTGTGTGTTTGCCTCGAGAGAGAGAGAGAGAGAGAGAGAGAGAGAGAAATGCATTTTAGTGTGCACGTCTCCTGTCAGTGTCACTGTAAAACTTAAAAATGTTTTATTAAAAGCCATATTGCAGACCTGTGTGTGTGTGTGTGAGTGAGGACAGAAGTTTGGAGGAAGAGAGAGAGCGATTGATGGCGTTTTTGCGGCTGCTCTCTATTGTGACTGCTTGAAGGACAGTTTCTCCGTCCTTTCAGTTTAGGGACCTTTGCCTTAATGGAGTTTTATTTGAATGATCAACTTTACCTCCTTGGAAGCACTTTCGTAGTTTGGATTTTAACTTTGAAAGTCATCGTTGAAAAGTACTTAGCAGTAAATGAAGCACTGACATTTGCTGGTGATGTTGATGTTGATAATAGTTGACAAGAGCACGATGTCTGGAAATAGCAAACAGAATATGAATTAAAGGAATGAAAATGGACTGAAAATGTCATCACCCTCAAGCCATCGAAGATGTCGATGAGTTTGTTTTTTCCTCAGATTTGGAGAAATGTAGAATTCCATCACTTGCTCACCAATGGATGTGAATGGGTGCCGTCAGAATGAGAGTCCAAACAACTGATAAAAACATCACAATAATTCTCAAGTAATCCACACCACTCCAGTCCATCAATTAAAGTCTTGTGAAGCCACAAGCTGCATGTTTGTAAGAATCGTTAAGACATTTTTAACATCAAACCGTCGCTTCTGGTCAGAATACAAGTCCATAATCCATAATAACATGCACTTCCTCCAGTGAAAAAGTCCATCTCCTGTTGTCTCTCACATCAAAATCCACCCACATATTTATTTAGAGCTGTTTTGTGCTTGATCTGGGCAGATTTCTCTCCTGATTCAGACGAGACCACTTTCCACTGGAGGAAGCGTTATTATGGATTATGGACTCATATTTTAGTTAAAAACGTCTTAATGATGGATTTGTTTCTTACAAACATGCAACTTGTGGCTTCACAAGACTTTAACTGATGGACTGGAGTGGTGTGGATTAATTGTGGATTATTGTGATGTTTTTTTTCCCCAGCTTTTTAGACTCTCATTCTGACGGCACCCATTCACTGCAGAGGATCCGTACTTTTTCTGTATTTTTAATCAAATAAACAGTTTTTGAGAGCAAAACATTTAAAAATCTTGCCAACCTTAAACTTTTGAATGGTTTTGTTCCTCCTACAGAGTAAAATAAACTTAATTTCACTCGGTCTCTGTCTTTTCTCTGTTATAGTTTCTTGTATGAAGGTTTAAGATTCTGAAACGCTCCTCAGATGGTCGTCACAACCCAGACTGTGTAAACAAAGACATTTAGTCCGTCATCTCAGAACAGACAGACACCAGAAAACACTCAATTTAGAGCTGATGTGGGTATTTGAGCATCTTTAAATGGACTCGCGCTGGAATACAGAACAGTTTCTGAAGTCATACAGACTTTATTTGGACTTTTGTCCTGTGACGGTGTCTGGTCACAATTGCAACATTTCAAAACGGCCACAATTCCTCCTTTTGTGTTCCATTGGATAAACAGAGTCGTACGGGTTTGGATGGACGTGACAGAGCTGTCGACAAACCCGAAGCATCAAACTTTCCCCTCTCAGTGACTCTGATGCAGTGGCTCTGAGAGTGTTTGAGGACAGTATCTCTGTTGCTAATCGCTGCGGCAGTTTTTCTCTTAACATGCAAACACTGCATTTCACAAATGATTAAGTCAATTCACTGCTCCCCTCCACCCGATCCATTTCAATTGCATTGCCTTTTCAGTGCAATTGAAGGGTTCTCCCTGGTGAGACGAATTGAGTCTGTTCTCATTTAAACACAAAGATATAGGCAGGTACTCTGGGATTAACATCAAACAAAGACAGCCAGCTTGGCGTATACAGTAATATTTACCAATGGCGGGTTATTTCTTGTTTGCTTAATATGAATTTAATGAAATTTATTTTTTTCCACGGCTAATAGACTTTAAACTCAGCAGGAGATAGTTTAATATGTATGTTCGCTGCACCAGTAGCAAGATGATTGTTGGCAGGGTGTAAAATTAAGTCTTCACCTATGGCGAATGAACTGAGAAAATGTAGCGGCCATAAATATTTCATACATCATGGTTCACGAGTTTAATTCTCTCTCTATATATATCTATATTATACATACATACTAAGAATCAAACTTGCACCCTTAGGGTTACAAGTCCGACTCTCTAACCATTAGGCCACAACTGACTGTACACATAAGGGGCCTCATTTATAAAATGTTGTGCAAAAAACATCCTAAATTTGATCTTACGATCATCTCTAAAAATATGCATACGTGTGATTCATAAAATGAACGTATGCATAGAAAATGCACGTACGCCTCTCTTTCAGATGTGAAATCTATGAATCGCAAATGATCTTGAACTTGCATGCAATTGAATGGTTTCAGCTCTCTGCCTTGTAAATGACTCCTAATTAATGTCATTAACATATAAAAGATCACCAGTCATCATCCAAATTCTTTAATTTAGAACAGCGAGCTGCAAGAAAAGCTTACATTTCCAAAAAACCTGTAGTACTCGAACAAGAAAAAGTACATACGTCTGATCAGACCCTGACGTGACACTAAGCACTTTTCCACGTCTAAGTTGGTGTGGATTTAAGCGTACGCACACAATCAAATCTGAGCGTATGCACACTTTACAAATGAGGCCCAAGATTTCTATTTTAAATAAATGTTGTTCTTTTGAGCTTTCTATTCATCAAAGTATCCTGAAAAATTAAATGTATAACAGTTTCCACAAAAATATGAAGCAGCACAACTGTTTTCAACATTGATAATAATCAGAAATGATTCTTGAGCAGCAAACCAGAATATTAGAATGATTTCTGAAGATCATGTGACACTGAAGACTGGAGTAATGATGCTGAAAATACAGCTTTGATCACAGGAATAAATTACATTTTAACATAATATTCACATAGAAAAGAAAAGCTATTTTAAATTGTAATAATATTCCACAATTGTAAAATTTTTAACTTTTTTATTATTTAAAAAATGCAGCCTTGGTGAGTAGAAGAGATAATTACGAGTAAACAACTACATTTACTTACCAATGGCATTTTTTACTATTATAATTCAATTAGTGCTTGACAGAATGTTTATTTTAGACCCTGGTTGTTGAAGCTGTTGTCCTGCTGATGAACCAGACATCCTTTTCATCATCTTCATTCTACAAGTTTTAAAAGACATAAAAGATTTCACTTACCAAACCCATAAACCCTTTTCCTTTACACTAAGACTAAGAGTGTTCTTTAAAAACAATAAAGGCTTTAAAAGAGACAAAGTGTATCCCGGTCAGTGAGTGGGCATCCCATGAGGCCGAGCAAAGACGGTAAACAGGGTTAAAATAGAGCCAGACAGATTTTCCAGTCGTGTTTCTTTTCTTTGCCTGAAAAGTAGACTTTACGCTCTCATTTAGTCCAGAATGAGGCTGCAAACTGTGTTCAGTAGTCGAGTAATCAATTCAAGATGAGAGAATCTCTTTTAAATTTGTTATATGGCCTCGTATAATGGCTTGTGGATCAGAAATTATTATAACACATTAAAAAAGATTAAGAGATCTACTAGTTGTCACGAGTTGAGGAATGAGAACAGCAAACAAAGATTCTGACTTCCAAACAGACGTTAATGAGAATACTGGCTTATAACAACACATAACACACGATAACCACCGACAATGGAGAGAACAGAATGAGTATAAAAACACACATGGTAAATGAGGGAACTAAACAGGAACAGCTGGACAAGGATTAACTAATCAGAAACCATGGTAACTAACGAGAGCTCATAACCTACATGATAGGAACTGAACATAATCGTGACACTAGTTGTGCCAAAGCATCATATGCTGTTCAGGTTATGAAATATCTTCAGGTCTCCTCAGTTCAGTGTAGAAACTCTCCAAGGGGACCTCTTTACCTCCGGCGGTCCCCTTGGAGCCTCGTGTGTCCCTCATGTGCCTCTGAAGTCATATAAAGCGTCGTCTTCATCTTCTCCTGCTGTGAGGGTTGGATTGACATTCACTGTCCAAAGAAAAGCCTTGGATGAAGCATTGTGACTTACAATAACAAAGCACACCCAAAAGAGACTTGTGGACCTTCAGCTAAAGCAATTTCCTGTAGAAAAAAAAAACATTTGAAAGATGGTGAAGTGTGTAGAGAAATGTTTCAAAGAAATGTTCATCATTCATCAAACCCTAACCTTAGCATGTTAGGCATGTATGTATTTCTACATTATGTGAATAGATTTAACAGTGTGTCCTCAGATGGACTAGAGGTCATAAGATTTCATCTCTACCCAATGGTAACCACTCTGTATTAAATATATTTTAGATATAAATATATTTTAGAAATACAAGTTATTAAAAGTTGGGGAGATACACACACACACACACACACACACATTATTTCTATTTTACAACTGAGATGTTCAGTCAAAGGTTTTCTGCATCTAGTTATATCTGTACAATATGAATAATATACTGAGGCAAACACATTTGTCACTCTTAATAAAGCATGTATATGTTTTATTCAGCGAGGGCTACAGTCTTCACTCAGCACCGGTGACAGTGTCAGGATGTCAAATCATTCTCAGATAAAGTGACATTTTAAAAGCCATTAGACCGTCCGACAGGCTGTGACATGTCCGGTTATGGTTCAGTGCACATTTATGTTCACTAAACTGTACAGTAACCACTTCAGAACAAGAGTGGGTGTAAAATTCATACATCTGTAATCCAGGTCTAGCATCGGCCCACAACGCTGAATTATAGTTTACAGTCTATATACAGTAGTTCTGTCTGACTTGTAGAACTGTATAAGCTATAGGATAAAATATATAAAACTGTAAAATAAATAGACTTTTTTAGGTTATATTTATGGCTTTATTAGACAGGACAGTAGAGGGCAGACAGGAAAGCATTGGGTGGAGAGAGGGGAGCGGGTTCAGCAAAGTGCCAAAGACCCTGGAGCATAAAAGCAGTCATAAGTAACACAGGTATATTTGTAGCAATAGCCAACAATACATTGTATGGGTCAAAATTATTGATTTTCCTTTTATGCCAAAAATCATTAGGATATTAAGCAAAGATCATGTTCCAGGAAGATACTGTAAATATATCAAAACTTAATTTTTGATTAGTAATATGCATTGCTAAGAACTTCATTTGGACGACTTTAAAGGCGATTTTTCTCAATATTTAGATTTTGTTTTTGCACCCTCAGATTCCAGATTTTCAGCCAAATATTGTCCTATCCTAACAAACCATACATCAATGTAAAGCTTATTTATTCAGCTTTCAGACGATGTATAAATCTCAATTTAAAAAAAATGACCCTTATGACTGGTTTTGTGGTCCAGGGTCACAGTGCACTCACCACGAGGCTATCGGCACCAACATCAATAATGATTAATAAAAATTAAGTTATTAAAAAAATAAACCTTATATGTTCTTACTCCATCCATGTATTAAATATACTGTATGTCATTGAGAGTGAAATCACAACAACAGTGGTTACATATACATATACTTAATTGTTTGATCAAAATTATTGCTAGGGACAATTTAATAGTCGCTGGATATTGGAACATTTCCCGAGCATCCCTACTGAATTCTACACCCTTGAAAATCATTACAAGTGATTTTGGAAACTACAGTTCTCTCCTTAAATATGAAGAGGTCAAACAACAGATTAATGAGTTAATCCAAATTTCACAAAAAGCTTATGAACGTATTTATAATATGACATAAGACATTGAAGTGAGTTGCTGTTTTTGTCTCTCTTCTGAGGAAGATTTCATTCACTTGTTTTGCCAATGTCAGATGTTTTAATCTCATTTTGTAAGTGAGCTTTCTTTCTGTTTTAAAGATGCTTTCTTAGGATTGTTTGACTACTCAAAAGAGAATATAGGAAAATATAATTGAATTAATTTGTGTTTCTTGCTAGCTAAATTTAATTTCATACTTAAAAATCTGGCTCTAAATCTCTTTTCTTTACTCAAAGTTGATCTAGACAAGTACATGGAAACTATCCAAAGCTCTGTTAAACCTAAATCAGTGAAAACTGCATCTCTATGCTCATCCTATGTCTCCTCTTAAGGTGTACATTTATTTATTCATTTATTGTTTGTTTGTTTGTTAACCTGGCGACACATCCCTTCTAAAAATGAACCATGTTTTTGCTACTTTAACCAATGTTATTTGTGTTAAAACTGTAGTTATAGAGAACAACCCATGGTTACTACACTTTTACTATAATAAAACCATGGTTAATTTTCTTCAGAGATTTGTATTTGTGAATACTGCCTTTACTTTTGTCACAGAATAATGGTCTGTTTTGTGTTTGTCTTTGTGCCATGTGTTCCTTGACCCAGTTTCTCCCTCCATCCTTATTTGGTTTTTCCTGTTCTCGTTTGGTCCTAATTAGTTCATTTGTTTCCAGCTGTGTTCTGTTAATTATCTCGTTCTCTCCTGTGTTCTTAAGCCCTGTGTTTCCTTGTCTCCAGCGTCCGGTGTCTTACGTCATTCAGTGTTCTCCATGTTCCATGCTTTCTGATTTATCATTAAAGTCTTTTGAGTTTACTCCAGCGTTTCCTCGCTCCTTCGTTCCCTTGCTCCTTGTGTGAATCGTGACAACTTTCTTTCTTTTTGTTTTTAACTGTACTGCCTTGGTTTGATGTTTAATAAAAATAAAAGATTTGCGTTACACACTCCGAATTCCCCAACTTAAATCAAATGATCCGCGCTCGGAAGCTCCGTTCTGAATAATGACTCACAAACCATCACTTCAGATCGGGACTTCGGAGCGCGTATCACAAATCTTTTAACTTGTGAAAATGATTCGCAAACACTCTGAAGTTTTAGGGCCAGATTTACTAACAGCTTGCATCAGCGCAAACCATCTTTTGGCCTTAAAGTAGTACTGTCAGGATTTACTAAAGACATGCAGTGAAGAATTAGCACTGCACTCAGTATAACACTATTCAAAAAATGTATGTTCATAATATACGTTCTTTATTTAATTTTTTTAGATAACTATAAAGAATAACATTTCTAAAGCTATACAACAAACAATTATGGTAAAATAATTGTTTAATTTTTTTCCTTTTTTAATTTAAAAATCCATGAAAATTCCCAATTCTGAATGCAAACCTCATCTATGCTGGGAATATTGCACGGGCAGATTGATTATAACATATCTTTGTTTGTGAATTAATTTCTTCTCTGCAATATTGTCATCCATAGCAGATTTTGGCCTGAAGCATCTGTCACTGCTGTCTGTCTGATCGATCTTTACAAGATCTGAGAAACCATGAGAAAATAAGAAGAAACTTACAAGACTTATAGCTCCATAGCAGATCAGATTGAACAGACAAACATTCATAATACAAATCTAAAGCAAATATGAAGCATTCTTGACCCATAACCCCTTTATAAACAGAATACAGAAGCGTATATTCCTCTGGAAGTCAGACAGAAATAGACATAAACCTGCGCCTTCAACAAACACGATCTGTTTTAATAAACCTCTGACTTACACCATCAAATCTAAACATGCAATTGATCTAAACACAATGTTATTGTTGTAAAAATCATTTTCAGGCATTCTCGAAGTATTCAAAGTGTCCTCGCATGGACCTTTTCATCCATATTACTGTCAGCTTGTATAATGCGGCAGCTTTTTGAATCATGACTTTATAATAACGACGGAGGATGTGACCGAAGAGCCGAGACGTCCCGTATTATGACACTCCAGGCCCGCTAAAACCTTTCCATGCTTGTTTTATTCAGCAGGAGGATCCGAGATGTGCTTCTATATGCTGATGTCCCTAAACCAACATTACAGGCTTTTATCTGAGTCGTGGCTTTGATTTGCTGTTTGATTGGATCTGTGTGGTTTTAGGGGTGTAAGTCTTTATACGGGACCTTGATCAGTCACACAATCAGGACGGTCATTAATTAAAGAGGCTAAGTCAAAGGAAAATGACTCGCCTGGTCATCCTGATTATTAATCACGACTGAAAATTGGGTTCAATTTGTGCGAAATAACAAACCGAAACAATTGACAGACATTATTTTCAGAAAATTAGCACATTGGTTTAAATTTGTTCTCCAGTCAGTGACCCGTTTCCACACTCAGAGGCCGTATTCAGAGTGTGAAAAGTTATTTTCCTGTTGAATAGTTAGATAAACCCAGTTTAATTTCACCGCTAATCTGTTTCAGACTTTTCTTTTGTCTTTCTTTCTTTCTTCATACAATCTGACTACTTGTAGATTACTTTTGACTTAACTAGTTTATCACAGATTTGAGTACCATTTTGTATGATTTTAATATAAAAAATACAAACCACAAAAAAGCTGAATATATTATATTATATATTACATTACAGTAGTCAATGTAGTCAGTTTGAAGTGGATCAAAACCTTTCATCAAAGTTGTTTCATCAAAATGCAGTCTTGTTTTAGGACAACTTTGATGACATTTTTTGATCCACTTCAAATGTTGACTACTGTATGTTATGTTATATTGTATTTTATTATATTTAGTGCTGTCAAACAATTAATCGCATCCAAAATAAAAGTTTTTGTTTACATAGTGTGTACTGTGTATATTTATTATGTAAATATAAATACATACAAGCATGTATTTTGGATGTGATTAATTGTTTGATAGCACTTATTATATTATATTATAAGCAGTAGGCTTTAGAGGCATTAGAATACAAAAAGAAACTTAGAAAAAACAATGGTTTTTTTGGTAAGTTGTTATTCCCCGTGTGAGCAAAGTCAGTAGGTTTTAGTCCAATGTGATACATTAAACTATAGGTGTAATACAAAAATGTAAAAATGCAAAACTAAAGTAATCCTGCACAGCATCAGTCCTAAACGCAGCGTTTAGAGTCACAGGAGGCAGAAATGATCCGGTCGGATTACAGGACAAGAGCAGGAAATATAAAGTGCTGGTTATATCTCTCTGCGGGACGGTGTCAAACAAGCTATCGGCGGGTGTTCGAGGGTGTAGAGACTCAGGAAATCCACCCGTTTATCTCAATATGACATTGGTGAAATTTGCTTAACTCAAAAGAGAGAATGACGAGTTGATTTTTCTTAGCAGAATTGTGAGATATAATCTCGGAGGCATGCAGCGCACACTTCTAATCAGAAAAGGTTAAATAAAGTATTGTCTTTTGTTGTTATGGGCGCGTCTGAGGATTTCTTATGGATCTCAGTAGCTACTACATCGTGTATGAAATAATGTCTGTGTGCATGTGTGTAAAACAACAAACGGACGATTTATATGCTTAATCATGTGTATACATTGTTATGAGTAATTGTGGCTGGAATAATAATGTAGCTGTAAAAATAGTTGCCTGCTGAAATTGAAATAAGTATACTACATCTTCATCATGACTAGATACACGGTGAGTTTGTCTTTATAGACGTTAGATGTGAGTCACTCAACCGGAGGGAATCCTGTCAGATCGTCCATCATTTGAGTGAGTACAGGTCGGCCAATTTCGTCCGTTAAAGTTAACCTTTTCAAATAACGCGGTCCCGGACAGTATGCAGGTATGCAGCCCTTACATATGCAGGTCAAATCGGAATTTCTCAAGTTATTGTTAAAAAAACAAGCTAAGAGACTTCATAGCTAGCGTTAGTGAAGCGGTCAGTGGAATCTTTCTGCCACCACCTAAGCTCCGCCCACAGAAAAACGTCACAATGTTTACTAACATGAAATTGGTCTATTTATATACTGTCAGCACCAAAGAGGCTTTACAAGTGTTGTGTTTTGGGATGCACTAATGAACATAGAAGTCTCATAATCTCCCCTCATCTGAGCCCAGGACACTGTGGTTAAATTTCATTTTCGAAGGAAATATCCCGGGAAAAATCAGTAATGTCCCCTAAATGTTTAAGAATCAATACCAACACTTTGTGCGTGAACGTCAGCTCCAGACAAAGTAAGTATCATGCGTTTGTTTTCCAAATCACCTTTCTGAAAGAGCTTCTTGGCACTCTGTGAGGCTAATTGCTAAAGCTATCATTGTCTCTGTGTTTTCACTGATGCTGTCTTCAAGTGCTATCAGAATGATCGTGAATAGGAATGTGGTGGTTAAAAGTTGCATATGAAAGCAATGTGAGTCGATCGCTTGAAGTTGTCGAGCTCATAATCAGAAGTAGGACTTATAAAGTTTGTGATAGCATGAGACCAGCTATGTTGTTATTTTTATCCCGCCGTGCTCCCCGTCTGTGTAATTCATAAACGTGTATTTATTATGCACAGTATAATCAGATGACTGACTTTGAAACCGAGTAGTTTTCTGTAAAGATAACAGGCTTGTATTAATAGTGGAATGTTTATTTGTAAAGGCTAGCACTGCTAATCCCGGAGCTTGAGCTCTTGAAGCTCCGCCCTCTTCTCCGGGAGCAACAGCTCATTTGCATTTAAAGCAACATACTCAAAACAGCGTGTTTTGGCTCACACCCTAAAAGTGGAAATTTTAACAAGCTATAAATATTATCTGTGGGGTATTCTGAGCTAAAAACTTCACATATATGCTCTGGGGACATCAGAGACTTATTTTACATCTTGTAAAAAGGGGCATAATAGGTCCCCTTTAATTAAATTGAAACTTTGTCTATATATTGTAATATTTTGTAATAATTTTGTCGTGATTGTTTGGTTTAGAGTTTTAGATATTGTATTTTTTACTCATGTTATTTAACAAAAAATATACAGAATATATACTGTATATTTTTTGCAAAAAGGTATTAATTATTTACTTTCCATAAACTAAACAAAATATCTGCCAATGGGTTAAAGAAAAAACTTTTTCCTTTTGAATTAAGTTTATTTTTATGACCCCATTTTCAGATATTTATCTTGTTTTAACTATAAAACTCACCTAACTTTTATTAATTTTTCAGAAAACAAGGCTTCTTATCTAAAGTCATGTTGCATCTCTTGATTTAAGAATATTTAAATATTTGTTCTGAAAACAACACAATAATTCTGAGGAAGAACTTTTTTTTTGACCGAAATGTGGCAATTTCTGATGCTCTCAAATTTTGGCTTCTTAACAGAATTTGAAACAAAAGCAGAAACTGCGAGTGAATTATTGCAGTGAAGTGCCGTCAGTCACCGAGTGTTAAATGGCTGTCATTCCCCTCTTCCTCTTCCTCTTCCTCTTCCTCTTCCTCTTCCTCCTCCGTCTGCGCTGGAACATGAGATGAAAACAAATCATACGGTGAATGCTGTCTGGAACATGTGACGCTGAATTCATCTGAACGATCCGGTGACTTCCTGTGTGTGAATGAAGAGAGACATCTTTATCCAGAACTCTCTCTGTGTGTGTGTGTTGTGTGTGTGTGTGAGAGCGTGTGTGTGACACTCCAGGAAAACAAACAGCTGGTGGTTTTGATCTTTTCTACATCAAGTATGAACACAAAATCACACAAACAATCATTTGCAGAAAACACAAATATATGAGAATGTATTGAGTTTCATTAATTTTGGATTGTGCTTTTGTCATTTTATATATCACGGTTATTATAGTTAAATAAAAAATATATATATTTAATAAAACTCTTTTCAAAAAAAATGAAATGTTAACCTGTAAAATACCACAGACCCCAGTTTCACATTCAAATTGAAATAGTAGAACCTTCTAGGTTTCAAAAACTCACGCCACAAAACCAGTCATAAGGGTCTTTCGATGTGTGCATTAAAAATAAAGCCCTAATCTCCACTGACTACAAAGTCAGATACAACTATTTGAAAATCTGGAATCTGAGGGTGCAAAAAAATCTAAATATTGAGAAAATCACCTTTAAAGTTGTTCAAATGAAGTTATTAGTAATGCATATTACTAATCAAAAATTAAGTTTTGATATATTTACGGCAAGAAATTTACTAAATATATTTTTATAGGAGGAGAACATGTTTAATTAAAAGTGATGGAACTCATATAGTCTTATTAATGAGAACGTCTTCGTCTGCTGTGGAAGACAGAGCGCTAAAATGAACATCTGTCTCTGTGCTGCTGAAAGCCTCTTCAGATTGGACCAGATTTAATTGCACTCTGTTACTTATTGTTAACTACAATAAATCAATAAAAAAATTAAACCAATAAAAATTGTTTTGTCAACTGAAAAGCGGAAAGAAAATCAATTATATATATATAATATATATTACATGGAAAAACTTCAGAAAACTTAAATTAGAAATATTGCCTTAATAACTGAAATAAAAGTTATTTGAAGTACTAAAATTATAAAAAATAATATTAAAAAAAATATTAAAATGACAAAAGCCTAATACAAAATTACTAAATTTTAAATTAAAATGAATCTAAATATGAATATTATGATAGTATATAAATAATACTAAAATTGTGATAACTATGTAGAGTTTAAAAATAAAAATCTTACAACAAACTTAATTTTTTTATAAGAAAAAAATTAAATGCATAATTTTAAGGTGAAGTACTGGAATTACTAAAACTGAAACTAGAATAAAAATTAAAGCTATAAAAAAATGATAAACGTACATAACAAAATTACTAGAACTTAAACTAAAATTAAAATGAAAACTAAAGATGCAAAAAATCTAATCTAATTAAAGATATTGATTAATATTGTAATTGTATATAAATAATACTAAAATAACACTGTTGTGATACCTTTTTATACAGATTTAAAACCAATCTTACAACAAAATTGGATTTTTATTTTAAAAAATTAAATATGCATAATTTTAAGTATGGAAATTACTAAAACTGAAACTGCAATACGAAGTTAAAATTAAAAAAAAGACATAAGTACAAAATTACAAAAACGTAAACTAAAATTTAATTTGAAAATGCAAAAAAAACTGATTTAAAATATTAATAAATATTATAACAATACATAAATAATGCTAAAAAAAACAACAAAAAAAACAGCGACTACACCTTGAAACTGAAGCCAGTCCCTGAATGCATGCAAGCTTTATAAAAATGGATGAGCTGAGAGAAATATAAACACATACAAATATCTAAATCATTCAGTCAGCTGCAAAAAAATGTATCAGAAAATAAACCCAAACAGGTTTACTTACTTTTGCATGTCTACTGGCCAAATAAACAAATAAATGAAATATGCAATTTGAGTTTAATCATCTTACCAGCAGTTACCATGGCGACGGTGACATGCTGTGTATTTGATAAGCGGACAGGAAGCTCAATAGATTTTGGAGAAGAGCTAATGTCTAAATATGGAATAAAACACACACAAATACATGAATAAAACACAAAGAATATGCAAACACTGGCATCCTATCATATGTGACCAGACTCCTCCTCTTCTCTCGCTCTGGTCTGCTGAGATTCAGGAGTCTTTTGTATGAACCTCGAGGGCAATTTACAGCTTCACAGAGTCAAGCGGATGCTGAATGAAAACCGTGGCATGTGACATTGTTCTTCTGCTCAGGGTCAAAGGTCAAGAAAAGAATAGACAGATTTCCATTAGAATGACTGAAGAACCTTCTTAAATGTGTTTGTGTGGTGAACGTCCAAAACCAGATGCATTCTGGGGTAGAAAAGACTTTTCTATAAAGTCTCTGGACGCTGGTTTTGTTCGATCTGTTGTTCTCGTTTTCCTAGTTTAAGGCGAGTACAGAAAATCCACACTGATTTAAATGCATAAATAGTTTTAGATCACAAAACTCAAGTATGTTTCATTTAAGTATCGATTTTTGGTTATTTCTCCCAAAACTCCCAAACTTTCGACCCAAAACGAGTCTCTAGTTGTCATTCAGTAAGAGTGCAGAGCTGTAAAATGAATGTGAAGCAGCTCAGTAACGTTTGAGTTCATATCAAGATCACTTTGGTATCGTGGCAAACAGTTTTCTGAAGATCTAGAAGAGATACATGTGAGATTATGGGCTCTTTTTCTCAGGAGAAACGTCTAAAAAGCAGAGGAGACCTCAATTTTGTCTTTAATTTTGATTTTAGGTGTGATTTTTTTTTTTCTTTTGTTCCTACAGGCAAGTTCTTCTCGAGCCTACACTGTAAAAAAAAAAATAAAAGATAAAAAATTTTTTTGAGAAAACTTAAGTTTAAGGCAACCCAACGCAATCTCACAGGCAATTCGTACATATTTTACGAGGTGGCTAATTCGTACGACCTCACTCGTACGATTTCTCTAAACCCCAGTGACGGGTAGGTTTAGGGGCGGGGTTAGGTGTAGGTCATTCGTACAAATTCATACGAATTGGCAACTCGTAAAATATGTACGAATTGCCGTGGGATCGGGCTGGGCAACCAGCTTCAGCAGATTTTTGAGTTTTCTCAACTTGTTGTTTTCAGTTTATACAACAAAAAGTTGAGAAAACTCAAAAATCTGCTGAAGCTGGCTGCCTTAAACTTTTACATTTTCTCAACTTTTTTTTTTTTTTTTTTAGTGTACGATCAGTCTGGGAAACCGAATTATATCACAATGTATTTAATTCATCAAACTGCATCACACATATGCGATTGATGAAAAAGATCAAATTCTGGTTTCTCTAGCTAAAAAGCTTCACTCAAGATTAGCATCTGACTCTTTAAACTTAAAAAAATATTACAGTTAATATTGGTTTTGAAGATAAGGTTATTCGCCTCAGTAATTAAGGCACGTTGACTTTGATTTGGTTGTCAGATCCCGTTGGGTTTTCTGTGACCTGATAACCTCCACCGTTAATGACTGATTTAAATGAACACCATTCACACACACATACTTCATCACAGATTGTGTTTGTTTATTCAGGTGTGAAGGAAAAAATGGCCAGCAGACGTTTTGGCCTTGATACAAAACTAGTCTCTGGTGCAACACAAGACAAATGAGACTAATTATATGCATGCTGTTCTGCTCCTATAGCGTTAACCTTGCTTTAAAAACACTCACAAACACCATTTAGAATAATTCAGGTAATTCAAGTGATTTACTTAAGGCTTTACCGTAGTTTCAAAACATATAATGCAACGCAATACAATGATGACGTGAGAGATGAACAAATAAACGTTCCTCAAAAAATGAGATTTAAGATGTTTTGGAGGCTTGTGAAGATCATTCCTCCGCTGAGGAAGAGTGAAAATAAAGCTTCTGGAAACAAACTTTCCTCAAAAGATCCTGATGATCAGATTTGAGACGCACTGATTTTATCTAAAAAAAAAAAAAATGGTGTCTGGATAATCAAGTTACGCTAAGTTGCTTCAGTCCAGTAAGTGTTCATTTGGAAATATTACTAAAGGTATTCTATCTTACTTGATAAAAATCAAAAAAGATTTCACAGGCACGTGAATCACAAGCTGATGGTGGATGTTATAGCCTACAAACAGACTATTTACTTGATAAAGTATGAATTATCAATCAGACGACTGAAAGCATGTAGGCTAGTTTGTGTGCCACAGGTATTTCAGCAAAGTTTTGATCATTTAGATCATTTATAACTGACAATCTATAGGGTTAAAATAGCACATTATGAAACATTTGTTTTGATCTCAAGTGCTTCATAATGTGAAGCTGTAATAATCTGATTAAATGATCAAAATCATTTTTGGTAAGTTATTGTTTACCGCCGTTCTACATACACGCACACACTGGCTATGTTTTTACATGATCTATGCAATTTATGAAACATAATATTTTGTGTACAATGTAATTACATTTTCAGCCAAAACTGACTTGTCTAATGTAAATATGTACATATGTAAATTATTTTTTTTTTTTTTGCCGCCCACACTGTCGTGCTGTGGTGATACAATAAAAGTGATTTGATTTGTTTACCACATTGGATAAAGGTAATCTTTTCAATTAATTTTCAGCGTTCACACCATCGCCCTTATAATGCGTTAATCGTAATTACCGTAATTACGAGATACCAACTTGAAGAAAGCATTCATGTCCTGGTAGTACAAGTCGTAGCTCTCAGAAAAGTCCCACTTCACAAGATGTAATTACGAGTTCTACCAGGACATTTTACAAGTTGGTATCTCGTAATTATGGTAATTATATGGCGTGAACGCACTTAAGAGTATCGTTTGTAATGTGAATGTGTGTGACTTCCAGTGACATTCTCTTCCAGTTATTTTAACTCTACAAAACAGCTAGTTATGCTGATACTGCAAACTGGTGTTTCGTATCATATTATATTCACACAGAAAAATAAGGGTCCAGAATTGTACCTTTTGGGGTACAAGTTAGTCCCTGGAGCAGTACCCTTAAAAGGACATCTTTGTACCTTTTTTACCCCTAATAGGTACATATTAGTACCTTAAGGGTACATATTAACTCTAAGGTACTAATATGTACCCATTAGGGGTAAAAAAGGTACAAATATGTCCTTTTAAGGGTACTGCTCCAAGGACAAGCTGTTGTAGGCCTACCCCAAAAGGTACAATTTTAAACCCCATTTTTCTGTGTGTTCTACTGTATTGTCGTGATTGTGAACACACTAGTTTGTTGTGCAATAGTTTTACTGTTTAGTGCGCTTTGTTATTCTAGTTTTACATAGCGGCTAATACACTCTTAAAAATAAAGGTGCTTCACGATGCCATAGAAGAACCTTATTTTGTCTAAATGGTTCCATAAAGAACCTTTAACATCTGAAGAACCTTTCTGTTTCACAAAAGCTTCTTTGTGGCGAAAGAAGGTTCTTCAGATGATAAAAAGGTAAGAAAGAGATGTTCTTTAAAGAACCTTTGACTGAATGGTTCTTTTTGGAACCAAAAATGGTTCTTCTATGGCATCGCTTGAAGAACCTTTTTAAGCACCTTTATTTTTAAGAGTGTAAACCGGAAGTCTCACACATTCACAGAAAATAGCTTGTGTCTGTGTCGCAAAATAATAATTAATAATTCATTACATTTATATAGCGCTTTTTTTTCTAAGCACTCAAAGTGCTCTACATTGTGAGATCTCCTCATCCACCACCATAAGGTGGATACTGTGCTCAATGTCGGCTCCATATTGCAGTAGAAGTAAGTGATTCTCGTCCATCTCTCCGATAGACAGAAACACAACCCCCCGTTGATTGATGTGGCCGCACAGATCTGATCCCATCGCTCTCTTGACTTTTCGTCTCTCGCCGAACCGCACAAGCGGTAATATATCTGCCCTAACCGACGGAGTCACACACCTTCCTCTCGAGCCAGGCTTCCCTGCATCAAAGAGGATTATTCAGTCAGCAGTCATGCATAAACATGTTTACAGACGTATTAGATCGATTACAAAGCGTTTGAATCCACACAGCATCACAGAAGAGTGTCTGATAAGTGTAATAATTACAGTCATTCACATCAGTCACTCCCTGGGGACTGGAAAACACTTATCGCTTTTGTAATTACGTCTTTTTAGAATGATTTGACCATTATATTTAGATACCTGGTGCATCCCCATATACTCACAGATCTATATGGAAGCTGTGACTAACATTTGCAAATATAAGCATATCCACCTTATTTTGCCACGCAGAAAACTATTATTTATGTAGCCTAAATGTGCGAGACTTCCGATTCATTAGGTAAATATAGACCTTTATCACAGCAGAATTGATTACTCGTCGAAGCAGTGGATCGATTCTTCCGGTTATGTATATTTTTCAATGTGCTGTAATCACCTAGCTGAATAAACCCCTGTATAAATGAGCATCTGCAGGATGATTTCAAAATCCGGTCATTTTCAGAGACAGGTGAAGAGATATTCTGATGATTACTGAGCACAGAATCTTCCAAACTCAACAGAATTTATAGTTTTAATCCTACGCAAGTCGATCTGAGAAAGCCATGGCTCGTAAACACCACACACGTGTCCGTGCTCGCTTAATAGTGACTGTGATGCTGTGCGAGACCTGATGAAAAATATCAGAACATATTTATTCAATTTTAGTCAGTATTCTGTCATTTTTCACCGTTATTTCTGTTATGAACTGGAGGATGAAGTAGGCAGGCAGGGAATGTGGATCTAAATGCAGTCAGTTTAATATCAAAACAAGGACAAACAAAGAACCAAAACACGGGGGAAACAAGGAGCAGAATGACACCATAACATTCAACAACTAACCAAGCACAAGTAAAACACAAGGGCTATTTATACACAGGAGAACACAAGGAACCAATGAGTTACTATGGAAACTAACAAGGAGTGGGTGTGGTCCAATGAGTGTCTAAACAATGAGTAGGAAAACTAACAAGTGTGGGTCCAATGAGTGTCTATGGCAACTAATGAGGGTAGCTATGGAAACTAACAAAGAGTGGGTGTGGTCCAATGAGTGTCTATGGCAACTAATGAGGGTAGCTATGGAAACTAACAAAGAGTGGGTGTGGTCCAATGAGTGTCTATGGCAACTAATGAGGGTAGCTATGGAAACTAACAAGGAGTGGGTGTGGTCCAATGAGTGTCTATGGCAACTAATGAGGGTAGCTATGGAAACTAACAAAGAGTGGGTGTGGTTCCAATGAGTGTGGCAACTCTATGGCTAACTGGGTGTGGTCCAATGAGTGGGCAACTAATGCTATGGAAACTAACAAGGAGTGGGTGTGGTCCAATGAGTGTCTATGGCAACTAATGAGGTAGCTATGGAAACAAACAAAGGTGGGTGTGGTCCAGATGTCTATGGCAACTGAGGTGCTATGTAACCCAATGTGTGGCAACTCTATGGCTAACTGGGTGTGGTCCAATGAGTGGGCAACTAATGCTATGGAAACAAAAGGAGTTGGTGTGGTCAAAGATGTAATGGGTAGTATGGAAACAAAAAAGAGTCCAATGTGTGTCTATGGCAACTAATGAGGGTAGCTATGGAAACTGTGGTCCAATGTGTCATGGCAGAGAGTATGGAAACTAACAAAGTGTGGGTCCAATGAGTGTCTATGGCAACTAATGAGGGTAGCTATGGAAACAAACAAAGAGTAACTAAACTAATGGGGTAGCTGGGGAGTGGGTGTTGTCCAATGAGTGTCTATGGCAACTAATGAGGGTAGCTATGGAAACAAACCAAGAGTGGGTGTGGTCCAATGTGTGTCTATGGCAACTAATGAGGTAGCTATGGAAACTAACAAGGAGTGGGTGTGGTCCAATGAGTGTCTATGGCAACTAATGAGGGTAGCTATGGAAACTAACAAGGAGTGGGTGTGGTCCAATGAGTGTCTATGGCAACTAATGAGGGTAGCTATGGAAACTAACAAGGCAAACAGCAGACAGGGGCAAAACACACAAGGAACATGGGACAATTTCACTGTTTGTAATTCACATATTTATGCCAAAATTCTTAATTAATATTCAAAGTCACACTGTCAACGTGTTATACTGTTTAAGATTAATTAGCCTAAATGTTTAACATTGCTAAATTTCTTTAAGGCAACTTCGGCACATATTTTAATACTGCTCTTATGAAAATTAACCATGGTTTTGCCAACCATAGTTTAACCATGGTATGTGTAGTAAAACTGTGGTAATACAAATGGAAATCCGTCCGTGAAAAAAAAACAAAAAAACATGGTTACTACATTTTTACTATAATAAAACCATGGATAATTAATTTTGCAAGAGTGTTTAGTCAAATTCATTAAAAAAAAATGTAAACAGGTATGAAATATAATCAGTAAGAGAAAACGAACGTGACTGCAGCAGGTTAGTTGGGAAATAAATGTATTTATTCAGAATGCACATTTGGAAGGGAAATATATTAATAGGAACATTTCAGCAGGTTGAAGATATGAGATGTAGTCCTAAACATCCTCAGTTTTGAAACGCATACTGATCATGAACGTGCTCCCGCGTAAGGACCTTCATCCCACCGCATCAGTCTCATCCATGCTTTCCTCAATTCCTGTTGAGTCAGGAAATCCTGAAAACTGAGACAGTGTGTCGTTGTTTAGAATTAAAGCAGCCAGGTACGCTGCAGTAACACCGGTGAGAGAAGAAAGAGAGGATTCATCCCATTCGTTTTAGTGTTGTGATGGGACCAGAAGTGATACACTGCTTCACTTATATATAGGACGTGTGATAAAGCTCTATTCAGCTAGGAAACTTTGGCTATAACGTTCTAGCAAGGTTCTTTCAAAGTTATATGAACAAACATTCTTCCAGTAATATTAATAGAATGTTCGTCAAAGTTATCTGGTCTTTAGTAATGTTCTCAAAATCTTAGCACAACAACATTTATGCGTCGTTCATGGGACTTTTTCCAAAATCATTTGATTTTTAAATGTTGCTATTTACTAGTTTCAGATGGTTTAGAGAACATTCAAATGTAACGCTTGCATAACGTTTGCAAAATGATAAAATGGAACACAACCAAGAAAAAACATTTTTAAACATTTAAAAAAACTGGATGTTTTGAAAGTTCAGAGAACATTCAGAAATAACTTTTTCATAACTTAATGGGAATGTTAGCAAATCATTCTTTGACTTTATTCTTCTACTTACCAGCTAACAAAATATATTCTGAGACTACAGAAATACAAAGACGGTTCACTCCTATACTTATGAATGAGAGAAACTGCAACACACAATATAGCGGAATAGTCCCGCCTTCTAAAAGAAAGAGCGTCACTTCAGCAGCTGTTAGAAGCTCTGGTTCCCATAGAAACCTGAGACTGGACACGCTCAAATAGCGTTTAAAAAGCTTATTTTTCAGGCTGGACCAGACAATGCACATGCGCAGTCATAACACACTTAAGATGTGCATTGGCTGGTCCAGCCTGAAAAATAAGCTTTTTAAACGCTATTTGAGCATAAGCAACAACATAAACAACATTCATGGGGCAGTTCATTTCAGATTTTGTTGCTGATTTGAAATATGTAATTTAATTGTAAGTTCAGCTGGCAGTTTTTAAGATTTCAGGATTCCCCCATTCATTTAGATAGGACTTGGTCTTGTTTGAGCTGTCCGGAGGTGTTGCAAATATGGCCGCCGAGTGAACAGACTTTCAGGACTTTGATAAAGTGCAGTAAATGGTAAAGTATTGGCGCTATAAACCAGGGTGTTAACAATTATGATCATGAATATAGGTAAATAAGGTTTTATAATGTTTTCAAAAGAAGTCTCTTCTGCTCACCAAGGCTGCATTTATTTGATCAAAAAGACAGTAAAAACAATAATATTGTGAAATATTACTACAATTTAGTGTAATAGTTTTCTGTGAATATATTGTAAAATGTAATTGATTGATCAAAGCTGTATTTTCAGCATCATTACTCCAGTCTTCAGTGTCACATGTGTTACGAACCCTTTTAAAAAGTCTAGGGGTGTAAGGGGTGTAACAAAATAGTGGGAGAGGCTGAGAGAACTGCCGTCTCCAAGTCCCAGGGCACGTACACAAGAATGCTCAGCAACACAGTTTTAAGCAAATAAAGCAAAGATTTTATTTAACAGGTGGAAAAAACTAAAGTTAGGCTTCAGGAGGGGAAAAGGCCAAAACAATAAACAAAAAGGTCCTCTGACTAGGGTTTTAAGAAATAACTTACCTATCAAAAGAAAATGAAATAAATACAGAGATACTTCCCTGACTTCCTCTCTAACACAAACACAGGAGGAAAAAAGGTAATTTCTAAAATAAATTGGCATCCACCTCCCTACAAACTTTTTCCACTTAAGCAATTACAAACAAAAACTGAAACACTCTGCTATGGACACTTTTTACAACTTTACCTTAACACTACAGGTAACGCAATCAACAAACACTTAGGTAAACAAACAACAACAGCGCTGGGACTGGAAGATGGTAGCTGTAAGGACGGAACACCTCAGCCTCTCTCCCTGGACTGCAGTTCTGCAGGTTCCTTTATACTCCAGCTAACAAGCTCAAACAGGAGTCAGGTGGCACTCATTAGCCTGTCAAGCAGAGAGCAGGAGGAGCAAGAGAGACAGGAACACAGTATACACACACAAGAAACACAATTGTTAGTTAAATCATACAATATAGAATAACTTATGTCCCTATGGACGTAACACCCCCATCACAAAGTTTTTTTTTTTTTTTCCCTCGACTTTGCATTTCACTCAATGCAAAAAGGGGAAAAAAAAAACAAAGGAACACGTATAACACTTAAATTTCAGTACTATTGGCCCTGGACAGTGCATCGGCAATCACATTTTCAGAGCCTTTCATATGACGAATGTCAAGGTTATATTCTTGAACAATTAATGCCCATCGCATCAAGCGCTGATTTGCATTAGACATCTGGGCGAGGAAAGTTAAGGGGTTGTGATCGGTGTACACCAGAAGAGGAATAGCGCTACCTCCTACATAAACATCAAAATGTTGAAGTGCAAGTAAGAGAGCAAGAGCCTCTTTCTCGATGGTACTATATTGCTTCTGATAGGACGTAAATTCTTTGAAAAATAGGAGATCGTAAAGATGAGCAAAATACCATGTTCATCTTCTTGAATAATAACACTTAGCACCTGCCCCTGTGGCACAGGCATCCAATTGCAATTTGAATACATTTCAAATTAAGGGCCGAGAAGCAACAGGTGCATTACACAACAGGTCCTTTCACTGCATTAAAAGCTAGGGAACAATCACGATCCCAGATGAACTTTCGGTTACTGCTTAAGAGATCAGTGAGTGGGGAAACTACTGCAGAGAAGTTTCTACAACACCCTCGGTAGTAGCCTGCCATACCGAGAAATCGGCGCAACTCACGCTTATGGCTGGGGGTAGGGAACTGTAAGATAGCCTCCACTTTGGCAACAACAGGTCTCACACATCCCTGACCCACTTGTTTCCCCAGATAAGTGACTACTGCTTTTCCAAATTCACATTTGGCAGCATTTAAAGTTAGTGACGCTGCAGCCAACCTACTGAATACACTCTCAAGTGTTTTAACATGCTCTTCCCATGTGCTTGAATAGACCACAACATCGTCGATGTAGACCTCACAATTTGTGACACCTGCCAGGACCCTCTGCATCAGGCGTTGAAAGGTAGCGGGGGCATTTCGCATCCCAAACGCTAGAACCTTGTACTGCATGAAATTATCTGGTGTCACAAACGCAGAAATTTCAGAGGCACGGGGGGTGAGAGGGACTTGCCAGTAGCCCTTAAGGAGGTCCAATTTCGACACAAAGTTAGCAGAGCCCACCCTGTCTACACAATCCTCCATAAGTGGTAACGGAAACGAGTCAGCTTTGGTGATTTTATTCACCTTGCGGTAGTCTGTGCAGAAACGAAAAGATGCGTCTGGCTTGGGCACCAGTAAACAGGGGGAACTCCACGGGCTTTGACTGGGCACGGCAATATCATGACATATCATGTACTCTACCTCCTCCTTCATTATTGCACGTTTACTTGGGTTCACTCTGTAAGCATGCTGTTTAACTGGCAGAGAACCACCCACATCAATATCATGGGTCAGCACTGAAGTTCTGCCTGGCACATCAGCAAACAGTGAAGGGTACTTGGTTATCAGCAGCAAAAGTTCTTTCCGTTGGTAGTCTGTAAGATAGGAAAGAGTGTTAGGCAAGTCTTGCAGAATCACTGAATTTTTAAGCCTTCCACATGAGCTGACAGGAACTTTGTCCATCAAGCCATCTTCGGCAAGACAACAACTGGCAGTCGAGACAGCAGCTATAGGGGCAACACTTGCAGTAGGGGAGTAGGTTTCATCTCCACGTTTCAAATATCTTTTCAACATATTTATGTGGCAGATGCGTTTACGTCTTTGCCGGTCTGGGGTGGCAATCACATAATCAGTGTCACTTAGTCTTCTTTCAACAGTATATGGGCCCGAAAACTTTGCTGCAAACACAGAACCCGGAACTGGTAAAAGGACAAGGACAAGGTCACCAGGGCTAAATTTACGGTTAACACTCCTTTTGTCGAAGCGGGACTTCATTTTTAACTGGGTAGCACTCAAATGCCTTTTTGCAATGTCCCAGGCATGGTGCAGGCGCTCTTTGAAAGAACGGACATATTCTGACACTGGCACAGGCGAATGATTCTCAGAAAGCAGCTGTTCACTCAGCATTTTCATCGGGCCGCGAACAGTGTGGCCAAACACAAGGTTAGCAGGACTAAACCCGGTTGATTCCTGCACAGACTCACGAGTGGCAAACAGAAGGAAGGGAAGCCCCTCATCCCACTCTCTTCCAGTTTCAACACAGTATGCACGTATCATGGCTTTTAAGGTTTGATGATACCGCTCGAGGGCACCCTGCGACTCAGGATGATATGCACTTGACATGCGGTGCGACACTCCCATTTCAATTAACATTTGCTTGAAATTCTTTGAAGTAAAGTTTGATCCTTGATCTGTTTGGATCTCTTTGGGTAACCCAAACGTGGTGCAAAACTTCACAAGAGCCTTAATCACAGGAGGGGACTTAATTGTGCGCAAAGGAACTGCTTCAGGGAACCTGGTTGCGGTGCACATGATGGTCAGCACGTACTGGTAACCACTTTTGGTTTTAGGTAGTGGACCTACACAGTCCAATATCAACCGTTCAAACGGTTCAGCCATCACAGGCACGGGCTGCAGAGGAGCAACGGGGACCTTCTGGTTTGGTTTGCCAGACCTCTGACATATCCCACAAGTTCTGCAAAACTCTGCTATTGAGGACTTGCACCCTGGCCAAAAGAAGTACTTTGTTATACGGTGAAAGGTTTTATTGATACCTAAATGCCCTGCAAGTACATTTTCATGTGCAAGCTTCAGCACTTGTGGACGATAAGCAGCAGGAAGGACGACTTGATGAACTTCACAGCAGTCAGAATAATCATCCTCTGGTTTCCATTTCCTCATTAACACCCCGTTATCACAGTAGTAGGCAATTCTAGAGTCGGGCACTTTCTTGCAGTCAAGGGCAGCATCAAAACATGAAGTAAGAGATGGGTCTGCCTTTTGCGCAGCACTTAACTGATCTCGGTCAACACTAAGAGTCTCATGTGGGTTATTTACATCAACTCCTTCCCCAAACTCAGGCTTTACCATTAACTCACATTTGAGAGGTTCAGAGGGCACTTGTAAGAATGAGTCAGTAAGATTTACAACGTCTTCAAACTTTTTGGACTGGGCTCGGGTCACTGCACACACAGGAAATGTAGACGGAAACTCTTGGGAAAGACTAGAAGTATCAGATTTACCGTCGTTCCCTACAATAGGTCGGGGAAAAACTTGACCACCTGCCAGGTCATTTCCCAGTATGAGACCCACCCCTTCAAACGGTAACTGCCCCCGCACACCAAGATGAACTAATCCATTCACAATATCAGATTTTAAGTGTACTTTATGGAGAGGAACACTATCACACCCCATCTCAATACCACGAATTAAAACATCAGTGCCAGTGTACGAGCTTTCCGAGAAGGGCAGTAATTCTTTTAGGACAAAGGACTGCGCTGAGCCAGTGTCTCGCAAAATCACAACAGGCTGATGCTCAGTGTCAGACAAGGAAACAGTGCCAGACAGGAAAAAGGTTGCATAGACTCATCCTTAGTTACAGACATAGTTTGCACAAATGCAGCCTTTTTAGTTTTAGCCTCAGCATTTTTCTTTTTCCAAGCCTGACACTCAGCAATCAGATGACCTTGGTCAAGGCAGTAAAAACAGGAACGTTTGTCTCTTCCACCTGAAAAGGCAGAATTGTTGTCCCTATTTCCATTACTTTTTGACATATACGTGACAAATCTCGCATAATATTTTTATTAGCAAGCGGAATATTTGACGATCGGCCAGCGGAAACACATTACGGTGCGTCAAAACAAACTCGTCTGCCAACACAGCAGCATCCAACAACAAAGTTACTTTTCGCTCATTTAAATGAACGACGACACCCTCGGGAAGACAGGTTTTAAAGTCCTCCAGTAAGATCAACTCTTGCAACTGCTCAAAAGTAGTAGTTTTACTGGATAGACACCATTTTTCAAACACAACTCTTTTTTCTCTCGCAAATTCCACATGCGTCTGTCTCGCTGATTTTGCATGTGCTCGAAACTTTTGGCGATACGCCTCAGGGACCAGTTCATATGCTCTGAGAACAGCGGCTTTAAGGACATTATAATCGAGAGACTGTTCAATTGGTAATGACGCGCAAATCTCTTGAGCTTTACCGTCAAACTACATTGCAGCAATAACGCCCACATATCATTCGGCCATTTAAGCTTACCTGCGATGCGCTCGAAAGCAACAAAGTATGCATCAACCTCAGACTCGCGAAAGGGAGGCACAAGCTTGATGTATTTACTGACATCAAATTCCTGTGCATCCCTTGCATTTGAGACTACAGGTGCAGGAGGAGAAGACATGGGGGGAAAAAACAGAGGGAGGTCTGGCGCGGAAGGGGAATGGGTTTCCTGCTCAACTCCTCCGAACGTAGCGCTAAAGTACGGAGTTTAACCTCTCTATCAGTTTCTGCCTCTACCACTCTGAGTTTTAAATGCAAATTCTTATTCTCCTGCTTTTTAACTTCAAGGTCTAATTCTTTTAGACGAATGGATAAGACTGGATCAAAGTTCGCACTTTCAGTGGTATTTACACCAGAAGCAACCTCTTCAGCCACGGCATTTATCGTAACTGCAGGTTGCTCTTCAACTTCTGGCAAAATACCATCACGCACCAGCTGTTCAAACAGAGAATCCTTAATTACTTGCTTTTTTCTCTTCTTTTGCTACTTCTATATTAAAGAACTCTGCAATCAAAATCAGATCTTTTTTTCTACATTTATGAAAGACCTCTGTGGTGGGAGAAAGAGTAAACGCCAACAGATCAAACTCCATTTCAACCACCTCAGAGACTCTCCCCCCCTAAAGCAAAGACAGCGAGAACTAGACGTTAAGAGAGAAAAGAGTAATCACACTCACCAAATCAACGCAGTCGTTTAAATAAAAAAAAAACGGGCGGACGAGCCCCCACTTGTTACGAACCCCTTTTAAAAGTCTAGGGGTGTAAGGGGTGTAACAAAATAGTGGGGAGAGGCTGAGAGAACTGCCGTCTCCAAGTCCCAGGGCACGTACACAAGAATGCTCAGCAACACCAGTTTTAAGCAAATAAAGCAAAGATATTTTATTTAACAGGTGGAAAAAACTAAAGTTAGGCTTCAGGAGGGGAAAAGGCCAAAACAATAAACAAAAAGGTCCTCTGACTAGGGTTTTAAGAAATAACTTACCTATCAAAAGAAAATGAAATAAATACAGAGATACTTCCCTGACTTCCTCTCTAACACAAACACAGGAGAAAAAAGGTAATTTCTAAAATAAATGGCATCCACCTCCCTACAAACTTTTTCCACTTAAGCAATTACAAACAAAAACTGAAACACTCTGCTATGGACACTTTTTACAACTTTACCTTAACACTACAGGTAACGCAATCAACAAACACTTAGGTAAACAAACAACAACAGCGCTGGGACTGGAAGATGGTAGCTGTAAGGACGGAACACCTCAGCCTCTCTCCCTGGACTGCAGTTCTGCAGGTTCCTTTATACTCCAGCTAACAAGCTCAAACAGGAGTCAGGTGGCACTCATTAGCCTGTCAAGCAGAGAGCAGGAGGAGCAAGAGAGACAGGAACACAGTATACACACACAAGAAACACAATTGTTAGTTAAATCATACAATATAGAATAACTTATGTCCCTATGGACGTAACACATGATCTTTCAGAAATCATAATAATATGCTGATTTGCTGCTCAAGAAACATTTCTGATTATTATCAATGTTGAAAACAGTTCTGCTGCTTCATATTTGTGTGGAAAGCATGATACATTTTATTTCTTCAGGATTCATTGATGAATAGACAGTTCAAAAGAACAGTGTTTATTTAAAATAGAAATCTTTTGTATCATTATACTCTCACATTTGATCAATTTAATATGCCCTAATTTCTCTAAATTCATTTCACATTCATGTTAATATAAACCTGTTTATTTTGTCACTGTTGTCATGTTTAAAAGAAGGCAGAGCCTCCCTGACATCCGCCGGTGAATCCATCCATCTCTATGGTGACTCAGATTACAGGAGTGACCTCGACTCTGGCCTCCAGAACACATCAGTTTAACCAGTCAGAATCAATTATCCCCTGAAACCATGCAGGAGCGCGTCTCACACACCTGAAGCTGCTCCCGCGCAAAACAAGAAAAAATCCCTGAAGAAAGACTCCAGAGAAACACGCCAGAGATAAATGAAGCATCAGCGTTTCAGCTGGAGTCCATCCTTATGTCCACTGATGTTCACAATGAAACAGAAAACTTGTGAAGGAAACAAAGAGCTGATGAATGCAAGAAACACAAACTGTCTGCATGCAAGAACAGAATACAGATTACAAAATTATAATAAATATACAAAACATATTCACAAATGTACGCACCCTCAGGCCATTCAAGATGTAGATGAGTTTGTTTCTTCTTCAGATTTGGAGAAATTTAGAATTGAATCACTTGCTCACCAATGGATGTGAATGGGTGCCGTCAGAATGAGAGTCCAAACAGCTGATAAAAACATCACAATAATCCACAAGTAATCCACACCACTCCAGTCCATCAAATAATATCTCATGAAGTAAAAAACTGCGTGTTTGTAAGAAACAAATCCATCATAAGATGTTTTTAACTTTAAACCATTGCTTCCAGCTAAAATCTTATTCCATAATCCATTTAGAGCTGTTTTGGACTCTTTTGGCTTGTAAACGGTGCTTGATGTGTGCAGATTTCTCCCCTGATTCAGACAAGAGAAGTTTTTCACTGTAATTGATGGGCTGGAGTGGTGTGGATTACTTGTGGATTATTGTGATGTTTTTATCAGCTGTTTGGACTCTCATTCTGACGGCACCCATTCACATTCATTGGTGAGCAAGTGATGTAATGCTAAATTTCTCAAATTCTGATGAAAAAACAAACTCATCTACATCTCAGATGGCTTGAGGGCGAGCAAATTTTCATTTTTGGGTTAACTATTTGTAAGGTCCACCCAACTGGCACAACAAAGGTATCCTTTGGTGGCTGAATATATAATTCTATAATAATAATAATAATATTTTTCTTTTTGTTTCGCACTAAAGATTTTGACAACGTTATATCATGCAATCATTTGATAGAAAACAGTAATGCATTACCTCTAGATCAGCAAAATATGATAAATGGCCTAATGAAGAAATTATCTGCAGTGCAAAAAATAATTAGTAGTATTAATAATCAGTATTTCCTCTTGTTTTTCCTCTGATTTCCCTAACTTGTTCTAAGTATAAACCTCACACTACATTCAGTTAAATTTATTCTCTGAAAACACGTTTTAGGCAATTTTGCTTATCAAGAAAATGACAGAGCTGTTTAGATAATATACTGGGAAGAATAGAGATGTTTGCGATGTGTTCTGCATTGGATGTTGTTTTTGTGCGTTTCTTCCATAGCTTTGTAAATAATGGCACCCTGCACGTTTGTGGGATGTTTCTGTAATAGTTGTAGCTCAGTAAGAACAAAAAGATTAAGGGAACACTGGAGGGAATCATCCATCTGTGTGTGTCGTTCCGGTCAGCCTGACCTCCAGAAAGGACAGAATTCCAGAAGAGGTCAGTATGTGTTCACAGTAGCAGCAAAGTCTCATTATGACTGAAGGAGTTAAGACACGTCATTACCCATCAGCCGGTGCAGAGGCCAACATCATTTCATCCCCTCAACCCCTGCTGGACGTTCAGTAAGTGCATTAGAGCTGCTCGTTTCGGTGTAATTTGACAGCTGCAGAGTTGCTGCATGTGTAATTTGCATGTTTTGTCACTCTGACATGTTTAACATTGAAACAGGAAGTGGTCATTATCTTCCTGTTCAAATGACTGCTGCGTTTAACCTGTGTCCATGGACATCAAAACACTCTCGGCTTTCATTCTGGAGCAGGAAAATAGACCACTTTTTGAAAATCGTTGTGCTTTTGTATAAGTTTGATCTTCTGCCTAAATGAGGCTCTCGCTGACTCTCCATTTACTCTTATCTGATTGGTTCAAATAAACACATCATACGCCAAGACATTTTTATAAGAGTAAATGGAGAGTCAGCGAGAGCCTCATTTGATTGGCTGCAAGAAGAAGGTCCCGCCCTCCCCTCACACTTGCAAAACTCAGTTAGTGAGAGAATCGTGCCAAAACTGCAAGCGCAGATAAAAGAAAGATGGAGCTGTACATATCGGATGAAATGTTTGCTCTACATACACAAGTCATTTAGACAATTGACACAGTTTGTTTTTTTACACATACAGATTGGTTCTACGCAGTCAATCCGTAGTTCTTTAAACTATTGTTTTCGCTTGCAAATCACTGTTCACAGGCTTGCAGTGCTTTTGACCGTATTTTGACTGCCAAAAGTGTAAGCGCTGAGAAATGGAAAGCGGAAGAATACAGATCATATTTATTTCGCGTTAGCATGAAGCTGCAGTTTCACAATACATGAATTACACTTGCAAAAAAAGTAAAATGCTGCGAATCTTTTTTTCTTGCACTTGAATCTCGATTTGCACCTTTACAAATCGTTTCTTGCGCATGCAAATTTAATTTATGTTTGCAATCATATGTACACTTGCACAATTCTTACCCTTCACATGCAAATCTTTTAGGCATTAATTTACCTTCATACTCAACCCCTGCTGGACATTCAGTAAGTGCATTAGAGCTGCTCGTTTCGGTGTAATTTGACAGCTGCAGAGTTGCTGCATGTGTAATTTGCATGTTTTGTCACTCTGACATGTTTAATATTGAAACAGGAAGTGGTCATTATCTTCCTGTTCAAATGACTGCTGCGTTTAACCTGTGGCCATGGACATCAAAACGCTCTCGGCTTTCATTCTGGAGCAGGAAAATAGACCACTTTTTGAAAATCGTTGTGCTTTTGTATAAGTTTGATGAAAAAATCAGGCTAACCATGTCAGCATAATGTTAAACATATTAGGCTTATTGAACACAACACTGCGGTGAAAATAATGTTAGCGATTTGTTAAAATATTAGCATCCTGCTAAAATAATGTTAGCGATTTGTTAAAATTGTTAGCATCTTGCTAACAAATGTACCAGCATGATGTTAACGTGATATTAACAAAATTTGGGTTAGGGTTAGTGACTGCCTGAGCTATTTCTAATGTTCATAGTTTTAGTGATTTGATCAAACACTAATGCTGCGTCCCAATTCACATACTATCCGTCCTAAATAGTATATGAAAATAGAATTAGTATGTTCCAAATCATAGTATGTTTAAAAAAGTATGCCAAAGATTCCCGGATGGTCTACTACTTCCGGTTAGAATTGGAAGTGCAGATCCATGCACACTCTAACGGCTAATATTGCCCACAACACATTGCACGGTGGAAGAGGATTCGATTAGAACTACAAACACATATAAAAAGTGTTGAAAAAACTACAAACATGGCAGATATGCAAGACCGACAGACAGGTAGAGAAAGGGATTTGAGTGATAAATAATCAATGTCTAACCTGATGAAAAAATATTAATTTAATGTTATCCACGTTATATTTCATCTGCAGCAACACTGTGAACTTTCATAATGATACGTTTGGTCATTAACTTTTAAATGCATCATTATGCAAACACTATTCTGCTACATAAGTATATACTTTTTCTTCACAAAAAGAGTACATACTTTTAGGGCATAGTATAAGTAGGCGAACTGGGCCGCAGCATAAGTATTAAACTTCAATATCATTGAGATTTTAAAACACCATAGCAACCACATGGACACCACCCAATAACACCCTAGCAACATGACAACAGGTTGATTTTTCCACAGACAAACATCATTAATGTTTTAAGAAAATGTAGAAATCAACTTTAGCCTAAAATCTGAGGTTAATGTAAGTCAGAGTAATTCATGAGGAGGATCAGATCAGACGTGTTTTTCATGTTATTCTGTCATCTGCACTAATGAGGCTGAGACGCTTACTCAAGCATTTCATCAAAGACTTCAGCCTTCCTTCCTCAGTCCAAACTAAACCCCATTATTATTTATCCAGAGAGCTGAAATCCAGCAGAACTCTATAATGTGCTTAATAATGGAGAATAATAGACCCAGAGGTCATAATGAAGCAGAGACTAACAGGTATTGATCTGAACACTCAGTATTCATTAACTCTCCTCAATGATTTCTGCTCATCTGATAGATTCAGATTGTAGCAACAAACAAACCTGCTAATTCAAAGTCAAATATTAGATATTGACTTTCCTTGCAGTAGATATTTTCTAGTATTCTTTTTAAGTTTTTAAACAGTGCTAGGTAGATTACTTAATTTTTGTTACTGATTACAAATTACATAATGAAAATTGTAGTCAGTAATTTAATCTAGATACTCATCTTTTAGATTCCTTTTTACCTTGTTTCTAGATTTAAACGGGATAACTGTTATATAATAAATGTGACCCTGGACCACAAAACCAGTCATAAGTGTCAGTTTTCTGAAATTGAGATGTATACATCATCTGAAAGCGGAATAAATAATCTTTGCATTGATGTATGGTTTGTTATGATAGGACAATATTTGTCTGAGATACAACTATTTGAAAATCTGGAATCTGAGGGTGCAAAAAAATCTAAATATTGAGAAAATCAGCTTTAAAGTTGTTCAAATGAAGTTCTTAGAAATGCATATTACTAATCAAAAATTAAGTTTTGATATATTTACGGTAGGAAATTTACAAAATATCTTCATGGAACGTGATTTTTACTTAATATCCTAATGATTTTTGGCATAAAAGCAAAATCAATAATTTTGACCCATACAATGTATTTTTGGCTATTGCTACAAATATACCCCAGCGACTTAAGACTGCTTTTGTGCTCCAGGGTCACAAATAGAATAAATAAATAAAATATATGACCATTAACCAACATCAGAGAAATGCACATGTTGTTAAATTAAAGAAATATTAACTTTGAATCTCAGGGGAAATATTTTAGATCAAACAGGTTTGACTGACAATAAAAGTTTGGGAATCCCTGCATCACATGCACAAACATTAATAAACATGGAAACAGCAAGTCTTCTAGGTTTTAAATATAATCTGCACTGTTTAGTAACTTGCCTAATTATTAATCTCACACATGGTATAATTGACTGAGAGGTGCTTTTGTCCCCAGATTTAGATGCATGAAATGAAAAAATAATTTAAATGGCATTTACATGGCCATTCTAGCCTATATTGTATTCAGTATGACACACAGTAGAATTTTTTAGAAAGTAAAAATTAAGAGAGAAAAAAAGATCATGTTTGTAATCCATAAAAAAGTAACTGTAATCTGATTATGAGCATTTTAAAATGTAATATAATCTAATTACAAGTACAACATTTTTGGAATCTGATTATGTAATCCAGATTACATTTAATCAGTTATGACCCTCAAAACTGTAAAATAGAGATGCTTGCACCACACTTTACCTCTGTAATGTGACATCTCAAGATATTCCTTTATAAGAAATGTAAGGATTTACTGAGAATTGATTGGATGGTGAAAAGCAGGCTTTCCATGAACCCTGATTTATCCTGCTGCTTCCAGTAATTTGACGTCAGATGGAGAAAAATACAAAAGTAATTTCTAAGGAGATCAGAAATGCTGGTGCTGAATATTAAGAATGGTTTTCTTTGCAGAGAGAAGATAAACCCATGACATGCCTGTGTTATTAGTACATAAGCATTGCATCAAAACACGTCAGTAGAGGACAATGACTAAACACTGCAAACGTCTGACATACAACACATCAAATGCAAAGAGGATTTCACAATTACACCATTAAGTGCTTGAAAGAGCACATCACCTGCTTGTCAAGCGCTGGGAGAAATCTTTCATGGTTCATTTGACTGTCACATCTCTGGTTGACAGCACCATCCTTTCTACATGTGCCCTCACAAGCCACAACTCACTCATTTAAAGCAGTTAAAGAACTCTGTAAAAGTCTTTTCAAATTATACTAAGATGGAAATTTAAGATGTTATTTACAAAACTGCCATGTTTGACTTCATAGCATCGCATAAAATGAAAGAATATGAAGAAAGGTAATTGAAATTTGGCTTTGAGACACTATTTGGGTTAATTTGATCCACATTTGATCAAAACTGCTTGAAACGCTGGTTGAACAATGTATTTTTTTCTTGAAAATGTGTTAATGTTTCTCATTTAGGGTCATGAATGTGCATGCAAAGTTTTGACAAATAGATGTTTTGCAAAGGTTCTACAGATGGTGTTTGGGGCCAAATTCACCCCCACTGGTTTCCATTCAATTTGTAAAAAAACATTTATTGCAGTTTGTCAAAGATTAAATATGAAATACACTGTCAAATATTATTGGAGTATGTTTTACAAGAAAATACTATTACAGTTTTTCTACTTCAACATTTCATGTTTAATTCAATATGTTACTTGCTGCTTCTTTGTAATGATTTGTGAAATTTACTAGCAATTTATGACAAAATTGTTTGGTGTACATGAGAACATACAATTTAAGAGTCAAATTTAACTTGAAATTAATGACCCTTTTTCTCAATTATTAAAGGAGAATTTGCTGTTTTTTTATGTATTTGAGTTTCAATTCTATTTCAGGTGCAATAAACACTATTTAAACAGTAATCATAGATACTATTTATACTGTAGTCATTCACATTTCAGTATGCAAATAGTTGCTACAAGTAGTCATGACCAAAAAAAATAAAATAAAATAAACTTTTTTGTGCCTGTTAGGTTAATTTTGAAAATAAGTAACCCAAAGGGGGGATTTTTTTTTTTTTTGTAACAATATGAGTTCGTAATCTCTCATATTTTTTTTTTTTTAGTCTCCAACAAGCTATAATACATGTTTTATTCTTTAGAGTTTCTTGTAAAGTTGATGTTTGGTGAATTGCACTGTAAACAAAAAAAAAAATCAAATACCACAAAGATTATTGGAGTGTGTTTTACAAGAAAGTACTGTATCAGTCTTTCCACTTCAAAATTTCATGTTTAGTTCAACAGGTTACTTGCCATTTCTTTGTAATTATTTGTTAAATTCCTAGGATTTCTGAGAGAAAACTGTTCTCAGTCTTGTTTTCAGTGTGCATCCACTGGGAGCCAATTTAACAACACTGAAACCAAACTTTAACCATATGCATTCAAAATATTGATATCACCACCATGCACTCAAACAATTCTGTCCAATCAGATGCTCTCTAGAACAAGAAGGCTCCGCCCCCTCATGCCACCTGCTTCTGATGATGTCACAAATCCTGGCCATGAACTTCTGTTCATTAACCACCAGAGGTCACTCACCCATCACATGGACTTTCACACCACACAGTCAGTTACAGATCACTCAAGGACTGCATTTCCCATCATCCACTGCACCAACACAGCTGTTTGCACTGATCACGCACACACCTGAGAACAATCTCACATCACCATCACCCAATCACACACACTATATAAACTCTGGACTTTCTCTTTTTAACATCAGCGGTGACTTGACTTCTCTCTTTAACATCAGCGGTGACTTGACTCTTTAACATCAGCGGTGACTTGACTTGGCTCTTTAACATCAGCGGTGACTTGACTTGGCTCTTTAACATCAGCGGTGACTTGACTTGGCTCTTTACCATCAGCGGTGACTTGACTTGACTCTTTACCATCAGCGGTGACTTGACTTGGCTCTTTACCATCAGCGGTGACTTGACTTGGCTCTTTAACATCAGCGGTGACTTGACTTGGCTCTTTAACATCAGCGGTGACTTGACTTGGCTCTTTAACATCAGCGGTGACTTGACTTGGCTCTTTAACATCAGCGGTGACTTGACTTGGCTCTTTAACATCAGCGGTGACTTGACTTGGCTCTTTAACATCAGCGGTGACTTGACTTGGCTCTTTACCATCAGGCGTGACTTGACTTGGCTCTTTAACATCAGCGGTGACTTGACATGGCTCTTTACCATCAGCGGTGACTTGACTTCTCTCTTTAACATCAGCGGTGACTTGACTTGGCTCTTTAACATCAGCGGTGACTTGACTTGGCTCTTTACCATCAGCGGTGACTTGACTTGGCTCTTTACCATCAGCGGTGACTTGACTTGGCTCTTTACCATCAGCGGTGACTTGACTTGGCTCTTTAACATCAGCGGTGACTTGACTTGGCTCTTTAACATCAGCGGTGACTTTACTTGACTCTTTAACATAGGCTGTGACTTGACTTGGTTTGTGATTGGCAGCAATGACGCTACGGGGTGTTGTTGTTGCTGCCATTTGGTGAGCGTGCTCTAGCGTGGCTGTGTTCACACAATTGGGTGCGGTGTCTCGTTCCTCCGCGACTCCCACAGTGAACTTTGAACCAACAGTCAGTAGGGCATAGTCCAAAAACTGAGCGAGTGAAGCACGCGTACCCTCGCGTCTAAACTCAGATCTCAATGGTTGATTAATGCCATCGCAAAAAATCTCGATCAAAGTAATGTCCGGTAAATCTGAGTAATTAGCGAAGACTAAAAACTCTCTAATATGTTGCTCCAGTGATCGAGGACCTTGTTTAAGGGCAAACAGGATTCTTGTCGTGTCCATACCTGCTGAATGACCGTCTGAGAAGCTGCTGGATCCTAGTGGGCCGAGTATACTGTGACGGAGCTGACGAGACGTGAGACATGCGGATCCAAATGCAAGCTTTTTATTAGAAAACATGGTCGAAACAGGCAGGGTCGGGCTGTAGCAATCAGGTATGGCATGGGCAAGACACAAGAGTAATCCTTAGGCAAGCGTAGGTCGGCAAACTTAATCCAGAGGGCTAGGCAGAGAGGATAATCCAGGAGCACGGGCAGAATCAGAACACAGGAAATCAAACTAAGAATACTAGGGAAATGCTTTGTATGCAGCGGGGCTAACAATACTCAGGCAGAGAGCAAGAGAAAGTCCAGAGTTTATATAGTGTGTGTGATTGGGTGATGGTGATGTGAGATTGTTCTCAGGTGTGTGCGTGATCAGTGCAAACAGCTGTGTTGGTGCAGTGGATGATGGGAAATGCAGTCCTTGAGTGATCTGTAACTGACTGTGTGGTGTGAAAGTCCATGTGATGGGTGAGTGACCTCTGGTGGTTAATGAACAGAAGTTCATGGCCAGGATTTGTGACAGATGAGCAACAACTTCCATTTTCAACATGAAACGCATCAAGTTTTTAAGTTAGTGTCTTGTTAGGGTTTCATCGTGGACATCTTCAGCTCTCTGTCCATCAAAACACAACATTCTGACATTTTACATTTCAGTAGTTTTTCCACACTGAAAGATCTTGGACGGTTTGCTCACTAAAATGTCACTCTGAAGGTCAAAAGAATCTAAGAGATGCTGAGATCTGAGTCTAATGACCTGTGGCTGAACAGAGACATCAATTTTAGTCTTTTTTCCTCCCATTTTTATAGCATTATTTATCCCCTATCAACCTTTTTAGGTCATGAACCTCTGGTTGAGGACAGAGAACGCCTTAAATAGACAAATAATATCCAAAATAAGTACAAAATATCTCAAATGTTTTCCACAGACGAACATTTATCCTTAAATCAGACTTCCACGACCTATTTTTTTGGTTCATGAACCATCAGAAACGTCCTGAAATAGACAAACAAACATGCATGAATCCAAAATATCTCTAATATTTCAAAGAGATGAATATATATCCTTAACTTCAATTCGTCTCACAGACAAAACAAACAGCTAAAACCTGTAAGTGTAGTGGGATTTGAACGCTCCTGAGGCATCATGTGAACTGCTAAACCAGGGAGCACGCGTGATGTTCCCTAATGAGTGTTTAACGCTGCTTTTCCTGTGAAGGTTCATTTCACAGATGACATTTCCAGAGTTTTTGAGGGATTATTTGGAGTAAATACCATACGTGTCCTTGACGTGGCTGTCTATTTTAGTGAGAATTCATCCTAATTTCACATGCTAAGCTTAATGGCTGGTTTCATTAACGATCTCTGGTTGTAATCAGTGAGACATGTGTGTGTCATTAGAGCAGATTTACCACCTGCATCATTGAGACGCTGTCTGCATTATACATTACATGTGAAAATGAACACCGGGATCTTAAAATAGCACATAGATATCGCTCTGAATCAGTCTGGATGGCATTGATTTCCTGAGACCAATGTGTTCAATTTATCGATGTGGTTCAGAAAACACAGGCTGTGATTGAAACCACTTCCTTCTCATCAACGGTTTGTTTCATTTCCTCTGATTAATTGACATAAAGTCCAAAACATTGCAGCTTATTCTGTCCAGCTGACCTGTAAACTGTTTTAATGTGCCATATGGATATAAATAGTGCTGTCACTAATGTGTGTGCTGTGTATATTTATTAGTTATGTATAAATACACACAGTATACATTTTGAAAATATTTACATGTATATATTTATATAATTTATATTATATATATAAATATTTCATATATAAACATAACATTTTCTTAAATTTGGTCTTATACATGCATGTGTGTGTATTTATATATACTGTACATAATAAATATACACAGTACACACACACACATTATGTAAACAATAACTTATTTTGGATGTGATTAATCGTTTGACAACACTAGATATAAAATAGGCTTATAGAAAAATAATAGAGCAGGATGCAAAAAATTATTTCAAATAATGACTTTAACATTAAAGTATAAAAGAGTACTGATTATTTTAACAAACAATTCTGCTCATAACAATGTAGTTTTCATGCAATAAGTGCCTCAACCAAAAGCTTGGGGGATATGGGTGTGAATTAATAGTGAACTTATTATAAACTACGGTAGTTTTTTTTTTATTAATACTTTTATTCATCAGGGACACATTAAATTGATCAAAAGAGTCTTTTTAACTTTCTATTCAAAGAATCCAGAAAAATAAAATGATTCACATTTCCACAAAAATATGAAGCAGCAGAACTGTTTTCAACATTGATAATAATAATAATAAATGTTTCTTGAGCATCAAATCAGTATATTATTATGATTTCTGAAGATCATGTGACACTGAAGACTGGAGTAATGATGCTGAAAATACAGCTGCGCATCACAGAAATAAATTATATTTTACTATATATTCAAATAGAAAACAGTCATTTTAAATTACAATAATATATCACAATGTATGTATTTTACTGTATTTCTCATGAAATACATACATACTCTGTGAGCAGAAGAGTCTTTCAAAACATTTGAATTATTCCAAACTAGTGTAATTCTGAATGATGTTCTGTGTTTTCATGCCAAAGTCTTTGAGGATTTCTGAAGGTTTTAACGGGTTTTCTGCATATTGGATGTTTTAATGTCCTTTCTGTGGAACAATGATTGTACAAAACAACATACAGCCTCTGGCCAATTACACAACAGGTGTATAAATATTATATGCTTCATGCTTCATGCTAAAAACCTCACTTTTACTTGCAGTTGAGTCCTGCTGTAAGAGACGATTAGTTTCTGTCAGAATCCAAAGCAGGTAAATGCTGTCAGTCACATAAACCGTCAAAGTGACGAGGAAATATTACACAAAACCTTCGAGATGAGTGACAGTGACAAGCGCTTCAGCTTCTGTGATGTGATGAGTAAAGTGTGTTTCATATCAGAATATATTGGTGTGAATGTGAACGTGCAGGACTACAGTCTAACCAGCATTAAAAATGTGCAATATTAAAGAAACGTATTACCTACAGCAGCAACTTAAAATAAAGGACACATTTTATTTACAAGTAAATGCAAATGTATTATAGTTTAAATCTTATATTAAATGCAATTAAAAAAAATTGACCCACTGAAGTAGGACTTAAGCACATCTTCACATGTAATAATTTCATAATTACTTCTCTTGTCTATGAAATATGGTTAAAGTGTACTGCTGAATGCACTGATGAGAATTTATAGTAAACTAAAATATACAGTACTTCATTGTCATTTCTATTGAAACTTGGCTAATTATGTATTTATAATACACATTTGTAATGATGAAGTTGCAATTTGGTAAATATATTAATTTGACATGTCATATTGCATAACTACAGTTCAAATTACATGTGCTTTATATGTTAATCAACACTTCAAAATCTAAAGCACAACAAAAGATTAAAACATAATGATTTAAAATGTAATTACAAGTTAAAGTTTTAATTTGACTTTTTTACTCTTTAACTTCTTTAAAAGTGTTAATAAACTAGTCATGAGTTTAAGTACACATAAGCAACCTTTTATTGTATTAATTCCATAATCTGCTTTTTAAAGCTATTTTTAAGATATGAAGTGCACTTCTTTTTTTCACGAGGGTGACTGTGTGATGGTTTGTTTCTCTCTGCAGTGCTGTTGTCTCTTAACATGCAGTTCACAACACGTTGATTCTCACTCGTGAAAAACTAAACTAATGCTGCTGCATTGCAGTACTGTAAGTTTGAGGTCTGTAATTATGCAGATTATAGACTGGGGCCATACGCAGCATCATAATGAATCATATAACGGCTCTGTGCTGAGAGAGACCTGACACAACGCATTCTTTTGGTGTTCGTCATCCAGAAAAACCCTGGAAATCCCACTCAAATCCTCCGAGTATCAGAGTAAAACACGTTTGGATCAGTGAAAAGCTTCTTTTAGTCTCGTTTCCCAGAACTGAACGTCTCTTCTGAGGATGACACAGCCTGAGCAAACGCTGCAGATCGATTGATATTATTAAGACTGGACTATTTATTTCATTTGAGACACAATTACAATATGATTTCTGCAAAACTTGCAGATTGTAAAAGACTACTTTTATCATCTGAAGAGAGATTTTCATATTAAAGAGTTTAAAACTCCCTGGTCTACGTGACCATCTGATAATATTACTCAGTTTTATTATTATTGTACTATCAAAATTCACTCAAGTTTGCTCTTAAAGCAGCCCATGATGCTGTTCATCACGTCCTCTGGCAAAACTAGACCAAACAAAAGCTGTTTGATGAATATTTCAAAACATGACCAGGCAAAAAGTTTAGGGTTAGGATGATTTTATTGATTGTATTATTAACTTTTATTCATCAAGTGACAGTAAAGACATTTATAATGTCACAAAGATTTCTAGTTCAAATACATGCTGTTCGTTTGAACCTTATTTTCATCAAAGAATCATGATAAAAATGTTACCATACAGCAAAAAATAAATAAAAAATCCAAATGACAAATGTATTTTCTTCGAAAGAAACATGGAGGGCAATATATTAATGCTTTTAAAAATGTATTTATATATTTTTTTTAAACATATATATTTGTAGAAAATATATTTAATATTTTTAGATTTCATTTTATATTTTATTTTTGATATATTTATGAAATAGTTATTTATTTAAAATATATTTTTTTACATTTTAGCAAATATTGTTTTATATATTTTGAAATATATATTTTTTAAATGATGCTGAAAATTCAGCTTTGATCACAGCAATAATTTACATTTTAAAATATATTCAAATTGTTTTTAATTGTAATAATATTTACTGTTTTTACTGTACTTTTAATCAAATAAATGCAGTCTTGGTGAGAAGAGCGTGAGTCTCTGACAAAGATAAAGGACGGTGTGGAATGAAAGTTTGCTCATTAATAATTTCTGATATCCTCAGGTGCATCATGAATATCCTCCTCATGCGCTTCTGAACCTAATAACATCCTCTGAATTATGGCATAATGAATATTTCCCTCAACTCTCACCACGGTACATAAAACAAATCGAAATACCTGTAGGGAACACGATTCTAATATAGCCTATATTCTAATGCACTTATTCACAAATCCGCCATCCGTAATAAACAGCTGTTTAAACAACACTCTGCTGTAGCACGAGCGTGATGAAGTGAAATCGTGTGATTGTGATTGGACGCTGTCGGTATGTGTCGTGTCGTGTCGTCTGGTTCACAAACCTGTAAAACAAGGGCCTTTAGCTGATCGAGAGCTTTCTGCATAATAACAGAGCTGCTGTTACACAACGACAGGAGCACTGATGAGCTACTGGAGCTCACTGCATTCACATTTATGTGCACGTGAACATTCAACACTGACTGTCTTAATGCATGTTCTTGGTCTTATCGTGAATGATTCATCAACGCACATCATTGCAAACAAAAACCTGCCTTTATAATCTTTCATGCAAATGTAATAACTTCCTCCAGCTCTGAAACAACTTTACTTCATCAGTCACTCTTTTCAACCGAGCCCGTTCTCATGAAAATGCACATAAATTGCATAGTTATTTTTGTATTTTACGTGCTATTTATACGCAGAAACTGACTTTGACGTGCATATAATACGCAGCTTTTGCGTGCATATGATAGGCACTTTGTTGACGTGCATATAATACCCATTTTGGCATACATATATAATATGCACCTACCCCACACCCCTAAACCTACCAATTGCGTATCATATGCACGCCAAAGTTCATTTCTGCATATAAATAGTACGCCAGAAACAGAAAATCATGCGCACATTCATGAGATCGGGTTAGAGGAGTAACTTTGGTCCTCTTGCCCATGAAGAGAAAGACTGTAAATTATAAATCTGCTGAAATAAACATTTTAGTCAGCTTTTAGTATTAGCTAGGCTAGCTGCTAGCATACTGATGAGCTTAAAAAAGCTATGAGCAGGGGCGGTTCTAGACCACAGTAACTGGGGGGGGGGGGCACAATTTTAAAATTCATCTTAACCTTAAGTATTATTCATTCAGTCATTTTTCACTGCAATCTCTAAAAGTAATCTATAACAATTTCAACTAAATTAAATATTTCATCATGTTTCATTTATTTGACAAATAATTGTGTATTGTAGTGTCAGGGGCATCATGCACTCATTATTTTTGAGGGGGCACGAATGAGGGGGGGGGGGGATCTCTCGTGCTTGTCATGTGACACACAGCAGCCACAATACCACTGTAAAAAAAACAAAAAAACATCACAGAATATTTTAATGGGTTCCACTACAAATACCATTACAAACATTACAAACCATCAACTTTTAACCATTAAAAAAATGGTTTTCCTGTAGTGTGTTTTGGGAAATATTCCATTAGGATTTATTGGTTTTAACAAGCCACCAATAGAAGGTGACCAATTACCAGTAGAGACCCAACAGGGTCCATTACAGTTTCCATTAAAACCAATACAAGTCCCATTATAACCAGTGAAACCATTACTACAAAATTACATTTTTGTTTTTGTTTTCAGCAGGGGTTTTATTTGTATTTATTTTTATTCGATATATCCCTAAAACATATCATGAAATATCTTGATTCTCAAATATATAAATATATAAAATCTCAAATAAGTAAATGCATTTTGCACCTTTATAGATTGTTATTTGGTCTATAATGGGCGATAGGCAAAGTAGCCTAATACTGTAATCTATTAACTATACGCATAAAAGCCCGTCTTTTTTTCTTAAAGGAAAACGCCACCGTTTTTCCATATTCCAATATGTTCTTCCCTCAACTTAGACGAGTTGATATGTACCTCTCCCGTCTCAGTCCATGCACTTAATCGCTCTAGCGCGCGGCACCACTATGCTAGCGTTTAGCTTAGCACCATTCATTTCTTAGGATCCAAAGTGAAAACTCCTGAAAACTCTCCCTCTCCCTCTTCCGTCAATACAACAAATGTGGCCTGCACTATCACTATCAGTGAGAGGGAGAGGGAGAGTTTTCAGGAGTGATGATATTACTGCGCTGAGGTCGAAGTGCTGCAAAGTGCTCTTCCGCCACACATTATAGTTATCATTTTTATCCGCTTAGAAAATCGCCACGTTTTATTTTGTGTCACCATACTTACTCGTGTAACTACTCATGTAACGTCGTCTTTAAATAGGGAAAACATGGAAGTGTTTGGTGGCTTCTAAATTTATCCCAGTTTGGATCCTAAGAAATGAATGGTGCTAAGCTAAACGCTGCATAGTGGTGCCGCGCGCTGCCGCGCGCTAGAGCGATTAAGTGCACGGACTGAGACGGGAGAGGTACATATCAACTCGTCTAAGTTGAGGGAAGAACATATTGGAATATGGAAAAACGGTGGCGTTTTCCTTTAAGTACCAGATATGGGTGTCATGCCATAAAATACTTTAATATGACTGACTTTGTATTTAATGTGAATTTAATAAAAACACTAAGTTAATTAGCCTATCACTTTACATTATCAAATAACATTTTCACTTCAGTCCAGCCAGTTCAAGCACTCTCAAAAACTGCCATAATAATCTCTAAAGCTGTTTACACTGTGAAATTAATACCTTACTTACATTCGTACATCTTCACTTTCACTCTGATGAGAGAATTAACGTTAATCAGAGAATTCAGTCAGCCAGCGCGCGCGGTGATGAATCAGCGGCGCTTCAGCGATGACTCATCTGAACGCTTCTGATTGGTCTTTGCATTCATAAGCTCAGCAGAATCGTATGTGATTGGTTATAATGCGCAGTGCTTTAAAAATGTGTGCGTCTCGCTCTGTGCCAGCCAGCGAACGCAGATTTGAATTTAGCAGCTGGTGATGTTTTTCTTTATATATCTATATATAGTTTACAGGACAAACTGCCATTTCACCCAAAATTGTTTGTTGTGATATGATTCCAAATTTAGGGGGGCCAAGCTTGTTGACAGGGGGGCACTGAAAATACAGCTTTGATCACAGAAATAAATTACACTTTAACACATATTCACATAGAAAACACTTATTTTAAATTGGAATAATATTTCAAAATTTTACTGCACTTTTGATCAAGTAAATGCAGCCTTGGTGAGAAGAGGAGACTTTTTTCAAAACACTAAACAATCTTGCAAAGTTTTTGAATGTCAATGTTCATTTTAGCTGAGACTATGAAAAGCATTATCAAATTAGATAAAACATTTCATAAACAAACATCCTGCAGAATAAATAAAGCCATTCAGTCATGATGTCAATTTGTGAGATAAACTGAAAGGCTTTTCTCATTTGCCAGTTGAAAAACGTGAATTTTCAAGGCTGTCCAATTCATCAGGCACATAACCTTTAAGTGTTTATGTAGCGACTTTAAAGGGACAGTTCACCCAAAAATGAAAATTGTGTCATCATTTACTCTCCCTCAAGTAGTTCCAAACCTGTATGAATGTGTTTGTTCTGCCGAACACAAAGGAAGATATTCTGAAGAAAGTTTGTAATCAGGCTGTTTTGGGGCACCATTGACTTCCATAGTAGGAAAAAAAATACTATGATCCAGAACTGCTCTGTTTCCCTCATTCTTCAGAATATCTTCCTTTGTGTTCAGCAGAACAAACACATTCATACAGGTTTGGATCTACTTGAGGGGGAGTAAATGATGACACAATTTTCATTTTTGGGTGAACTATCCCTTTAAGGTTTCCAAACTTCGACTGCGTTTCAGAACAAAACGTCTCTTCAAGTAACGTTCACCACAGACCTTAATTTACTCATAAATTGAAAAGCGCGACTGGAGGGAATCTCTGGCTCGGATGCTAATTCTCGTCAGGGTTTAGGACTCAAAATCAAGCTCTGTTGTGCAGAAATGTGCCGCTTTCCAGCAGATTCGGTGCCTTCATTTGTCATTCATAGTGTGTATTACCAGATAATGTGTCTCTGTGTTTCCAGCCAAGGCTTTTTCCTTGAGGAAGAGAGACTGATTACCTGGAATTGGGAATGAGAGCATTGTCAAGATACACTTTTACAAATTATGCAGAGTTTATGACTCCAGACTGAAAGAAGAGGGTTATGAGACACATGAAACTATGCAGGAAATCAATTCTGATTGCATAATGATGCCATTGACCAATCATAATCAAGCGATGCATTTTGATGCAGTGTTTCAAGGACATTTTCAAACAATGTTTCAGTAACTGCATAAGTTATATTGTTAGTTACCAGGGTTAATAGTTTACTAAAACTGACACCATAAAACTATTTTTGTTACTTGATATAAAATCTAAAGAAAATATATATATACAGTATATATATATATATATATATATATATATATATAGTCAATATTTTATATTTTAGCTTGTTGCCAAGGCAACATCTCTCATTTTCATTTACTTTATCTTGATGCACTAAAATAACTAAAACTGACTTGAATGAAAAAAATAAAAATAATTAAAGTGACAAAAATACACAACAAAATTAGTAAAACTTTAACTAAAATTGAAATGAAAACAAAAAAAATCTTAATTTAAAATATTAACAAAAACTATAAAAGTATCTAAATGATACTAAAATAACAGCTAGTTAGTCCTTCACCAAGAACAAACTTACTCCCTAACCGAGTTAACCATAACAACAGTCATTTTTAATAAGAAACTGATAGTGAACTTTGCAAATAATTAAATAAATGGAAAGTAGCACATTGAATTAAATGAGAAATTTTGAGCAAACACAACACAAAATTAATGATCACATTATTATTATTTAAAATGATATAATTATATTTAAAATTTATATATCCTTATTTATATTTTTAAATATTTATTTATCTATCAAAATTAATTTTCATTAGTTTTCCAGTCTGATGTGAAAAAAAAACTAAAAATAATAATAATTTCTAGAGACTTCACTCATAAACTCGCATCACTTCTCTTAAATATACAAACATAGATTTTTCCCTTATAAAAAATAAAATTATTTGTTATTAATTATTTTAAACTTTGAATAATCTTTTTAAAAAAAATACAGTGAAGTAATGGACAAAGCCTATAAGTAGTGTCAATATTTATTATTGTCAAGACTTTATTAATGATTTGTACTTTGCAAAAATAGCATTTTTGCTTAAGGACTTTAAGATTGACGTGTGGCTAAATATGCTAGAAACACCAAAAACACAATTAAGTTTGACTAGAAACTCACTGATTATGTTTCCATGATAAATGACCAGAAACGCTGCAATACAATTGTGCTTTAATGTTATTGTAGATCTTTCCAGGCTGTTGTAAATTAGCAGCTATTAGCACAATCAATCTGGTTACACGCGGCTGCCAGCGATCAATGAAAACAATCAGCATTCACACAGTAAACCCATTAATGTTGTTTAGCAAGAGGTTTTTGAGTAAATACACTATATTGCCAAAAGTATTGGGTCGCCCCCTTCTAATGAACAGGTTTGACTACTTTAGTAATTTCTATGAGTACAAATCTTGATGTTAAAGCATATAATGATATTCTAGGAAATTGTGTGCTTCTAATATTATAGCAACAGTTTGGACTCTTTTCTATTCTAACATGACAATGTCTCTGTGTATAAGACAAGGTTCAAAAAGAAAATGATTGATTGAGTCAGTGTGGAAGAACTTGACTGGTCTGCATAAAACCAAGTCCTAATCCCAGTTTAACACCTCTGGTGTGACTGTAAATGCAGACCTTGAGACAAAAACTCATCACCAAACACCAATGACTTGTACATATGGGTTCAGTCATTTTAGACACTTACAAAACTGTTGCGATGGAAATACAATTTTTAAATACATGAATTATGTTCTCATCGTTGTTGCCACAGATTTGGAAGTGCATTTTTCTGTTCTAAAGAAGGGGGTGCCAATACTTTTGTCTATATAGTGTATGTGAGGAGATGGATTGTGCCAGCAGTGCTGATGCCAGTCTTCTTCATCATTACTCCGAGTAGTTTAACAGCTTCATCTGCGTTTAGGTACATTTGACTCTTCATTAAAATGGCCTTGAATCACAGCTGAAGCCTGTTAAATACTGGACGCTTGACTTGATGTTAAAGCTGCAGTCGGTCAGCTGTCAAGTGTAATTTAACTAACATTTAATATTTTATGATCATCTTAAAGAAGTCTTTGTTCTGAAGTGACCTGCCTGGCTGAATGAAATGAAATATGAGAGCTTTTTAGTCTTCAATGTACAGTAAACCTGTGAGGATGAGCGTGGCACAGATTGTGTTTTCTCGAGTGTGTGTCGTGTTGAGACGCTGAAGCAGACAGTAAATAGTCCATCACTGATGTGCACGACTGAAGCTGAGGGTGTGAGGATGTTGAGCGCCACCATTTGGCATCTTGTGTCACTACAGCATCTACGACAGATGGAAAAATATAAAGATCAAGGCCTTCTGGGCAAAATGAATGATCAAATTATTATTATTATTATAAATATTTCTTAAAATTGATTAATTATATACTAATTTTTATTTATTTAAATATACATTTATATTATAATATTTATTATTTAAAATATAACAATTTTATTTTTAAGTGATTTATTTATTTGTTTTTATTATATTATTTATTTTCATTTCAATATACATTTATAAATTATTTAGTATGAATTATATTGTTATTTTAGTAATTTTATTATATAATTAAAATATTATATCATTAACTATAATAATTATTATTTAATATGATTTTCTGATTTATATTTACATTTAGAAATATTATTGTTATTATTAATTAAGTATTACTTAATTCGATTGAATTTTAAAATGTTTTTAATTTATTTTTGAATTTAAATATACATTTAGAAATTTAATGTGAATTATATTTATATTGTTGTGACAATAATTATTAAATTATCACCATCATCAAAATAATTATATAATTAATATATATTTTTTAAAGATTTTTCTTATTACACTTTTGTATTTAAATATACATTTTTATATTTATATATTACATAAAATAATTATTTTTTAAATACTTATATACATTAATTATTTTTATTTAAATATACATTATTTTGTGTGAAATATATTGTTATTGTTGTTGTTATTAATACCATTTTAACATATTTTGACTAATAAAATAAGTTTTCCAGCCTGCTGTGATAGATAACAATGTGTACAATTAATTTAGAGATTTCACTCAGATTCTCCTCACAATATAGAAGCGGTAATGATTTGATTAACTTCAGTGGCCTCTCCAGGTCTATTATACACAAATACAGACGTAACTTCTCTGAGAAGGATTTTATTTGTAAGATCTTGAGCTCTACAAATATAGACTTTTACTAAATCAAATTATTTACAAACTCATCATTTTTTTAAAGTAGTTAATTTCACATAATCTGCAGGATCGATAACAGAGCTCTGACATTTGTTGTTTTTCTTTCCTCAAACATTAAAGTTATCATAATTTACTTCATGTCATTCCAAACCTGTTTGACCAACTTTCATTTGTGGAGAACTAAATGTGTGATATTACACAGAATGTCCAAGCTGCTCTTTTCCATACAGTGAAAGTGCACGAGGACGGATGCAGATGAGCTCCAAAAGTATCATAAAAGCATCATTATAGTCATCATAAAGCAGTGCATTTAGGTCATGAGTCTCAAATGTCAAACTTGGATCATTTTAATGCTTTTTGCATCTTTTGGAGCATTTTATGTATAGAAACCGAAGCTCAGACGTTCTGTGTTTCAAAACAAAAAGTCAGACGAGGACACGAGAGTTAGTTCATCTCTCAATTCTTGGGTGAAATATTGTTTCTGTTGTGGTTTGATGCAACATTTTGCTTGTTTAGCCAGGAAGTTCAACAGGAAGTGGCTGTGTTTTGCCTCTCAGCTTGAGGAATGCTGTTCTTCAATGAGCCGAACAAACAAACTCTCTGAAGCTCTGCTGTTCTGAAGACATGAAGGCCATCGCTGTGTATCGATCACTTTCTCTGCTGTTTGACAGAGTAAGGTTTCATCAGACAGTCTGTTTCAGTCGTCCGGTTCGGTCACGCACTGCTCCACGATCTCCTGCAGGTTGGGGTTCTCCATGGCGGCCGCCACACGCTCCTTATCATTGATCTGTTTGTTAACTGTGAGGACCACACAGCAAAACCAGTTAAGAGACGCAACACCACCGACTCATCTCACACTGATGCATTAAATATAATGATGGCAAATGATGCATAAAAATGAAATTAAATAGACATTAAAATTATATATACATGTATATGTATATATGTGTGTGTTAAAAAAAAAAAAATATATATATATATCAATTATATATGATTAATATTATATTAATCATTTACATATGTATTTAATGTACAAAAATTACTCATTTTTTTAAATTTGCTCATTGTAACTCATTTTGAAAGGCACAGGTCACATATACATATATTAATATTTTCTATATATACAGTGTACAGATAGATAGATAGGTATATAGATAGATAGATAGATATATAATGTGAAATGTGTGTTTTATAAATTAAAGTTACATATACTTATTTTCATTACATTCAATCATTAAAGTAAAATTACATTAAATACATATGTAAATGCTTAATATAATAATCATATATATATTAAAAATATAATTTGTTCAGATATATAAATTAAAAATTATTTTGATTCAATGTAATGAATAGTAAAAAAAGTATTACTTTTTAATTGATAAAAAAACCTTCATAAATAAGTTATGACTAAATAATAACTATTCATAAAATACATATAAATTATATATAAATGATAAATAAATTTATATATAATGACTGCAATTAATTAATACTACATTTAGTCAAAAACAATTGTTTCAAAATCTACAAAACGCTTGTCTATGTAAAATTTACATTTATGTTTTAGTGAATTATATAATGAAAATGGCAAAGCATTTCAATTTCAGTAATTGTGTGTATTATTTACTGTAATTAAATAGTTTAATGTATATGGAGTTTATTATCAGCATCATGTCTCCCTGTTTACTAACCACTCAACATATACAGCACATCAACATGTTATCTGGTGCATTTTTAAGACAGTAAAACTGTGCAAAAGCAGATTATTTATGGTGCAAATGCGAAGCATCCATTGCGGCTGCACTGATACACATTTAGAAACACATGGGCTCATGAAAACAAGCTTGTGTGTTCATAACTTGTGTAGAGAACATCTGAGGCCGAGGGCTGTTTGAACATTTAAAAAGACAGAAACTGTTGTAATGAACACTCACTATCCTCCTCGGTCGAGTGCGTCCCCTCAGTTATGTAAATCTCCAGCTGGAAGGGAGAAGAAAATGCAATCAGAGGCCAGAAAAAGAGACTCCAGAAAGAGACATGAAACATCACAGAAACAGAAAGCAGTCGAGCCGCTCCGGACAATAGCTGTCGCTTGTGCTTTCATTTAACAGCCTTTCATCAGCGTGCAGAGATGCAAACAGGGAAGGGGGGGGTGAGAACAGTGTGCAGATCAGGGGCATATGCTCCACACAGAATTTATTTTAAAGATATTTGATTTACATGCTCATTTGTAGTTACTTTAAGGTATTTTTTAAAATATGTTTTATTACCTTATATGTCCAAAACTGTAATTTTTCACACAAAAAAAACAAAAACATCTTGTTGCAACATTTTACAAAAATCAAGATTGAATATATTTGGTCCAAACCCCATGTTATAAAAGATGAAGTGCTATGCAGGCTATTTAAGACAATACTGGCTGATTAGACAGCAATGCTGACCTAAAATGCTAAATGTTTGCCCTCTCTCTCTTCACCGTTCCCACATCTCAGACCTCAAATACATCAAATATTACCCTTTTTAGACATAGATTTTGAATTAATGAGTAAGTAAAATACTATACAAAAATTATTGAAACAACCAGTTCTTTATTGTAAGACCCCCATCACCCTCCATAAAAACTCTTTCTCATTGGATCTAAGCAAATCTCATAGGTGACCTATTTTGATCTCAAAAAGGTGAGTTGTCAATAAAAGGTGAGGAGGTGCATCTATGACGTGACAACTCATTAAAAACCTGCACGGCATTAGGAGGGCAGAAGAGACTCTTTACTCTCCCGTTTCCACTCTCCTAAAAACACAACCAAACATCCAGGGAATCAAGAAACAGATGCGCTGAATGAAGGTGAGCTTTAATGAGGAGGACGTACCTTGTGCTTGAACGGCAGACAGCGCTGAAGCTTGACTTGTAAGCACAGACCTGCAGGAAGAGGAAATAAGAGTTTAATTAGCCGTTCGCTGTAGTTCAGACGCTAGACCTCATCAGAGCCTCGAGAGCGGCTCTCAGGAGATCAAGAGGCTGAGGTAAAGCACGAGTAATGAGGGGATATTTACAAGTCTGTGTGACCGATAGGGGTTCATTAAACTCTCCACATATCGACTGAGCTTCACTAAGGCCAGAACTCACTAAAAGTTTTATGGCATTTTGAGACAAATTCATCACTAAAAGCAAGGTCAAAGAAAATGATATCAACAAGGCTCGTGCAACATTGTTCTTGCCTGCCGACTGCATGAAACCATTCCTTCTCAATTTGTGTCATAAATAATTTTGAATATTTATTTCTATGTGAGATATTTCAGGGTAAACATTCTAACAAAATATTGTTGGAAAATTTCAGCATTTTTTAATACACTTCATTGTTTTAAGTTTTTTTTGCTGGTGTTTTTTGTTTTTTTACTATTGTTCTGGTAAGGTATTATTCCAGTAATGTTAATAGAAATTTGTTCATGGATGTTCAAATTTGTTTCAGTTGGATGTTTGTCTATTAGGGGTGGCACGTACACAGATGTCACGGTTCGGTACGTACCTCGGTTCGGGGGTCACGGTTCGATACGATTTCGGTACAACATGAAAAGAAAAAAAAAACATCTACTATGCTCTGTTTCTTTTCATTTATTTTGAACAGACAGTAGTGCAAATAAATAAAAAATCCATCTAGATGTGAAAATACTACATATTACATGTTTTATAGAGGTAGACCGATTAATCGGTTTTGACGATTAATCGGCACCGATAGTTGATTTGCGGAACTATCGGTTATCGGCAAAAATCCATGCCGATAGTTTTCCGTGTTGCATCTGTTGCTGGAGTGGTTGAGAATGGTCTGCTGTCATTATACAGTACGAGAGCAGCCTCTGGAGGCGGAAATCACTGACAGCAGGTGTTGTTTGTTTTGGCACGTGACACTGCGCTGCACAGAGCGGGAAACTCCAGACTCGCATTTAAATACAGCTGACAGAAAATCCTGCCGCGGAACAGAGCGCCATTCACATAGTTTTCTATTTAATTACATTATGTACATTAACAATGATTTGGGACAAATATAATGACTTCACCATAGGTGATAAATTCTATCATAGAATTCTAAAATCTTCATTTTTAAATTTTAAAGTTTCTTCTTTTAACATTAGTAAACTATGAAATAACTTTAATGATCAATATAATAATTAATATTAATACTAAATTTGTATTAATTTACAAAGTATGGTTCAGTACTGTTACTGCTTTTTTAAAAATAGCAAAGCTCTATTTTAGTTTTCGTTCAGTATCCATTTTAAAAAACTATCGGTTGATTAATCGGTATCGGCCAGTGTGGTCCAACCTAGCTATCGGTATCGGTAAAATCCAATATCGGTCGACCTCTAATGTTTTATATATAAAATCTGTTTTGTTTTCATTGTGAGTGTACACAAATAAAAGCAGACCTTTATACAGTGATTATTAATAAGACAATAAGTGTTTAAAGTTGATTCTGCTGGTATAAGGAAACAGTTGAAGTGATCGCGCCGGAGCGCGCGCACACACACACGCACGCGCACACACATCAGTTCCAGCATTGCTAACTTGACAGCCAGTTGGTACTTTATCAAAATAAAATACAGTGAGCCAAACATCAGCGCACCCGTCTCTGTGTCACCGTTGGCATTCGCTGTTCTTCTGCTGGCGGTTATCAAACAGAGTTGCATTGCTGCGGGCGCCCCCTTCTGGATTGGGGGTGAATTGCCTGTATTCATCGTAAGACATCATGCACCGAACCGAGATGCCTGTACCGTGACGGTTCGGTACGAATACATGTACCGTGCCACCCCTATTGTCTAGCATTTTTTTTTAAATGTTACTGCTTGTTTTAGAATGGACAGAGAACATTCAAAAGTAACACTTCCATAATGTTTGCAAAATGATCAAATGGAATGTTCCCTTAACATTCACGGAATGTTTTAAAAACATTTAAAAAAAAACTTTTAATTAATTTGTTCAACAGTTCTATCTGATTATTAGAGACACTTCTATCTGTATTACACTGAACTGTTAAACGACGACAGCGAACAATGAAGATGGAGAATGTGAGCGCTGCCGTTCTCGGCGCCGTCAAAATTAAAGTCTCGAACACATCGGCCAAACAGAAAAACGTCATATCAGTCTTGACGATCTAGAAGTCGACCACTAGACAAAATACTTAAAAGTTAAACTGAAAATAAAAAGTGCATTCAAAATATGAATAAGACATTATTAAATAACAATGACTGATTGGCCATGATCTCTATAGTCTGTGCTGCACACACACATCATGCTGCTGCTTAGAAAGTCTGATCAGACGTAGCTCTTGGGGGGAAAGTCACAGATTTCAGAAGCACAGCATCCCATGATGCCAATCAATAACGCTTCTGATTAGTAGTGTAGATCGATGACTGAATCACTACAGGAAGAAACCTTTATGTTTGAGGAATACAAAAAACCTGCCAAGAACATGCCTCTAAATCAAAAGAAATAAACCTTTGAATTTACATTTTTATTTCAATTGTGACATTTATATTTACATTATGATGATAAATGTTAGGCTTTCTCATTAATGTGCTGCTGAAAAAAAATTATATTTAAATCTGCATTATTAATTTTGTTATATATTATTATTATTATTATATTATATTTATATATTAAGATATATTATATACAAAGAATCGTTAAATTAATACTATATTTTATTATTAAGTATTTCATTTTTTATGATATATACTATATATTATTGTATATATATTAATATTCTATATATAGTAATACTATATATATTTGCCTATTAATACATCATGGTACTATTTGTTGTTTTTCCTTTAATTTATGCAAGAAAAAAACACTTCAATATCATGCATGTACTCTATTAATGTACTGCTGAAAAATATTACTGTATCTATATGTATGTATGTGTATATATATATGTATGTATGTATGTGTATATATATGTATGTATGTATGTGTATATATATGTATGTATGTGTGTATATATATATATATATATATATATATATATATATATATATAAACTGTATATTATTTATATTTGCATCATGTGTGCTACTATTATTATTATACATTAAATCATGATATTCTGAAATCATGAAATCATGAAATCATGAGAAGAGAACAGCAGTTTGTAAGTGTTTTGTCTTGTTTTCTCATTAGATTAATGCTCAGTTGTCGTTGCTAGGATACATTGTTTTTGCATCCTGTGTTTTACCTGGTAAACGCGTTCGCAAGTCGCGTTTGTTCTCGTGCTTATCGCGGGAGTTCCCAGTTTCGGTTTGCTAAGTAGAAAGGCGTGGTCAGCTGACTTCAGGGACTAGTAATTAGGCAAGCATAAAACTGGTTTGTGCACCGCGGCAGCTCTCGTGTGAAGCCCTCCTCGTGTGAAGACCGACGAGTGTAAAGACGATCGACTCTACCTTGCACGACTCCACCGAGCAAGGACACCGACAAGGCACTTGAGTATTGCTTTCTCCCCTTTCTTTACTTTTTGTCTAACTTGTACTCATCTAACTGTTTAGTCAATTGTATTCACTATGTGCTTAAAAATCTGTACTATTACTACTAACACTCGGAGAGCACGCACTGTACGTTGGAGGCAGGCCAATCCTAATAATCTACGAACGGTCCCTCTGTCCTCTACTACTTTACTCTCGGTTCCAATTGGTCTTTGGAACTGCCAGTCTGCTGTAAACAAAGCAGATTTCATTCCTTCTATTGCTACCCATTCCGGTCTCAACCTCATGGCCCTAACTGAGACTTGGATCAAACCTGAGGACACTGCCACTCCTGCAGCTCTCTCCACTAATTTCACTTTTTCCCACACCCCTCGCACGATTGGGAGGGGTGGAGGCACTGGTCTCCTTATTTCAAATGAATGGAAATTTGATCTTCTACCATCTCCTACAGGCAACACTTCATTTGAATCTCATGCTATTACTATTACCCACCCTGCTAAAATCCACGTTGTAGTTGTGTATCGTCCCCCAGGTCAACTGGGTGACTTCCTGGAGGAGTTGGATGTGTTACTGTCAAACTTTCCTGAAGATGGTACTCCTCTGGTACTGCTCGGTGACTTCAACATCCACCTAGAAAAACCCCAGGCTACTGACTTCAACACTCTTCTCACTTCATTTGACCTCAAACGAGTGTCTACTACGGCTACTCACAAATCAGGTAACCGACTGGACCTCATCTACACACGCTACTGCTCCACTAACAACACATTAGTAACTCCACTGCACACCTCAGACCACTTCCTCATCACTTCTAACCTCACACTATCTCCTGACATAGCACACGCTCCTTCGCAGGTCACCTTTCGACGTAACCTACGCTCGCTCTCTCCCTCTCGCCTATCCTCAATGGTTTCATCCGCACTACCTTCACCCTCTCAGTTTTCAGCACTCGACACAAACAGTGCTACTGACACTCTTTGCTTCACTCTAACATCTTGCTTAGACAACTTTTGCCCCCTTTCATCCAGACCAGCACGCGCTACCCCCTCTGCCCCCTGGTTGTCCAATGTTCTCCGTGAACATCGTGCTAAACTAAGGGCTGCAGAGAGGAAATGGCACAAATCCAAAAACTCTACCGATCTAAGTGTGTATCAGTCACACCTCTCTTCCTTCTCTGCAAATGTCTCCACTGCTAAAATGACATACTACCACAACAAAATTAATAACTGTTCCGACTCTCGCGCACTCTTCAAAACGTTCTCTTCTCTTCTCTGTCCTCCTCCCCCTCCTCCTTCATCAACTCTTACAGCTGATGACTTTGCAACTTTCTTCACAAATAAAACAAAAACCATCAGTGACCAATTCCTCACACCACAAACTAATAATAACTTCATAACGACAAATACACAATCTCTCACCTCCTTTTCTCCTCTCTCGGAGACGGAGGTTTCCAAACTCATCCTTTCCAATCATCCCACTACTTGTCCGCTAGATCCTATCCCCACTCACCTCCTTCAAGCCATTTCTTCTTCGGTCATACCTGCGCTTACTCACATTATCAACACCTCGCTTCACACTGGGACATTTCCCACAGCATTTAAGCAGGCTCGGGTAAGCCCACTGCTTAAAAAACCTGCTCTAAATCCAGCACTTTTAGAAAACTACAGACCGGTATCCCTTCTTCCATTCATTGCAAAGTCACTTGAGCGAGTTGTGTTCAACCAACTATCTCTGTTTCTTGCACAGAACAACATTCTGGACAACAACCAATCTGGCTTCAGAAGTGGCCATTCAACTGAGACTGCCCTACTCTCGGTTACAGAGGCCCTGAGACTGGCAAGGGCAGCTTCCAAATCCTCTGTACTCATCTTGCTGGATCTGTCTGCTGCCTTTGACACAGTTAACCACCAGATCCTCATGTCCATCCTCAGAAAGATGGGCATCTCAGGAACCGCCCTCCTGTGGTTCGAGTCTTACCTCTCAGATAGGTCCTTCAGGGTGTCTTGGAGGGGTGAGGTTTCAAAGTCACAACTTCTTGCTACAGGAGTTCCTCAAGGCTCAGTGCTTGGACCACTTCTCTTCTCCATCTACATGTCGTCATTAGGATCGGTTATTCAGAAGCATGGCTTTTCCTACCACTGCTATGCTGATGACACTCAACTCTACTTCTCATTCCAACCAGATGATCCGACGGTAACTGATCGCATTGCAGCCTGTCTGAGTGACATTTCTAGCTGGATGATGGACCATCACCTTCAGCTCAATCTTGCTAAGACAGAACTGCTCGTGTTCTCCGCCAACCCATCACTTCACCACAACTTCTCTATACAGCTGGGTTCGTCAACCATAACTCCTTCCAGGACTGCCAGGAACCTTGGAGTTGTGATCGATGATCAGTTAAGCTTCACAGACCATATTGCTACAACGGCCCGGTCCTGCAGATTTGCCTTATACAACATTAGGAAGATTAGGCCCTTCCTGTCAGAGCAAGCTGCACAACTCCTTGTCCAAGCTCTTGTTCTCTCCAGACTGGACTATTGTAATGCTCTCTTGGCGGGCCTTCCCGCATGTACTATCAAGCCTCTGCAACTGATCCAGAATGCAGCAGCCAGAGTGGTCTTTAATGAGCCGAAAAAAGCTCACGTTACCCCTCTCTTACCAATAGCCGCTCGCATCAAATTCAAGGTACTGATGTTTGCCTACAAGACCACAACTGGCACTGCACCAATATACCTAAACTCGCTAGTTCATACTTATGCGCCCTCCAGAAGCTTGCGTTCTGCAAGTGAACGACGTCTTGTGGTGCCATCCCAAAGAGGTACCAAATCACTCTCACGGACCTTTTCCTGGACTGTGCCCAGCTGGTGGAATGACCTCCCGATCTCAATTCGAACAGCTGAGTCTTTAGCCATTTTCAAAAAACATCTAAAGACACATCTTTTTCGCCAGCACCTGACTAAATAATACTAACACTTACCTATTCTATTTAAAAAAAAAAAAAAAACATTCCTAGCTACGTGTACTGTACTAGACTAACTGAGACTTGTCATGGCACTTGTATACTGTTGCTCTCTCGATGGTTTGATTGCTTCTATTGTTCTCCTCATTTGTACGTCGCTTTGGATAAAAGCGTCTGCTAAATGATTAAATGTAAATGTAAATGTGATATTCTATATTATAATTAATACTTTCTCTCTCTCTATATATATATATATATATATATATATATATATAGAGAGAGAGAGAGAGAGAGAGAGAGAGAGAGAGAGATTTTATTTATACATGGGAATTTTTGTTGTTCTTCCTTTTAATTTATGCAACAACAAAAAAAAAACTAAATTAAGATGAAAATTGTTCATTTCTTTATCATCAAAATAATTCCCTGGGCTGCATTTTCTTAATGCAAAATATTATATTAATCATTAATAATAATTTCTATAAATATGATGTGTCTTGATTCGGTAGTGAAATATGGTGCTTTGTGACATTCACCCTCTTACACATACTGTGGATTGAAATTATTAATAAGTATAATTATTTATTGATAAGGTCCGCTGTTAACATTCAGACGGTGAAGCTGCACGTGGACGTCACTAAACAGACGTCAGTAATCTGATTAGAGCCACATAATGAACAACTTCTGTAAATGCTGTTTGTTTTCTGTGTTGACTAATTCACTGAAAGCAGTCTGGCTGGTGTTTTGTGTGGTTTTTGATGCCGTGCAGTGTGGAGTAGGGGTTGAACGACTTCTGATTTTTTAAAGTCGACTTTTATGTGATGAAAGTCGAGTCAAAGTCGACTATTCGCTGATGACGTCATTAATGCACAAATAAGTCTGGAGCTGAGACAAACACCTTGTGTACAGCTATGGCATATGACACAGCACTGCCCACATGGCTATTGCTCCTATAACAGCTTATTTGTATCAGTTCTTTCATCTTTGGGTCGTTATATTTCTCACAGATTTCTGCTCGTTCTAAATCAGATACAGATAAGTAGCACAGTAAAGATTACACTCATATGAATGAATGCATTAGTGAGAGCGATTGCGTGTGAATTAATTCTACCTGGCAGTGTCTCTCTACTAGTAGTGAAGCTGTGGGATTTAGATATTAAGAAATATATGCTTGAACTTTTCAGTTTCTAAGCTATTTTATTGAGAAATCACAGAACAGTGTTGACAATACATTTCCACGCTGATTGATTCTGTGCGTGCGATCTGCGCGTGATGTACACGCTACTGTCTGAGGCCTATGTGTGTGCGTTACAGAGCAGCAGCGCATTAGATTAGAACGTGATTCATTTACCTGTACAATAAGCTGTTTAAAACGTGCACTCTCACGTTCAATTTCGAGCATCCAGTAATATAATCACACATATCTTGTGGAGCGCTTTCAGAGTATGAATTAATTTGTAATTTTAACTGTTTGGAAACAGAGCGTAAGTGTTCATTTATTATCCTGTTGCGCCCTCTATAGGACCAGCGACTAGTCGACATCAAGCTTAAAGCGTCATGGCAGAGCACTGAAGTCGACTAGTCGGTGCAACCCCTAGTGTGGAGTGTTTTCAGTATCTGTGAAGTGCAGTGATGATCGTCTGAGGTCATGTGACTCTTTCATCTTATCATCTCTCACACACACCTATCAGAGTGGCCAGAGAGCAGTGCGGGACGGTTGGAGAGAACTTGATGATGATCAGATACTCGTCGTCTCCGAGCTCCTGGACCTCCACGCACTTCTCCGTCACCACATCCAGCTCCTCCAGAGTGTTGGGCTTCTCCGGGTCACGGATCGTCCGAATCACGTCTGTAAAGACATTATCAACACAACATCTGTGAATACGTGACAAGAATTTACCATGCTTTCCCTCAAAATATATATTCCATATAGCAATACACTGTTTGTAACTGATTGTAACTGATGTATGAAGTACTTTTTTTTTTAAATTGTGGACATGTACCATGGTAATATGATGGCATTCTTTGAAGTACCAGGTAAAAATATGATATGGATATGGTAATGATTCAGTACCATAGTGTATATAAAAATACCATAGTATTGCCTGCTGACAGCATCAATGTATCATGGTAATACCTGTTTTTTTATTCTGGACTTGTACCATGGTAATATTATGGTATCCTTTGAAGTACGAGGTAAATATTATGGTATACGATTATGGTAATGAGTCAGTACTATGGTATATATTAAAGCACCATGGTATTTCCATCTGACACCATCACTGTACCATGGTAATACCTCATTTGTTTATTTTGGACATGTACCATAGTAATATCATGGTATTCTTTTTGAAGAAAATATGTTATATGAGTATGGTAATGATTCAATACTGCAGTATATACATTATAACTACATAAGATGTGGTTATATTATTATGGTAATGATTCAGATCCATAGTGTATATAAAATAGCATTCTATTGACATTTGACACTATTAATGTACCATGGTAAAACCTTGTTTTTTATTGTGGATATGTACCATGGTATTATTTAAAGTACTACAGAAATACCGCGGTATATGATTATGGTAATGATTCAATACTGTGGTATACATTAATTTACCATACCATTGCCACCTGACACCGTCACTGTACCATGGTAACACCTTGTTATTTATTGTGGACATGTACCGTGGTAATATCATGGTAATGATTGAGTACCATGGTATTTCTATCTGACACTCTCCCTGTACGACGGTAAACACCGCAGGGCGTCTTTGTTAAGGTCACCGTGACTCACCGTACACCTCCAGCGCTTTTTCCTCCATCTTCTTGCTTCTCTTGTCATACGTCGCGTCAGAAAGTCCCGCCAAAAGCCAGACTCGGTTCAGCAGACCGGACACGAGCTCCATGATCCGCTCCGCTCCATCTCCATTTCTGCTTCCGCACTTCCGCCTTCACACAGACCAGAGCGATCAACCGCCGAGCACAGAGCCATCGATGAATCACACCGGCAGCATTAGGAGTTTCATTCAAACTCTTTGAGATAGTTTTATTTGATTTTATGCAATGGTTTAATCATTTAAAAATGTTAAGTATGAATTAATTTAATTAATGTGAAATAAAATAATAAATATCAGAATTATTAGAATATAAAATATGAATTATTATACACGTATTTATTTATTTACTTGTTTGTTTGTTTGTGATGTAGACTGCTGTCTTGTTCTGTTGTTATAGTTTTTTATATTAGCTTCTAAAAACAGTATTTCATTATTACACACACAAATGAAAATGACAAATGTCTGCAAAAATTATTTGATATAAAATTATGTTTTTGATTATTATTATTATTAGTAGTAGTAGTAGTAGTAGATTATATTTTATGACAAACACCTTTTAAATATTATTTGATGTAATATATGTAATGCAAAACAAAACAAAAACGTGTTATGTATTTATCATGTATTTATTTATTTATTGTATTTCTCTTATTAATCACATACAAACAGAGGTAAAGCTGTTAATCATGATCATGTTTAATCATTCTATAAAAAATCACGTCTAAAATAAATTTATATTTATACATATTCTGTATTTTATTTGTATTTATTCTGGATATATTTTAAACGGCTATACTAATAATAATAATAATAAAATGATTGCTATAATTATTACTATATATTTTTTAGTATTTATTTTACACATCATGCGAGTAAATAGAAATCGATGAACGGTGTTTGGTTGGATTAGCGCTGTGTTTGATTGGTTTTCCTGCCGTCGCTTTGACCATGTGACTGACGATCATGTGATAATCAGCTGTGGTTTGTTTGGATCACGGAGGCTGATGTTTTTACATCAGAACAAACTCTTTAGCTTCGTCCCTGAGGATGTCTCGTTAATCTCGACTGACTCGTGGCCTGTAGTTTATGTGTGTGAGCTGAGCGATGCTGAGGGCGCGGAGCAGCGGTGAGTCTGGCGCGCTGGAGGTGGATCTGCTGGCGGAGCGCGATGTCTGCGGGGCGCTGGAGGACGCGGCGGCGGCGGTGAAGCTCAGTAAAGGCCCGTCAGTGCTGTGCTGTGTGAGTGCAGCCGGTGCAGTGAGAGTGAGGAGCATCTCTGAGAGCAGAGCAACACTGCACACGCTCCAGCACACCTGCACTGAGTGAGTCTGAGCCCTCATGCACTCTTCTCATATCATCCCAGTACTTTAGTAACAGTTACTGTACTTTTAGTTCTGGAACTAAAGCGGTACGAAAGGGGCTATTGACATTGCTGGAATGCCTGCTTATCCTTAAGATTTTGTTCTGTGCGTGGAATATTTATGCATTTATTACATGTGATATTGCCATTAATTGCAGCTGTTTACTTAAAGGGATAGTTCACTTTGAAATTAAAATTTGGTATCTATCAGCTTACCCCAAGGGCATCCAAGATGTAGGTGTCTTTTTTTCTTCAGTAGATCCAATTTTGATGTTTTTAGGTCAAACCGTTCTAGTCTGTCAGTCATATAATGGCAGGTATAGGTCACTGTCTCTATAAGAGGGAAAAAGAACATGCACAGAGAAATCCAAATTAAACAATTCCCCATCGTAACTACACATTGATGGCCTAAGACACGAAACGAGCGGTTTGTGTGAGAAAACGAACAGTATTTATATCGTTTTTTACCTCTTGTACACAACCATGTCCAAGTGATCTGAGTGCACACACACATCCGGTGTGTGACGTGTGTGTGCGCACGCTCTGGCTCACGCTGCATTCACACGGGGCGTCGGCGTCAACGCTTGACGGAGGGCGTGTGTGAAGCGTGGTGAAACAATGCAGCAATTATATTTAAAATATACTGCTGTATACTTTTACATTATTATTGTCATTATTATATTAAGTATCAAAAAGTAAACTGCAATGATTTTAAATCATAATAATTATTATTGAATATTTATAGTATAGTAATATTATTATATTTGTTTATTAAAAAGAAATATATAAAAAATTAGATAATATATTATAAATAATTCTATATTAAATCTTTTTTTTAAATGTGAACATTATTATTATTAATAATAATAGAAAAATATGTGTGTGTGTGTGTGTGTAAGAGAGTACTGTATAACATTAATAGTAATAGTTATTTAATATTTAATGTTTGTGTTCTGTTATTGCAATTTTATTATCATATTAAGTAAACTGCAAATTTTGCATCATAATTATCATTATTTATAGTATAGTAATAATAATAATAATAGTACATTTATTTATTTAAAAATAAATATATTAAATACATATATTAAATATATTATGAATAATTATATGTTGAATATATATTTAAAATGATAATTATTATGAATCATATTAATAGGTATTTAATATGTGATGTTTGCATTCTGTTTGTGCCATTTTTATTATTACTACTGTTATTAAAGATCACAAAGTAAAGTGCATTCAATTTTATAATATGTACATATGCATTATAATTATTATTTGTATATATAATAATATTCATATAAAAATATTTAATTCATGTTTTTTTTTTACTTGTGCTTATATATTTTTACTCATGTGCATATATATATATATATATTTATTTATTTTTTCCCAAAAAGAATATGAATATATATATATATATATATGTAGTAAATCTTGTTTCTGTGTTTTTTCTCTGCAGTGTTCTGTGGGAGGATCAGTGGGAGCTGAAGCTGAAGCTGCTGCTGCTGGACTCTCAGTGTGTGCTGAGGCTGTATGAGCTGGATCCTCAGGATCAGCCTCTTCTGCTGTGTGAGAGATCGTCTGATTCACTGCTGCAGAGCGTTCAACACAAACACCCCGGTGAGAAAACAGCCTCCTGTTCACATCAACCCCTGATCTGTTCATCCGCTAGCCAGGGACGGCACCAGAATTTAGAGGCTAGACTAATATGTGGGGGTGCTAAGAAAATAATCGATATTCATGACGTCAAAGTTACTTCATAAAAAAATTGTCGTTTTTTAAAAAATAAATAAATAAAAACAGCTATGGCGCACTCCACATTTAACAGAAATACAGTTTTAAATTTTATTTGGCCAAAGAATAGGTATGTTCAACAAAACAGACACAAGCTACAAGTGAACACAAGACAATGACAAAAAGCTTTTACATGCAGAGGTGAAAGACTTCAGAACTGGACTCTGCATGCGCTCAGCATTAACACAACTATTGAGATGGAGCCGATGCATAATACAAACATTAAACAAACACCACATCACAATCTTAGTGATTATGTAATTGATTAAATGTAGCCTCATGCAGGAAACATGCGCTCACATGACGTGGAGGTTAGGCTACTGTGTGACAAATATGTGCGCTCAGCATTAACAACACAATACATATTTATATGCATAATCAGAACTGTGCTTCCTACTGTACCTGCACTCTTGTCTTCTTTATCAAAAAAAACATTTTTTATATAATAATAATATTATATAATATATAATAATAATAATAAGCAATATTTCATTAATTAATTTATTTTTTATTTAAAAGTAAATTACAAATACGAAGAGATGCAAATCAAATACACTAGTTTTTCAAATAGCCTACAGTAGGTTTATTTAACATGTATACATTTATTTCACATATTTTGATGTTTGATTAACATTAATGACACAAAAAAACAATAGACACCATCACAGAATTTGTAATGGTTTTACTGGTTATAATGGGACTTGTACTTGTTTTAATTGAAAGTGTAATGGACCCTTTGGGTCTCTACTGGTAATTGGTCTCCTTCTGGTGGCTTGTTAAAACCAATAAATCCTAATAAAATATATCCCAAAATGCACTACAGGAAACCATTTTTTAATGGTTGAATTGGTGGTTTGGTATTTGTAGTGGAAACCATCAGAATTTTCTGTGATGGTTCTATTGTTTTCTTCAGCAGGGTAGGCTGCTATGCCTTTTTGAAATCCCCCAAATGAATGTACTGTAATATACTGACACACATCCGGTTTTTTCACCCAGCTGTTTACATTCACTTAAAGCCATAACCAACTGTATTTGTGACCCTGGATCACAAAACCAGTCATAAGGGTCCATTTTGTGAGATTGAGATTTATACATCATAATAAATTAGCTTTTCATTGATGTATGGTTTGTTATGATAGGACAATATGTGGCTGAGATACAACTATTTGAAAATCTGGAATCTGAGGGTGCAAAAAAATCTAAATATTGAGAAAATCACCTTTAAAGTTGTTCAAATGAAGTTCTTAGCAATGCATATTACTAATCAAAAATTAAGTTTTGATATATTAACGGTAGGAAATGTACAAAATATCTTCATGGAACATGCTCTTTACTTAATGTTTTTTGTCATAAAAGAAATATACCTTTGCTATTCTGACTGGTTTTGTGGTCCAGGGTCACACATCGCCCAGCCCTAGCCTCTCGTTCTCATCAGCCCTGATCTGTTGATGGTGAAGCGCTGTGTTTGTGTGCAGACGTGACGGAGCTGCTGTCTCTGAAGCTGCTGTGGTTCTCTGACGGACGCTGTGTGCTGCTGCTGAACACACGTCTGCTGCTGCAGCTCCGCTGGACGGAGGACACGGAGCAGCTGGAGACACTGTCCTGCGTCCGGCTCGCTGCACCCCTCCAGACGGAGGACACCTGCGCTGACTGCCGGCTCTGTCGGGGGACGCTCTTCATTCTGCTCAGGACTGGACTCACATGTATCCTTCACCGTATGATGCACATAACACGGTCATCATCAGTCAGATATCCACAGGATAGAGAATACACGAGAAATCACAGTCGTTCTCTGAACCAAAACTGACTCTTGAGATTAGAGTTTTGTTTATTTACAACCATTTGAACATATTTTTGTTCTAATTGTACATAAATAAACCAATTGGACATGACTGGATGACATTTCAAATATTTATGTTTATAATAATTGTAATAATAATATATTTAATATTATATTACAATATTATTTAAAACTAATATTAAATATGTAATGTAATATACACACACACGCATATATATATATATATATATATATATATATATATATATATATATATATATATATATATATATATATATATATATAATTTTAAAGTATGTAAACAAAAACTTTTATTTTGAATGCGATTTGACAGCACTAATTTATATATAAAAAATTATATTCAATTAAATACAAAAATATATATATATAATTTTAAAGTATGTAAAAATGAACAATAATTATTATATTAATAAAAAATGTACAGTACTATATATATATAATTATATATGTAATTCATAATAGTATTGAATATTACATTATTTAATATGTAAAGTCTGCACTTATAACATTTTAATTAATTGCAGCTGTATACTTGAATATTATTATTATTATTATATTGTCTGTTGTTCTTAAATAGTACAAATATATTAATATGAATTTATAATATGAACTTGTATAACATTTACATTTATGCATTTATCAGACGCTTTTATCCAAAGCGACTTACAGTGCATTCAGGCTATACATTTTTTTAACAGTATGTGTGTTTGTATATTGTATATATTTATATATTGTATATTCTTCTTAAATATATATTACTTACAGTATTAGTAAATATACTCTCTCTCTCTCTCTATTCTTGAAAATGAAAGGAAAGAAAAAAAGACAGAAATTAATACTTTTATCCAGCAAGGATTAGAATATCAAAAGTGACAGTAAATACATTTATAATATTACAACAGATTTCTATTTCAAATAAATGCTGTTCTTTTGAAAGAATCCTGAAAAATAAAATGATCATGATTTTCACAAAATGTTAATCAGCCAAAACTTTCAACATTGATAATAAGAACCATTATTAATAACTGAGCACCAAATTGGCATAATAGAATTAATATAATATTACTAGTATTATTATTACAACATATGTTTACATAACCAAAATTAAGTCTGTTTTTAGTGCAATTAAGATTATTACAGAAAGAAAAATCTGTGGTTTTTAAAGTCAGTACAAGAAATGCTATCATAATGTAATTATAAATATATAAATATCTATTTTTGCATTACAATAATAAGAATTTGTCAGTTAAATGTGCTTAATTGTTTGATTGTGTTGAAATCTGATCTGTTACTCTTTCTTTAACGCTGTGTGTCAGATGTGTTTGACAGCACTGATGGGAAACTCTTGGCCTCAGTGGATTTCTCCTCATACTGCGGTCTAGCAGATGTTTCTCCAGCCGTCACGTCCTTCTGTCTCCTCCAGATCTCACAGGATCTCAGTACAGCTGTGAGCGTCACCCGGCACCAAGCCCTCGCCGTCGACCTCAACCACTACTTCAGGTATGAGAGTCTGCTTTCAACACCACTTACTTCTTTCTATTTGTTTCTATTTATTTATTAGTTGTTTTGTTTTCCACTATGTTTTTATTATATAAAACATTGCAATTAATTGCAGATTTATGACATTATTTTTTTTCTAGTGTTATTAAATATCGCCAAGTAAACTGCAGTAGATCTTCCATTATTTGTTATATTTTATTTATATCTGTGTGTGTGTGTTTTCTGTTGTTGTCAAATGTCACACAATGAACTGCAATATATCTTCCATTTTTTAAGCATTTATTTTAACATAAGCATTTTTGATAATTTAGTTATTTATTTATGCATTTATGTATTCATTTAAGCATTTAATTACTATTTTTATATTTTTTTTAGTCCAGCATTTATTTAAACATTAAATTATTTTGCTTAGCATTTGTTTATGCTTTAAAGCATAAATATCTATTTCTTGGGTTGTTGTTCTTTAAGTAGATTTTTTTTCCCATCCAGGATTATTAATTATTTTAAATTAACTAACTAACTAACTCTTATTACTATAATTAATTGCAGCTGTATATATATTTTTTTTATTATATTTCCTATTGATGTTAAATAATATCACAAACTGCAACAGATCTTCCAGGGGGCTGTTTCATAATACAGGTTTATCAAATAAGCCAGGCTTATTTCAGTTCTGACTTAGTCACTTGATTTGGTTTCTGAAAGCAAGTTTACCATAACTCAAGCTCAGTCACTGTGGCAACTTATGCTGAGAAACTAACCTGGTCAGGAGCAGGCTAAGCTGAGCTCCTCTAACACTGACCAATATATTACCACTGACTCTCTCACATTTATTATTAGTCAAAAAATAAAAGTATACAAAAAAATGCAACTTTAATAATAAATCAAATAAATAAAAAGATGCATTCAACCAACTGCATTTAATGTATTGTGCCCAAAATGTAATGACTTTTTTTTTTTTTTGATTTATGAAAACATTTTAACATAGCTGCTACTTGTGCATTCAGTTGATCAGCAGTTTCTAGCCATGCAGCCTTTCTCTGGTTTTATGACGGCTGTACCTTTTATGGTTATTAATAGAACATTAAAATATTACAATCTAAAACTGCTCTTTAAAGCATTAAAAACACTAAATTTGTTAAGAATTTAAAATGAAAATAAATAATAGAAAACCGATGACATTTTAACTGATAAAACACATTTAACTCATTTGAGCTTGTAATTAGGGCTGTATTAGCCAGCTTACATTTGATTTACAGTTACTGCTGTCATAAAAATACACTTATATGTTGAATAAAAATTCTACATGTCACATTTAATGTCCAACAACAAATATTTTAGCAAAATGTATATTTTACTCAAAATGATTGCGCTACTATTCTATTGTGCTCCGTCTGTTTTCATTCACTCGTGTAAGACTCATCCACTCCTGACAGCAGAATGGATATATATTTGCATGACTTTCTAATATTTACAGATGAAGAATATAACTGTGACGTGTCAGTTATGCACTGAGGAAAACACAATGTCTCTAATGCATTAAACAGCACAGATTTATTCGCTGTTTGCCATGCTGGATCGATTTGATTAAGAATAAGCATCCACGTCAAATTATCCTGACTCACTGAACCTGGATCAAATTAGTGAGATTGCATGAATTTAAATTATTGTAAATAATTGTTGTTTATGAAACCGCTTTAGTCCCGATTGATTTGTTAGGTTATTTCAAGTCAGGGGTGTATTCCAGAAAGCATGGTTAACTTACCGTCAGCTAAACCCTGAACTTTTGGTTGATTAACCCAAAACCTGCTTACTCGAGGTATGTTGGTTCCTAAAACATGACTTCATATGTTCATTCAACTCAGAGTATGTTCCTGGTTAAGACTCGAGACATTCTCAACAGAGCGACGAATCAACGAGTCACTATGGAAACGGATGCTAAGAAAAATCACGCCATGCTGTTTCTCTCTTCTTCTTTTGTTCATGGTCTGTTTCTCTCTTCTTCTTTTGTTCAATGGTCGTTTACATGCTTATATCGTGCACCTAACTCGCCACCTGGTTAACTGCAATGGTTTGCAATCATTTTTCTTTTTTTTCCGTTTAATCTTTAATCCTTGAGAATATTAATTATATTGTTTGTTTGATGATAATTATATATGAAGTCATATCAGATATGTATTTTTATTATAGAAATACATTATAGAAAATGCAGATTCATGTGTGAGATGATATAAAATGTAATAGATATATATAATATAATAAATTAAACATTACCTTGTCATAATAATGTTTCATAATTTATACAAATAACTGATATATATATATATATATATGCCAATAAAATAAATATAATAACCATATTAGAATAATATTACTTATATTAGCGCTTTATAATTAACATATCATACAACTATATACATGTGTGTATATATATATATATAGTAGGCTATATTACATAACTGTATAATATTGTGCGCAATCTGTCACGCTCACTGTCACGCTCATCAGTAGGTCACGCATGCGCTGATGGCTCTGAAGTGAACTAACCCTGGAACAGAACCTGGTCCGGAGCAGGTTATCTTCAGAGAGCAAGTTACTATGGTTACTTACATAGCCTGAAAGTTACCTCCGTTTTTGGAACCGAAATCTGAGGTTATCCGCTCGCTTATCCTCAAACATACCCTGGGTATGTCACATAACCTGCTTTCTGGAATACACCCCTGGTTTTGGACTTTAATCCCCGCTTTTCTTAGCGTCTTCTATGAAACAGCCCCCTGATCTATTTCTTAATGTTTTTTGTGGATTTTTTCTCTCCAGGAAGTATCCAGATCACCTTCATTGTCGTTCAGCCCCTAATCGGCCGTTTCTCAGACCCACTGAATCATGGGATCAGGACAGTCTCGTGAGCTCCGTCCACAGCCTGTCGGTCCTGGATAAACCTTTCCAAACAGACAGGTACTGTATAAATCAACAGTGGCCTGTTGCATGAAGCTAGATGAACAAACTCAGAGTTTCAGTGTAGGTTTAGAGATGACAAAACCAAATAACTCCAACCTGGTTTAGATCCGGTTCAGCGGGCTCACAAAGCTTGATATAAATGTTCTCTGTCAAATCAGAGTTGATCCAGAGTTTGTGATGAACTGTTAAAAATTAATAGTTGTCGTTATTAAAAATATAATTAATTTAAATGAAAATATCTGACTATGCAAAAGAATCAGCTGAATTTAATAATTTATATAGTAGGGCTGCCAAACGATTAGTCGCGATTAATCGATTCAAAATAAAATGTACTATGTGTATATTTATTATGTATATATAAATACACACACATACATGTGTATATATATGAAGGAAAAATATGTTAGATTTATATGTAAAATATTTATATTTATATATAAAATAAATTATATACACGTGTTTACATGCAAATACATACAATGCATACAAATATTTTTTTAAATATGTACGTGTGTGTATTTATATATACAGTACATAATAAATACACAGTACACACACATAGTATGTAAACAAACTTTTATTTTATTATAGTTTCAAAATAAAACTATATTAGTCATTTTAAAAGCTTTATATATTGAAACTTATAGGCAATGTATATATTTAAATTAATTCAAATTAATTCGCTGACTACTTTGTTTTCGATATCTAACACAATGCAACTGTGCTCTCATCTTTGCGTGGCTTTTAATCAGGAAGTAAACAAATGTCAAATTCTTCCCTCAGAGATCAGACCTGTTATTAATCGTTATATATATTAAATGAGTGGGATAAATGTACAAATAATAAATAACATGAAATCCATCTGGAAATTTCAAACAGATTTTTCATCTCTTTTAAAACTAGATTTGATCAAGATGTCGCATATATCATACAAGACTGACTCATGCATTCTTGCTTAAAGCTGAAGACCCGACTCAATGCATGTTCTGCTAGATTCTCCTTTCTGTCAAACATATTTTATTGGACTGTCCTGCTTTTAATGTATGTAGAAAACTCTTTTATGAAGTGAACTCACTTAAAGAGTTAAGTATAATTTTGCCAGAAAAAGTTTTAGAATTTGTATCATATGTGTCCCTGGAGCACAAAAGCAGTCATAAGTAACACAGGTATATTTGTAGCAATAGCCAACAATACATTGTATGAGTCAAAATTATCCATTTTTCTTTTATGCCAAAAATCATTAGGATATTAAGTAAAGATCATGTTGATTAGTAATATGCATTGCTAAGAACTTCATTTGAACAACTTTAAAGGCGATTTTCTCAATATTTAGATTTTTTTGCTCCCTCAGATTCCAGATTTTCAAATAGTTGTATCTCAGCCAAATATTGTCCAATCATAACAAACCATACATCAATGGAAAGATTATTTATTCAGCTTTGATGTATCTTGAAAAACTGACCCTCATGACTGGTTTTGTGGTCCAGGGTCACAAATGCTAATGTAAGAAATGTTGTGTAATATAACTTGTGTTGTTTGTTTGCTGGTTTTTATTGTATTTGTTATACTTGTATTTTTTTTAATTGTTTTTGCCATGAAAATAGCCTGAGATGCAGACATGGCATTAAATAAAAATATGCTACTACTACTCAATGTTTTTGTTCAGGTCGTGGGAGGCGCGTCTGTCTTCGCTGTATAGTCGATCTAAAGCTCCGGACCGCCCGGCTCAGGGGTCACCCTGGTACAGAGATTTCCCTCATGTGGAGTGCCGTCGGGCGTCTGCCACCGCCACACTCTCGCAGTCCTCCGTGAAGCCAGGGGGCGCTGTGACGTGCTTCGATGTGCCGGACGGAGCGACCGCAACAGGGCTGAACGTCTCTGAGTTCTCTGCGCTCGTTACCTTCATGTGTCCTGGAAACACAAACACGGTTCTGGCTTACTGGGATCTGGAGGGTCAAAGCGTGACGTATCATCGTGCAGACACTCCCGCCGTCCCCGTCCAGAGATCAGCTGAGGAGCACCTGTGTCTGTTACTGAAGCGTGAGTCTGACCTCTGACCTCTTGAGACTAAATATCCAAGTATCATCGGTTGTGGTTCAGATGCACTGGCTAGAGAAATTTTTAAAAAATTAAGCCTATTTTTAGGATCATAAATTTTTTAATACCATTTATCCCCAAAAGTCTCATTAAACTGAAAAAAAAAGTAATTCATATTGCTGTAAGTCTATAAGCATTTATTTATTTATTCATTTATTATAGCATTTATTTAAACATTTAAGTATTTATTTATTTATGTGTTTTTATTTGACCATTTAAGCAAATAAAAAAATTATGAATGCTTAAATAAAATAAAAGAAAATATTTAGGAATTCATTAAGCATTTAATTATTTATTTACTTATTTATTTATTTATTTTACATTATTAAGCATTTTTAAATCCCAACATTTATTCAAACATTTGTTCAGTTATTTTAGCATTTATTTATGCATTTAAGCATATGAATATTTATTTATTTGTGCATTTGATTATTTATGTATGCATTTCTTTATGAATTTATTTAGGATTTTATATAAATATTTAGGCATTTATTTGTGCATTCATTAATTATCTAAGTATTTTTTTATTAAAGTTTTATTAAACCACTTTTAATCCTGCATTTATTTAAACGTAAGCATTTAAGCATTTACTTATGTGTATTTAAGCAGTTATTTATTTAAACTTTTTTTATTTTCTGAAATTAATTTATTTGAACATTTAAGCATTCTTTTAAATATTTAAGCATTTAAGCAATTTACAACATTGTAGTATTTGTTGTACTGCTTTTTTAAATAATAATAATAATAATAATAGTAATAATAATTTATACTGCAGAGCTAAATATTTTTATTATAATACAAAAAAAGAAACATCACTGAAAATAATAATAGAAATGACTAATATGGCTTCATCTATAAATTCTTATTTCTTTTGCTTTTGATTTATATGGTGAGATGTGACCTGGACATGTTGATGACATTCAGCCGATATAAAAATTAGATTTGAGTCTGTGTTTACAAAAATACTGTGGTGGTATTATGTTACAGTGATTGTAATACCATGCTATGTTGATTATATATGATGTTACTGAATGATGGTGTTTATCTCTAGTATACTTCAAATAATACCATGATGCTACTATGGTACATGACCCAAAATGGTGGTATGTTTGTCTTAATGTAATAGTGTGTGTGTGTGTGTGTGTGTGTGTGTGTGTGTGTGTTTTAGCGTCGGGTCTGTCTGTGGTTTTGTTCTGCGTGACGCAGGACGAGCTGTTGAACCGGCTGATGGTTTTTGGCACGGCCGGTACGGTCGACTCACTCTGTCATCTGAACGCCTGGGGACGCTGTTCAATACCCATACGTGCCCTACAGGTACATAATCACACAAATTATATCCAGTAACTCTAATATTGTTTATGCAAACTCAGAGAATGAGGCATTAAAGTGCCCCTATTATGGCTTATGAAAGGTTCATATTTTGGTTTTGGGAGTCCCCAACAATAGGTTGGCATGCATGCAAGGTCAAAAAACACTTTCATTTCATTATAATATGCATTTATATTTACCTTATTTGCTCAATGACTCCCAAACGATTCGTTCAAAGGTTCATTTTTCCAAACTTCTCCTGTGTGTGACGCTAATCTGCGGTGATTGGTCGATTTCATTTAAAGCTGTGTTTGTGAGCTTTTAACGCTCCAAAAGCGGCATCTAGTGGCAAAGAATGAATTTGCATTTTCATTCAGACCAACATGAAAATCAAGTTTTCCCAGGTCTGCGTGCAACAAGTGGCCGGGCAATATGCTAATGTTTCATGTTGACGTCAACATGAAACGGCTTGGGATTCATTTTAAAAACGACTCGTTTCAATGATTCAGAGTCGACTCTTTCTTTTGAGAGACAATAACTTTATACACGGTGCACTTTCAGATTTAAAACTTTGCAGGATGTTTTCACACTGCATCAAAAATCCATAGTAGGGACACTTTAAGGCACTCAAAGCCATTTATTGTGGTGTTTTAATGGTTTAAAGGTGCATAACACCATAAACAAATATGGTAAACGCAACTTCAACTTTTTTCATCGCCGAAGCAAAAGCTTTGGCTGCATTGTGTCTGAAATGACTCTCTGAGATATTTTTGCTCTGATGTGATTTCAGGCCGGCCTGAAGAACCACCAGCTGGATACGGTTGATTTCTTTCTGAAGAGTAAGGAGAACATCCTGAGCCCCGCGTCTGGGTTTGTTCTGTCCGATCAGACGCCGGCCGTCTCGACCCAAAGCCATCTGAGGAGTAAGACAGAGCTTTAATGAGATCCTCTGATCACTAACGACCTTCTCCAGCTGCAGCGGCTCAATTAAATATTCTTAAGAAGTCTCCTGTCTGATCTTCTGGGTCATTAAAGGGCAGAAGAAACTGTGTAAATGTGAGGCTGGAGAGAGTCGTTAATGTGCCTCTATTTAGCTCATGACCTCATTGGTTGGGTCTCATAAAATGCATCCGAGTTACAATGAAATATAAATAAGCATACTGTATATATATATATATATATATATATCATAAACAAGTTTTTTTTAAATAGTCAATTAATTATAATTATAAACAAAGATACCATATATATCTTTATAAAATTATGTAACTATAATTTTAGATTATAATTATAAGAATATTTCTATAATTTTAATTATATATTTTATGTAAAATCTAATATATATATATATATATATATATATATATATGTGTGTGTGTGTGTGTATATACAAATTTTTAATTATAATAAATTGACTATAATGTGTATATACATTTAAAAAAAAAAAAATATATATATATATATATATTATAAACATTTTAAATATACTTTATTAATTGACAATATTTTAAAATATTATTTAAAATGTTTATGTATAAATGTCTACACAAAAAAAAAAAAATATATATATATATATATATGTGTGTGTGTGTGTAAACATAAACATATGTAAACATTTCAAAATATGCATAATTTATCATTATTAATTGACTAGATTTAATATATTTTTTATTTAAAAACATTTAAAAATATACTTAACTTTACTATAATTAATTGAATATATTTAAAAATGTTTTTATGTAGTTATATGTTACAGGTAATTAATTTACTTGTATGTATTTATTTGTGTTTGACTTTTTTTTTGCATTATAGTAACGAGAATTTGAGTAAAATATGCTTTCTTTTCTTTGCCAATATCTAATTTCTTCTTCTTATTTTAATTTTGGGGCGTTCTTGGCAGATTTTCTGACGTTCATCTCATTAGTGTTTGTCGTGACCTCCTGCTCTTCATCACATTAGAAGACACACAGTCTGAGCCTGATGAATGACGCTCATGTTTAAACATGACAAACTAATCAGAAAACTGGAGAGGGATTCATCTACGCAGGAGGAAGAGGAGGAATGAGTTATTGAGGAAGCTGCTAGTAATATGATTGAGATGTGGTATTAATCATTGGTGAAGATGAAGAGAGAACCGAACCAGCTGATTCAGGATAAAAGAGATCAAATTAGATGTCAGAGGGAGTTTAATGCTCGTATTGGATGCATGAAGGATGTCTATTTAGAGGACATGCTGGGAATGGAATTTAAGTGTGTATGTATGTATGTATATATATATATGTACACATGCACATATAAAATGATTTATAAATTAAGTTAATAATATTTTACATCATATTTTAGGGGTAGAGTTATAATTTGGTATAAGGATAGTCTGTAAATGTTGTAATTAACTCAATATAAAAACAATTGCAGTCAATGGAAAATGACAGAAAATCAGAAATGTTTCTTGAGCAGCAAATCAGCATATTAGAATGATTTCTGAAAATTCAGCTTTGATCACAGGAATAAATTACATTTTACCAAATATTCACATAGAATTGTAATAATATTTCACCATTTTTACAGTATTTTTGATCAAATAAATGCAGCCTTGATCAGCAGAAGAGACTTTGAAAAGCATGTTAAAAGTGATACTGATTCCAGTCTGTTGTGTGTGTTTCAGATGTGCAGGCTCTGTGTCCGGCTCTGGATCTGCTGCGTTCTGCTATACACGACACACACACTGAAGCTCAGAGTCAACAGTTCTGTGATCAGCTGCTGAGCATCACGCTAACCTTCCTCAACACACAAACCAAAGTCCTCCTCACCAGCACACACGGTAAAGCACACACACACTCACACTCACACACACACACACACACACACACACACACACACACACACACACACACACACACACACACACTCTCTCACACACACACACTGAAGCTCAGAGTCAACAGTTCTGTGATCAGCTGCTGAGCATCACGCTAACCTTCCTCAACACACAAACCAAAGTCCTCCTCACCAGCACACACGGTAAAACACACACACACACACACACACACACACACACACACACACACACACTGAAGCTCAGAGTCAACAGTCTGTGATCAGCTCTGAGCATCACGCTAACCTCCTCAACACACAAACCAAAGTCCTCCTCTCACACACACACACACACACACACACACACACACTCACTCACTCACTCACTCACTCACTCACTCACTCACTCACTCACTCACTCACACACACACACACACACACACACACACACACACACACACACACACACTGAAGCTCAGAGTCAACAGTTCTGTGATCAGCTGCTGAGCATCACGCTAACCTTCCTCAACACACAAACCAAAGTCCTCCTCACCAGCACACACGGTAAAACACACACACACACTCTCACACACACTCATCACACACACTCTCCTCACACACACACGGTCTCTCACACACACACACACACACACACACACACACACACACACACACACACACTGAAGCTCAGAGTCAACAGTTCTGTGATCAGCTGCTGAGCATCACGCTAACCTTCCTCAACACACAAACCAAAGTCCTCCTCACCAGCACACACGGTAAAACACACACACACACACACACACACACACACACACACACACACTCTGAAGCTCAGAGTCAACAGTTCTGTGATCAGCTGCTGAGCATCACGCTAACCTTCCTCAACACACAAACCAAAGTCCTCCTCACCAGCACACACGGTAAAACACACACACACACACACACACACACACACACACACTCTACTCAGAGTCAACAGTTCTGTGACAGCTCTGAGCATCACACACACACACACACACATCACTCACACACACACACTCACACACACTCACACACACACACACACACACACACACACACACACACACTCTCACACACACACTCTCACTCTCACACACTCTCTCTCTCTCACACACACACACACACACACATCTCTCTCTCTCTCTCACTCTCACACACTCTCACTCTCACACACACTCTCACTCTCACTCTCTCTCTCTCTCTCTCTCACTCACACTCACACTCACACACTCTCACACACACACTCACACACACACACACACACTCTCACACACACACACACACACACACACACACTGGTCTCAGTGAGTAGAGCTCTTGTTTGGTGACTCCAGGCCTCACGTTTGGTCTTGTTGCTGTAGAGCTGGACGTGAACCTGCAGGAGTGTGTGCAGATTTTAGACGGCTACATCTCTGACCTGCGCCGATACATGAAGAAGTTCCCCTGGCCGGATGGAGGCGATGCTCGGGTCTCCGTGAGTCTGAACGCTCCTGCGTCCATCGCTGTCACAGACCAGGAGTGGCAGTCGCTGTCTGATGAGGTCAGTCAGTAAAGACACTGAACACGAGCAATGCATCATGGGCCAAAACACCTGCATCTTGTGTTTGTGTTTGACTCGCTGCAGCTGCTTCAGACAATTCATTTTCCCCAAAACACTGAAAATAGAGATAAATCTCAATATGGATTAAGAGATATCTTCCTTCCTTTTCCTTCCTTCCTTCCTTCCTTGTTTGTTTGTTTGATTTTCTGAAAAAATACTGTATTTAGAATCCCTTTTAAAAGTAAAAAGAAGGTTTTCAAATTCTTCAAAATTCATTTTTAATAATGGGATCAATCGCAATTAAGCCCACCTAACATTAAAGTTTTTAAATATACTTTTATATTGCAATAATTTCACATTAAATCTTCAAATGAATGTACAAAAAACATAAAGACAGTAATTTTTTTAATATTTGTTTAATGGCATCTTTTTTATGACTGAAGGCCAGCATCACCGATACAATACACCGATGTCTCTATAAAATATTTTTTTCCTCTAATTTAACCATTGACTGTAGTTATTCAACATTACAGTATAATTGAGAGATATCAATTTTAACATTTAACAGACTTTAAAAAAAATAACTTCTAATTTAAGTGAACTTAAAACAATCTTCATATAAACCCATTATAATAAATGGCATAGTTACCTGAGCCCTTCTGCAGAAATATACAGAAAATGAAATTGAAGTTATCAAACACTAAATTCTAAATTAAATACAGATGAATCCTTAAAGCTATAAAAGTTTCCTCTTTTTCTTTTGATCTTTGATGAACAGAATCACAGCAGCTGGTTATCAGGTTGTTTTGGCTTCTATTTCTTTAAGAGCTGCCGCTGCTGAACGTGACAGTGTTTTCTCTCAACTCTCTTCACCTTTTCTGACACACTTCAGATCTTAAGTCTCTATTAATGAGCTGACGAGTTGAATCGAGTGTGTTAGATGAGGGAGACAGTGCTGCGCTGTTCCAGGACAGTTTGGAAAACCATTTCAGAGACATGTTCTTTAAATGTGACTCATTTAAAATATATTACATGCATGCACAGTTTTAAGGCAGCTTTAATCACCTTTTTGGTAACTTCATGCCTTAACTGACCACGACATTGCATGCACGTAGATTATTTCATGATTTAATATGAAAAGAGAAAAGTGTGCAATAGAAGATCTCGCGTTCTGAGCACAGTACCGGCGCTGAAGTGAAGTGGAGGCGCGTCTGAAACATCTCCCGTTTGATGTGATCGTAAAGACGTTCTGCGACTTAATAAATGCACTTATTTTCAAGAGAAAAAGTGACAGAAACACCAGTTGTGAGTGGGGTGGCCAACCCTTGCTCCGCCCCTGCGTTAATTGCGTTAAATATTTTCTACACATTAAACTGAAAAATTAATCACCTACATTAACGCGCTAATTTTGACACCACTAAATAAAATACAATAGAATATTTATGCCCATTATATACCTATATATATATATATATATCCATCTATCTATCATAAAAAATATATATATAATCAATCAATCAGTCAATCAATATATATATATATGCATATTGTGACGGTTCCCGTTACTGAATCTTTGGGCACTTGGTGATTGGCGGCTCCACCTATGATTCACTCCAATCGGCAGTTCATTGAATGCACCTGCCACTGCGGTTCAGACACCCTTTAAAAGAGATTACTAGCAGAGACAAAGTGTGCTCAGATTTGGACTTGGGATTTTGGGTTGTGTTTGGTTTGATTTGTATTGTTTGAGCACTTTTACATTGCTACAACAGAACATTACACTGTCAGCCAGACACCCCGCTTTACACACTGATGATGCTGACGTTTCCAGAAATATTGTGATCTTTCCTGTTGTGTTTTCGTTCTATTATAGTGATTTACTTTTGAGCTTAATAAAGCCTTTTCTTATTGAGCTTTATGTTTGCGTGCGTCCCTCCTTTTGTTGCTTCCATTTGAGCCAGGGGTTGTAACAAATTGGGGGCTCGTCCGGGATTTACATATATTATATATTGATTTTATTATATACTGTATATAGTAAGCATATATATATATATATATATATAGCAGTCAATTTATATATGTCATAAAATATATATCTTTGCAAATTATAATGCATATGCACTTTGGTGTGTGTGTGTGTGTGTGTGTGTGTGTTTCAGGAAGTTGTTCAGCACGCTATATTGAGCAGACGGATCCCTCATGTGCAGGCTGTCCTGCGCAGACGCGGCTGTGTTGAATGCAGTCTGGAGGACATCAGGAAGACAGGACTGAGACACACCTTCACCTGTCTCACTCACAGAGACCTGCAGCAGGCCAAAACACTGCTCACTAACATGGTACACACTCCAGATTACCACACAAACAGCTCCATCTCACAATATGAGAGTTCTCTCTTCATCAAGGCTGAATTTATCTGACCAAAAATTCTGTAAAAATATGAAATATTATTCCAATTTATTCCTGTGATGCGCAGCTGTATTTTCAGCATCATTACTCCAGTCTTCAGTGTCACATGATCTTCAGAAATCATTCTAATATGCTGATTTGCTGCTCAAGAAACATTTCTGATTATTATCAATGTTTAAAACATTTTTGCTGCCCAATATTTTTTGTAGAAACGTGATAATTTTTTTTGTCATGATTCACAGATGAATAGAAAGTTAAAAAGAGCAGCATTTATTTGAAATAGAAATCTTTTGTAACATTGTAAGTGTCTTTACTGACACTTTTGATCACTCCTCGATTAGTAAAAGTATTAATTTAATTAAAAAAAAATACTGTCTCTGTTTTTAGGGCTTCAATGTGAAGGAGCAGCTCCACAGCATGTGCGTTTTCACTGCCGATCGGAATCTAAGGGCCTTCATGGTGAGAATAAACAATAAATCTGAACCCTTAAAGAGACAAATATGTTTTGATTTGAGGATTAATTACTCAGTTTTTACATGCTAAACTCCCACTGGTTGAATATGTGAAATATGTGAATGACACCAGTGTCATTTCAAGGGTTAATTTAGCTGGTTTATGTATCTGCTTTGCTGGCGTTTCCAGGTGGAGGAGCTGCAGAAGCAGAATTACCTCTCGTGTGAAGAGCTACAGCAGGTGGAGTTTATTCAGACCATTGAGAACCTGTGCTCCACACCTGCGACGAGATGCTCGAACCGTCTGGACACCAGCAGGCGAGTGCTTCTCTCTTTTCTTCAAACGGTGTTTCTCGTCTATTTGCCTCTTTTATTGATGCAACAGTACAGTAAATGATGTTTGGAAGCGAGCTGGTCAGGATTAGGCGATGTTGCCAAGTCTGTGGTTTTCCCGCGGAATTGGGCTACTTTATCACTGTTACCGCAGTTGTTTTTCATGTCTGCGGGTTGAAGCAACCCCAAAAACGTGTTATTTAGCCCCTGAAATGCAAATTTATTTCCCACCCGGAGCGCGATTTTTACTGGGGGACCCCCTCGAAACACATTTGGGCTGGTTTTGAGTAGCAATTGGGCGGGTTTTGTTGTGGAATCTTGGCAACCCTGGGATTAGGCAAGGCAAGTTTATTTATATAGCACATTTCATACACAGTGGTAATTCAAAGTGCTTTACATAAAAGAAAGTGAAATAATCATTCACAGCAATAAAAACAAGGAATTAAAAATAATAAAACAAGGAATTTTAAAATGATATAGAAATTGATTTAAAATGAAATTTAAAACAGTTAAATAGAAAAGGATTATACATAAAATACAATGCAGTCAGTTCGGACGTAGCACAGTGCTCATTCAACAAATGCACAGCTAAATAGATGAGTTTTGAGACTGGATTTAAATGTGGCTAATGTTTTAGCACATCTGATCTCTTCTGGAAGCTGGTTCCAGGCGATGTTGTGAGCAGTGTTAATATCAAACCTATATAATGAGATTGGAAATTTTAGAGAAATGATTAATAAATGCATTACACTGTAACTAAACCCATTAGATTTTAGCCAACTAAATTTACTGTAGATTTAAAATAATTCAGATGACTAAAATATGACTAAAACTAAATGGCATTTTAGTCAGAAGACTATGACTAAAACTAAATCAAAATTTGCTGTCAAAATTAACACTGGTTGCGAGCTGGATTCGAACCCTGGTCATATTTTTAGGTGAATGAGAAGTGTGTGTGGGATCTTCTCTCCAGGGTTCTTCAGATGAGCCGGTCTGATCCCGAGAGCAGGCGACTGCTGCAGGAGATCACACAGGAACCGGACTCGTCCTCCTGCAGGTCTCTGCTGGATCCTGTGCGTCTGGACTGGGTCAGATACTGGGACAGAGACACGCAGAGCTCCATCCTTCTGTCCCGACTGCAGCCGGCCGGTCAGTTCATCACAGCTGAACACAAGAGTGAACTACAGTCAAATATTACGTTTCTTTTCCATCTCAGTCTTCTTCTGAATTATGTAGTTTATTATGCAATAAATTATGTAATTAATTCAGATGTAACTATCTGTTGCCCACTTTACACTGTAAAGACAAACAAATTTAAACAGTGAAGCCAGTTCAAATGAATTCCCAACAAATGGAAAATTAATTAATAGAAATGTTTTAATTTATTAATACATTTTAATAAATAATAGATTTAATCAAAATCTAGTTCAAAACTAGTTATTTGCATAATTTTTCTTTCTTGCATCTATTTAACCGTCTGTTGCTTTTTTACTCAATAAAGACAAAAAGTGAGAATTTTGTAAAGAGAAAAGAATAATAAAAAAATAAAACTTAAAGCAGGTTAAAAGTAATTTACAACATAGAATTTTTTCACCTCAATATTTCACCTCAAAATCAAAAGCAAGCAATAATAAATAATATTTTGCATATAACAATTTTATGCCGTATTTATATATTTATTTATTTATTTATTTATTATTATTATTTTTTTATTTTTTTTATTTTAAACGCTTAATGCCTTTATGCAAAATGTAAATTATTTTTTCTAGGATTTTATTTTTGAGTTATATTTATATGCATGTACACAGATGTGTATACCAAAACTTGTATAAATTACTACATAAAAATATTTAAACATTTACATGAAATTATTTATAATATAGTATTAATAAATATTAAAAAAATATTTTTAGACTGCATACAGTATATACACACAGTAATAAATATTATGTTAATTAAATGTTAATTCTTAATTTCCAACAGTGAAAAGATAAGCCTTATAAATAAAAGAGCTTTTATATATAGTTGGAAATAATACATAAAGTTTTTCATAAAATGAAGCTTTTTTTTGAAGGAAATAGATGTTGTCTCTTTTGATATGGGTCTGTATGGTAAGGATGTGGTGTTGTTGTGTGTAGCTCAGGGTTCGTGGGATGCTGCTGTTCTGTGGTCGTATCTCACCTCTCTTCACGATGCTGTCCGAGCCTCGGCGTGGGTTTGTAGCTCGACCGCGGCTGATGCCCCCCGCTGGCCTGCGCTCGCGCCGCACGTCATCAACCACAGCAGCCGCTGCGGACGCTACCTGCGTGATCAGATCCTGGACCTGCTCGCCCGGTCAGAGCCGCTCGCATACAAACACATCCAGAGCACACTGAAAGCATGGCGAGTATTTGTGACCCAGGACCACAAAACCAGTCATAAGGGTCAATTTTGTGAAATTGAGATTTATGCATCAGCTGAAAGCTGAATAAATAATCTTTCCATTGATGTATGGTTTGTTATGATATGACAATATTTGGCCGAGATACAACTATTTGAAAATCTGGAATCTGAGGTGCAAAAAAATCAAAATATTGAGAAAATCATCTTTAAAGTTGTTCAAATGAAGTTCTTAGCGATGCATATTACTAATCAATAATGAAGTTTTGATATATTTATGGTAGGAAATTTATAAAATATCTTCATGGAACATGATCTTTACTTAATATCCTGATGATTTTTGTCATAAAAGAAAAATGGATAATTTTGACCCATACAATGTATTGTTGGCTATTGCTACAAATATACCTGTTACTTCTGACTGCTTTTGTGCTCCAGGGTCACATTTGACTTGGGCTGCAGCAATAAATCGATGCAGAATGGATTCGTGGCTGGATTCTGAGATCTTCCGAATGCATCTTGATTCTGTCTGGAATTGATTCTGAGCTTATATTTTAACAGCAGATGGCGCTCTAATCTAGTTTTTATCCACACACTCAAATGCTGATGAAGAAGAGCGCTGAAGAGCACTTGTGCGTTCAGCTGAGTCTGTAATTTCACCTCGGCTCAGAAGTCTTTTATGACGTGAAATTACTGTAAACACAGCCCACTGTGAACACCCTTGTATTTCACTTTTTCTAATTTTATGAATGATTATTTTAGGTTCAAGTGTGTGTAAGGGTTTGGAAACAAGCAGAGTACGTCTGTTTCTAAAGCATGCAGCGCCACCTGCTGTTCAAGACTAAGCTTCGAATCGACTCGAGAAAGAATCGCGATGCATTCAGAAAATCGATACTGAATCATTTCTCGATTCACGATGCATTGATTTATTTTCCCAGCTCTATATTTGACCTCAAAGCACTGATGTTAGTCTGTGTGTGTTCAGACAGGGCCTGTTTGTGCAGTCGGAGATAGAGGACTTCGAGCAGTTGCTATGGCGACTGGGTCAAGCCGGAGGAGTGATGCATCATGGGAAGGATCCTCCCGTACCACAGGGGCAGGAGTTTCACCAGCGCTTCGTCCTGCACTGTCTGGAGAACAGCCTGCAGTACCTGCTCTACTGCTACCTGGAGCACTACAGGTCAGACGCTAGGGCCAAAAAATATTGATATTGATAATTATCACGATAAATGTCAAATCTTTATTTATGTCAAGTTTAAAGTCAGATTTTTGCTCCAAAGTGAAAGTTGTTGAAACTAGACTGTTAATTTTAGTTTCTGCATGTTCTAAAGAGTGATATTGTTTCAAATCAAAAAACAGGTTTCTTTTGCTTGATTATATTAATAATAATATTACTTTTTTTGTGTCTCTTAGGAATGCACATTTGATAGTAGTAGTAGTAGTTAGGATGCAGATGTAAATTTTTGTTCATTATCAAAATCGGTAACATCTGTAAAAATTGTAGCAACCTCATTTTTATATGGTGTTGTTTTTTTTTGTTTTTTTTATTAGTCATTGGTCTTCCATAGTAGCATACATTTAAATCACAGTTAAAACCACACATAGCACCTCAATACCATTGTAAAAATATAACTATATGTAAATATTAGTTAAAGAACTGTGAACTAACCAAAATCATAATTTTTATTAACTTGTGTGTGTATATATGTATATGTGTGTGTGTGTGTGTGTGTGTGTGTGTGTGTGTGTGTGTGTGTATACTTATACTAAAATGTTTAATTATTTGTTTAATTATTTTTTGACTTTCGACATTTCAATTTATATCATTTCTTTTTAATTTAATTACATATTTTAATATGTTATTATTTATTACATTTTTTATGAAGCTCTTTTGCATATAACATTTATTTTGTATATTGTATTATATTAATTAATGTAATTATTATAATATTTTTTTGTTTGTTAGGTTTTTAAATTTATATTATTATTATTATTCATTTTTATGAAGCTCTTTTCCAGAGATACAGTGTATATAATTATTTCAGTTTCATTTCTTTTTTATTTTATATGCAATGTAATTATTTTTATTTACTTATTTCTGTTTATTAAATTTTTTCCTTTATTATTATTTTTTATTTATATTATTATTATTCATTTATATGAAGATTATTCCAGAAATACAGTGTATATAATTATTTGTTTAATTTCTTATTTTATTTGTAATGTATTTGTTTTATTTAATTATTTTGTTTATTTATTTTTTATAATTGAATTATTTTTTAATTCATATTATTTTTAGTCATTAATTTTCTGAAGCTCTTTTCCAGAGATGAATAGATGTCTGTCTGAGATGTTTCTCAGCAGGACATTCTTCATTTCCTCTGTTATTCAGGTTAACTCCTGGGAATTGCCCAGTTCTGACCGACAGGAACCTGTTTGAGAGTTTCCCCTGGTTCGAGATGATGCTGAAATTACAGAAAATCACCAGAGACCTTAAAGGTGAGCGTATTTTCATGTGACTGTGGAAATAGTTTCTAAAACCATAAAACAGCTGTCCATCAGTTTATCTCAAGACATTTGAAAGATTTTGTGACAGTATCTTAGGTATAGAAACTAAGGCTTTTAATTTCTCAGTGGAAATAGTGGAAAATAATTAATTCTTGAAATTAATTTCCTTAAAAATAACCAAATATTTATAGTATTAATATTAAAATTAGTGCTGTCAATCGATTTAAAAAAAAATCAAAAACACATTCAATCTTCAAATGAATGTACAAACAACATAAAGACAGTAATGTTTTTTTATATTTGTTTAATGCAATCTTTTTTTATGACTGAAGGCCAGCATCACTGATACCAATACACTGATGTCTCTATAAAATAGTTTTTTCCTCTAATATTTAACCATTGACTAGCCATTCAACATTACAGTATAATTGAGAGATATCAATTTAATATTTATTAGACTTTTAAAAAATAACTTCTAATTTAAGTGAACTTAAAACAATCTTCACATAAACCCATTATAATAAATGTCATATTTAGCTACCTGTGCCCTTCAGCAGAAATATACAGAAATTGAAATTGAAGATATCAAACACTAAATTCTAAATTAAATATAGATGAATCCTTAAAGCTATAAAAGTTTCCTCTTTATTTTATTCTTTGATGAACAGAATCACAGCAGCTGGTTATCAGGTTGTTTTGGCTGCTATTTCTTTAAGAGCTGCCGCTGCTGAACGTGACAGTGTTTTCTCTCAACTCTCTTCACCTTTTCTGACACACTTCAGGTCTTAAGTCTCAATATTAATGAACTGATGAGTTGAATCGAGTGTGTTAGATGAGGGAGACAGTGCTGGGCTGCTCCAGGACAGTTTGGAAAACCATTTCAGAGACATGTTCTTAAATGTAACTCATAAAATATATTACATGCACGCACAGCTTTAATCACCTTTTTGATAACTTCATGCCTTAACTGACCACGACATTGCATGCACATAGATTCTTTGGCGTTTGGATATGAAAAGATACTTTGTAGTACCATTTCTGCGCTCGTTAACTCGCGCCTGCCGCTGAAGTGAAGCTGGAGCGCACGTCTGAAATGTCTCCGGTTTGATGTGCTCGTAAAGATGTTCTGCAACTGAATAAATGCACTTCTTGTCAAGGGAAAAAGTGACAGAAACAGCAGTTATGAGTGGAGTGGCCAGCCCTTGCTCCACCCCTGCCTTAATTGTTTTAAATATTTTTAGCGCGTTAAACGGAAAAAAATAATCGTCTGTATTAACGTGCTAATTTTGACAGCACTAATTAAAATATATATAAACATTTATCTAAAATAAAATAAATATATTAAATTAAATAAACTTTTTTTTTTACAAATATAGAGTGCCTCTATACACACTATAATAAATGTAGTAGAAAATAATTACCAAAAAAAGTGTAAAATGTCAAATTCCATGTGAAAGATTTGGAGCTTGATGAGTGCGGTGTGTGGTGTTTCAGAGCCGGAGCGGGTGTTTGGGGCCAGTCTGACGGCGGCGCAGGTTCTGCTGCCCGGGAGTCAGGCCAGCATCAGCAGCATGTTACTGGAGGGTCACAGTCTGCTCGCCCTGTCCACCATCATGTTCAGACCGGGCGGCATCGACCAGGTCAACAAAACATCCTTTCTGCTCAGACAACATACAAAACTACCAAATTTTGCTATAAGTTTGATCACAGCATATAATCATTGCTGTAAAAGGCACAATATGTAAGACTTTCGTAATAAAATATCCAAAAACTACTTGCACCGTGTGATATATTTCATGCAGTTGTGTACTTGCGTTATCCCAAAAGTTCCCAAGGATTTGTAAATCCAGAGAAATTCCATTTTTAAATAATGGCTCGTCATTGTTGCCTATCAATGACGTAATGTCCACTAGCGATGGGCGATATGGACTTAAAACTATATAACAATATTTTCTGGTATTTATTGCGATAACCATATCAATGAAGATAATTCGTATGCATCCACTGAGAGACAAAAAAATAGGGCACACACGTAATGTAATGTCTGTTTCATTCATACTGGAAGCTAGAGGGCGCCCTCGCGCAGAAACTCCACATATGCATCACTGAAGTAATAGAACTGATGACGTTCCAGGAAATCCCTAATATGGACAAAGACATCCAGCTATCGCTGTAGCGGAGTAAAAAGAAGATAGAAACGCTTAAACTGATCAAACATGAAGACAATATATGGTTTATCTGTGTTCTTCAAGCAATCTTTATTTATTAGAATAAAGTATATTTATAATGCAATGCTAATCGACATAGGATTTCTGCCTCATTCTGTGATATGAAACCAGGTCTGGTCACAAAAATAAGTTATTTCAAACACTCGACTGATGTTATAAAGTGAATGTGAAGTAAAAGCATGTTAATAAATCTCTTTGTTGGACAACAGGTTTGTAAACAGGCTCATATATAGAAATCCTATGTCGATTAGCATTGCATTATAAATATACTTTATTCTAATAAAAATACCCAAGATACACAGATAAACCATATATTCTCACAATCGTGTGTTTATTGTCTTCATGTTTGATCAGTTTAAGCGTTTCTATCTTCTTTTTACTCCGCTACAGCGATAGCTGGATGTCTTTGTCCATGTTAGGGATTTCCTGGAACGTCATCAGTTCTATTACTTCTGTGATGCATATGTGGAGTTTCTGCGCGAGGGTGCCCTCTAGCTTCCAGTATGAATGAAACAGACATTACACTACGTGTGCCCTATATTTTGTCTCTCAGTGGATGCATACGAATTATCATCATTGATATGGTTATCGCAATAAATACCAGAAAATATTGTGATATATTTTTAAGTCCATATCGCCCATCCCTACATGAGACCCGTTTGAAGTCTGCATGATTTCAGAAGTGTTGGTTTTATTCTTAAAGTGAGTTTCTTCTCCATGTGATTTTGTTTGTGGTGCTCTCAGGCCGTGCGCGAGGGTGAGCGCGGTCAGGACCCGCTGAGCAGAGTCGACCCGCAGCTGCTGCGAATGGCCCTGAGCGCGTATCCCAAACTCAGAACGGCCCTGTTCCCTCAGAGCGGCCCGCGCTGCGATGTTTCCCTCTACCACCTCATGCAGGTACTGCTGCACTTCCACTAGCTCAAGCTTCATAACTTATATCACAATATATGGGAATTCATTTATTAAATATGCTTATTAATATATAAAGTAAAATGTATATTAAAAATATTATTTTTTCAGATAAAAAAATACAAATTAAATTGTATATATTATTTTAGTTTTTATTCATGTAACCTTTTTATTATTTATTATATTTTTTAATTTAATTAAATATTTTAATTTCTATTATTATTTATAAATGTTTATATAATTTGTTTTCCCTCAGATATGTATACAAACTTTTTTTTTTTCATTTTTGTTTGTTTATTCATTTATTTATATTTTTCCTTTAATACATTTTTTTCAATTTTATAACCAAAATCACCAAATATATATAGAAATACAAAATATAAACAAATGTATATAAAATGTAAAATTATATACACACTATAATAAACGATTAATATATATTGTATTGCTAAAAATAAATTACATATTATATTTTTCTTATAATTATTAATAATTTGATTTCCTGAAAAATAACACACACTCACTCACACATATATATATATATATAATCTGCTAATTAATTTTCAAGAATTGAAACTCATATTTCATTAATTTCTCTTGACCTTTATTTAGGTGATAAGCCCATGAAAATGAATTCTTTGCATAAGTGCTTCATCATAATTACATCTTTCTGCTGTTAAAGTGCTCAGAAACACTATTATTTGTTTAATTAAAATAATCAAGCCGTAACCTGCTCTGCAGTATTTCTGCTAAGCCTGAGGTTAGTTTTCATTAGACTACAGACAGACACCTGGGTTTAAATGATCAGACAGCAGTCGTTTGTGTTTTAATGGACACAAAGTGATCTGAAAGCCTGAGGAAAGCGTATGTGAGTCCATCTGTGTGTGTTTACCGCCTGCAGCGTGTGTAATTCATTCTCAGCTCATTACTTTCAGCAAGCAACACACTCCATCCTGAAATGAATGTTCTGCAGGTATTTTTTGGAAACAGATCCATGTCTTCCACTCACTGAAATCAGCTTTAGTGTTTCTCAGATTGCTTGTGTTTGGAAAGTACATCCTCTTATTGATGTGATAGTTATGCAAGTCATTTTATATTGGTAACAGTATATATTTAGTTATTTTTCTGGAAATAATTAGAAATTAATATATTATTGTTATTAATATAAAATAAATCCATCCATCCATTCATCTGTCTGCATACATACTATAATTATTATAGAGGGAAGTAATAAATTCTTGAAATGAGTTTCCTGATTTTTTATATATATATATATATATATATGTGCACACTATATTAAATCTAGTGGGGGAAAATTGTCATCCAGTAAAATGACCAAATACATATAGAATTAATATATAAAAGTATATGTAAAGAATTATACACAATTAATTAAATAAAATGTATAAATATTAATACATTTTAAAAAGGTTAATAATTTGTAAAGTGCGTATATGTATAGACACTATAATAAATTCACTGGAAATTCATTAATTTTCATTCATTCTTAAAAATCCATTTCCAGAGAATAATTAAATTTTTATAGAATTAATATCTAAAAGTGTGTGTGAACAATTCTATAAATAATGTAATTAATGAATTAATTAAATATCTACGCATCAATACATTTATAGAAAATGTTAATAATTTATAGAATGTATAGATACACATCTGGAAATTAGTTTCCAGAAAAATAACCAAATATTTATGGAATTAATATAAAAAGTATATGTGTGTATATATGTGTATGTAAGTATATGTGTCTGTGTCTGTGTCTATGTCTATGTGTATATAAATTTGTCGAGTGCATATATGTATAGATCCTATAATTAATACAGTGGAAAATAGTTAATGCTTGAAATTAATTTCCAGAAAGATAACCAAATATTTATTTAATTAAAAATATATGTGAAAAAAGATATCAAATTAATTAAATAGATATTTAAGTATCAGTATGATTTTAGAAAATGTTAATGATTTCTAGAAAGTATAGAAACACATAAAGTGGAAATTATTTTAAATCTACATCTAAAAATATGTGTGTGTGCGCGCTTCATCTCACTTAATTATTTTCTCTCTTCATTTGGATTTTGATGGTCTCAAACTCAAAGATTAGATGTATTTAACATAAAGTCAGACAACAATGCAAAAGCATGTAAATATCATGAAGCAGATTGATGCTGTGTGTTGTGAGATGGTGACGAGGTTAACAGACGGATGCTGCTGGAGAGTTTAATGCATTGTGTGCTTTTCTATCTGCAGTCTTTGCATCCGCTGGATCCCTCCAGACTGTTCGGATGGCAGTCGGCCAACACCACGGGCGGCAGCGGTAGGAGCTTCACACCTTACTGTGAGAAATGCTCCTGGTTTACTGACTAAAGTGTGGGTTTGCTGGTGTCTTCCAGAAGCGTCCAGCGAGCCGCCGCACTTCTCCAGCGCTCAGCTCGTCAGGAAGTTCGCCGTCGTTGAGAATCTGGACTTCCTGTATTACCTGAGTCACGGCCGGCCGGCGTTCGCATTCGGGGTTTTTCTCACGCAGCATCTCCTCAACTGCAGTAACGTGAAGCTTCAGTGAGTCACACTGTCAGAATAACACACGAACACCTTCTCACTGTGACATCTGACCGATCATGAAGTTATGAGTCTGCAGTTTCAGTTCTGTCAATCAGTTTAAACTCTCATCTAAAAAATCTCAACTATAAACTTATATCTAACATATTTAATGATGTAATTATACAATTATATTCATAAAACTCATTAAGAATATGTAAAAAAAAAAAAATACAATAAGAATATGTAAGTTATGTAAAATGGAGAATATGTAAAGTAATTTTTTTAATAAATATTAAATGTTAAATAAATTGTATATAAAATAAAATTAAATAAACACACACACACAGTATTAAGAAATATTTTAAAATGTAAAAAAATATAAAGTGCATATATATGCTCTTCAAAATAAATACAAATAAGTGTTATTTAAATTGTATATTAAATATAATTCTAATGTTATTTATAGAATATATATATGTGTGTGTATGTGTATGTATTAATAAATTAATTATTGCATTCTGGTCATTTCCAAAAATTATTTATAGAATTAAATTGTGATTAAATATAGAATGAAATATATTTTTATTTATAGAATTAATATAAAAATAATAATCATTAATATAAATAAAAATTATACTAAAAATATCTAAAACATTAATTAAAATTAATATATTAAGTGTTAATAAATATTAAAATGTGTAAACTATGTATAAATAGAGAGAGAGTGCATATATACACACTAATTATCATCACAAATTAGCAAAAAAAGTATGCATGTATAATTTGTAAATGTAATTGTGTGTTGTATCAGGGTGTCTCTGGCTGTGGATCAGGTGTACTCGTTAGGTCTGTTGAACTTCAGCAGCACGTGTGTGTCGGCGGCGTGTGTGTGTTTCTGTGAGCTGCTGGGGGTGTGTAGCCTGAAGCTGAGGGTGGATCTCCACACGCTGAACCTCGTCCTCAGACTCTGGACTCAGACCTGCGAGGACCACAGAGACGCAGCTTCACTGCGGCAGGCTCTCGGTACACAAAGCTCTCCGCTCAGTCTCTGCTCAGGTTTGTCTGAGAGCTCTCACTGATTTCTCTCTCTCTGTTTCAGTGGAAAAGGCTGAGAAGCTGGTCAGCGGAGAGAAACGAAGTGCTCAGGAGCTGCTGGTTCATCTGGAGACGGCAGTCAGAGACGCTCTGGAGAAGAAAGGCATCAGTCGGTCAGTGTCTGTTGGTCATATTGGGAAAAATGTTTTGTTTTTATTTTATTAAAATTCAGGGGAGAAAAAAATTTTTTTTTTTCCTTTTTTTATAATATGGGAAAAATAAAACCCTTTTAATTAATTTAATTTTATTTTTTATTTTTTACTGTTTTTTTTATTAAAATATGGAAAAAGATTAAAAACTTAAAATATTTTGTTTGTTTTACTTTATCAAAATATTGAACCTTTTTCTTTTATAATTTTTTTATCAAGATTATTTTTGTTAGTTAATTAATAGTTGAATTGTAGTTTAATTTTATGTAACTTAACAAAACAAGAGATTGATTGGAAATTAATAAAAATATTTTGTCCAGAAGTGATATTTTAATTTTCTTCATATTGTGTTTTCACAATTCTGCAGATTTTCCACCAAAATCATTGTTGAAAATGCAAACAAAAACTTTGTAAAATTGATATAAAGTTGTTGCATAATGTGATATTGAGTTGTTTTATGAATGATTTTCCTTAAAATATGAATTAATTTAATCCTCTTTATAGAGTCTTTATCAGTGTTATTTTAGTATTTTTATATTCTATTATAGTATTTAGTAATATTTTGAATCAGCATTATTTATTTATATATATATATATATATATATATATATATATATATAGAGAGAGAGAGTGCATATATATATATATATATATATATATATATTTATATATAAAAATTATTAATTTAGTTTAAGTTTTAGTAATTATGTTGTTTTGTCATTTTTGTTAGTTTTTTATATTTATACTTGGTGTTAATGTATTTTTATTTCAGTTTTAGTACTTCCACTTTATTTGAATTAGTTGACAAGGCAACGTTTCTAATGTTTGTATTTCATCTAATATTTGTTTTATTTCAGGTAATGAAAATGATTTTCAGTAGTTTCAGGTTCATTACCAGTAACAGCACTGATCAGTGTGTCTGGTTCTGTGTTTTGATCAGATCGTCGTACGAGGCGGCGCAGGAGTGGGCACTTCCTGTCCAGTTCTGCCACCTGCACGCTCTTCCTCTAAGCCCCGCCTTCCCACAGGACTGCGCTCGTGACGGACAGTGGCTCAACTTCCTGTTGTTTGTCCAGCTGCACAATTACCCGCTACAGCAGGTGTGTCTGCTACACGATTCAGTCTTGTGATTGGATAATTATTTGATCACAGGTTTTTGCCTTTTTTTCTTTTCTTTTTTCCATCAAAAAGTGAATAAAAAGATTATTTAATGGTATTTTTAGTGTTTTTCAATGTTGTATTTTATTAATGGGATTATTTTTCCCTTTTTGTTTATTGTTTTATTTTATTCAAATATTGGGGGAAATACTAACTGCATTATAATGGGATTAAAATGTCATTTTCTGTGTTATTTTTCAAACAGATTTTGTTTTTAAATATGGAAAAATATTAACAAACATTTTTAATTGGATGAAAATGTATTTAACTTTTTTTTTATTTTATGAAAATATGGGGGAAATTATTAAATACACTTACATATTTTTAATGGGATTAATTTGTATTTATTGAAATATGGGAGTAATTTTTTTTCCCTTTTTTTTCAGACTAGATTTTTTTCTTGGGTGGGGGGGGGTATTTGTTCATTTTATTCAAATGGGATTAAATTGTTTTTTCCCCTGTTTGCTTTAATTTTTTTTTTTTTTTTTTTTTTTTTTTTTGTTAAAATATGGAAAAAATATTAAAAAAAAATATATTTGTTAAAAATGTTTTTTTGTGTGTGCATGTTTTTAGTTTTATTTTATAAAAATATGGGGGGGGGGGATATGGCATTAAAATAGATTCCTTTTTAATATGGAGAAAAAACGTTAATGGCATTAAATTATTTATTTTATTTATTAATTTATTTATTTATTTTTATTTCCCTGCCAGCATTTTTGAAAAAAGTTGCCAGCCACCGCCAGCATTTTTGCTGATTTTCACTAAAATTTCATGGCCCCCAGAATATTTTGTTGTATGAATATCTGAACATGCAATACAACAAAATAAAGAACAGACCCTCTACTTTCAAACAAAACAATCTGTTTTATTTCAGCTTCAAGCATTCTTTTTTTATCAACACTTGAATGTAGGTAGGTTTCATAAAAAAGCAACATTTTGAGCAAAAAGCTGAGAAAATTGCATTTTTATCAAATACTACATCTGGATCATATTCAGTGCTATTATCAAAGCAAAGCTGCAGTAGATGTCTTCCATCAGTATCTCAAAGCTTGCACAGGCCTTCACTTTCTGGATCCACATTTCACTCTGTAACATTAGGCAGTTTTCATTTATATCCTGTTTATTGTTGATGATCGCATTATTTTTCATATGCATATGCTTACAAATGAGATCACTTGTTTCTGCGTCTTCCTCGCCTGTGTTTTTGATCGGCACTTTCTTGACTCATTCTGAAGATATGTAATAGCGCCCCCTAGCGTATAACAGTGAGAAAATTCTGTGTTTGGCGAGGAAAGAGTTAAGATTACTTTTTAAAAGATTTTTGATATCATTTTACCTACATTTACATCACACTGACCTGTTGCACTATAATTTTATAGAGCATTTCTGATAACACAAGCTTTTAACTTCATCTATTTTTGTTGGTTGGTCCAGGTCAGATCTCTGGCAGCCAGATTCAGTCCGGCTCTGCAGTCGCACATTTCTCTGGCTTTCCAAGATCTTCATCCGACCAGCTCCCATCAGGCTCTGGAGGATGTTCCCCGAGACGAGAGCCCCGAGCCCCCCAGAGAGCTGTTCCAGGTGCTGCTGGAGAGCCAGGAGAAGCCCAGTCCCTGGAGGTTCCTGCTGTCCGAAGCGGTCCGTCAGCGCAGTCCTGCTCTGTCCGTGCTGGCGGCCTGCCATCAGGTCTGTGCTCCACCGCAAACTAGAGATGCTCCAATACCATACTCACAGTGTTGGGGAGTAACTAGTTACATCTGACTAAATTACATCATTTAATTACAAAATAAATGTAACTGTAATCAGTTACAGTTACGGAGAAAAAATTGTGTAAAGTAATTAAATTACAGTTACTTATTAAAATGTTAACGATTACAAACAGTGTTACATCTGATTTTTTTTTCCCACACACACACACACACACACACACACACACACACACACACACACATACAGATTTAATGGATTTCTTTGATAAATTGCAGTGACTGCTCTAAAATATGAGACACCAATGTTTCAGAAGTTTAGGACACAGAATAGGACACTTGCTTATTAGGGATTTTTTTTTTAACTAAAAATAGTAAATGATGTTTATCTGAAAGTGTAACAGTGCAAGCAGGTTTTCTGTAAGGGGTAGGTTTAGGTTTAAGGTCCTTGCACACGGAGTCCGAAATTTTCGCGTGCGCTTTTTCCTTTTTTTCGTATTAGTCATCTTTTCTATCAAAATGTATGCTACGGTGCGAAAACGCAGAAATCAAACCGGATCAGAATTTTTTTTATGACGGACGAAAGTTTCGGAGGCAGTGTGTAAACTTGATTGACATAATGTGAGGTCATATTTATTTTTTAACGTGCGAAAATTTCGGACTCAGTATGCAATGACCTTTAGGGTTGGGTTAGGGGATAAAAATATTGTTTGGTCAGTATAAAAGTATGGAAAATCCCCACAATTAACAGAAACAAACGTGTGTGTGTGTGTGTGTGTGTGTGTGTGTGTGTGTGTGTGTCTGTGTGGTTTGATTGACAGCCCGCCGAGCTGCTGCAGTGTCTCTGCGTGTGGATCCTGGCGTCTGTCGCTGATGATGTCGCTCAGGAAGCCACCGCCCACATCCCCGAGAGCCCCGCCCATCACGTGTGGAACCTCCACGATCTCTCCGTCTTGTGGAAGACGCTGCTCTGCAGGGGAAAGATCAGGCCTCTGATTCGTGGATTCCAGCTGTTTCAGAGGGTAAGAGGCTCTCTGATTGGACGAGACCGGCTCTGATCTGAAATCTGCTGCTCTGAAACTGAAATGCTGATCAGTTTAAAGACGTAACTCAAGTTTATTTGGCATGCACAACAATTTGTCCATGTTACATTTTTACACACAAATATTTTTTTATTATTTTATAAATATATTTATTTTACTTTTATGCTTTAGTAATTTTTGTAGTTTAAGTTTCATTTTCAGTTTTCATTTAAAGATTTCATCTAATATTTATATTTTATTTCAGCTTAATTTCAAAGACATAACTCAGTTTTCTTTGTCACGCATGATATTTTCCCTCATTCACAAACTTTGTTGGAGTACTTCAACTCAGACTATTTCAGTTCAATTTTTAGTTTTTAAAGATAATTGACTTTTTTTGCAGATTTTTAGTATTATTTTAATATTATTTATATTAGTATTTATTTAATATTTTACTAGTATTTGTTTTATAATTTAATTTTGTCATTTTTTTTGTGTTTTTTTTATTATTTCTATTTTGCTTTACTTCAATTTAAACCTTATTTTATTTCAGTTAAATTTTCCATTTTTAATTTACTTTGTTTCAGGTGTCCATGTTACTTTTTACATAAGTTGTTCAGTGTGTATTTTAGTATTATGTATATTATATTTTAGTATTTATCAATATTTTGAACTTTTATAAACTTTCATTGTTTATTTTAGTACTTCAACAAACTATTTTTCAGTTTAATTTTCAATTTCCTTGTACGTTTAAGGATTTCTAATATTAATATTTTATTTCAGCTTTATTTTATTTAACAAAACTGATTTTAAGTAGTTTTAGTTTAATTAACAATAATAACTCTGATGTTTTTTCATGTTTATTGTGGTATAATGTCTTTCCCCACTGACTGAAAACAGTTGTGCTGCTTCATATTTTTGTGAAAACTGATACATTTTATTTTGTCAGGATTCTTTGATGAACATAAAGTTCAAAAGAACAGCATATATTTGAAATAGAAATCTTTTGTAACATTATAAATGTCTTTACTGACACCTTTGCTCAATTTAATGCATCCTTGCTGAATAAAAGTATCCATTTCTTAAAATAAAAATAAAACATTTTGAACAGAAGTGTGTAAAATCTTATTTGATGCACGTCTCTGTATTTGTTTGCAGGAGTCTCCGCTGATCTACATGCTGCACATGTATGAGTTCTGCTCGGACTACAAAGACTATCAGCGAGCCAAAGACAAACTGCTGGACTTCCAGAAGTGTTTGCTCAATGTAACTCTCTCAGCTCTCACTCAGGCTTCCCTCTTCTTCATCTGCTGGTTTTCTGTTGACCCTTGTTGTGTGTGTGTGTGTGTGTGTGTAGTTGCGGAGCAGCAGTGTGGTGTTGACTTCAGACATGCTGTCGGTCCAGTGGGTCGAGTCTCAGGCTTCGGTTCTTCTGCTGATGCTCCTCAAACAGAGCAGGACTCAGTACGAGCTGCGCCGGCTGCTTCAGCTGCTGGTGGACATGGAGCGACTGCTCAAATCCAACGGTCAGACTCCTCACCTTTCAGTGACAACTCACTGTTTTGAGATCAAAATAGGTCACCTATGAGATTTGCTTAGATCCAATGAAATGGTAATATTTGATGTATTTGAGGTCTGAGATGTGGGAACGGTGAAGAGAGAGAGGGCAAACATTTAGCATTTTAGGTCAGCATTGCTGTCTAATCAGCCAGTATTGTCTTAAATAGCCTGCATAGCACTTCATCTTTTATAACATGGGATTTTGACCAAATATATTCAATCTTGATTTTTATAGAATGTTGCAACAAAATGTAAAAAAATATTTTTTGGGGTTTTTTTGTGAAAAAGTTTCACATAAGGTACAGTTTTGGGCATAAGGTAATAAAAATAAAAGGTAATAAAAAAATAAAAATTTTATTTAAAATACCTTAAAGTAACTACAAATGAGCATGTGGAGCAAATATCTTTAAAATAAATTCTGTGTGGAGCATATGTCCCTGATCCGTGCACTGTTCTCACCCCCCCCCCCCCTCCCCTGTTTGCATCTCTGGACTCAGATTCGGGATTGATTTGAGCTCTAAATCACATTTACAAGAGTCCACAATCAGCATTGAAAAAAAAAAAGTTTGGAATAATTAGGATTTTTAAATGTTTTTGAAAGAAGTCTCTTCTGTTCACCAAGGCTGCATTTATTTGATCAAAAATACTGTAAAAATAGTGAAATATTATTACAATTTAAAATAACACTTTTTTTTGGTGAATCTTTGTTGAAATGTAATTTATTTCTGTGATCAAAGCTGTATTTTCAGCATCATTACTCCAGTCTTCAGTGTCACATGATCTTCAGAAATCATTCTAATATACTGATTTACTGCTCAAGAAACATTTCTGATTATTATCAATAAAAACTTCTTACCAACCCCTAACTTTTGAACAGTAGTTTATGTAGTAGTATGAAAATATAAAACGTTTTTATAATGGAAAAGTGCTATATTCTATGAATTAGGGTTATTATCGTTAAGTAGAACTAAAAGTAAAACCATAAAAAAATGTTAATTACGTGAAATGAACATTAACAGAAATAAAATATAAAATAAGTATTTTACTTCAGCTAGTTGCCAAGGCAACTCTCTAATTTTTATTCAGTTTAAGCTGAAGTACTAAATAAATTAAAAAATAAATAAATAAAACTTATACAAACTATATAGACATTTAAAGAAAAAAATATAAAAATGTCAAAAATACAAGAAAACGTAAAAATTAAAAGGAAAACAAATAATACAAAAATACAATTAAAATTAAAACCATAAATTTAAAAAATAAAATGAAAACAGAAAATGTCAAAATAAAATGAAAATGAACTTTTTTTTTTTTTTTATAAAAACAGAAAATGTAAAAAGATTGTACAAATTTTAAAACAAAACTAATAAAATGGACAAAATATACAACAAAGTTACTGAAACCTCAAAAATAAACGGACAACAGGAAATACAAAAATACAATTAAAATGAAAACAGAAAATATTAGAAAATGAAAATATAAAATTAAAATGAAAACAGAAAATGTTAAATAAAAATGAAAACCAAAAACATAACATTAAAATGAAAAGAGAATGTATTTTAAAAATTCAGTTGTAATCATATTTCACAGTATTAGTGTTTTTACTGTATTTTTGCTCCTCGGTGAGCAGAGAGACTTCTTTAGACACAGTAAAGCACAGTAATTATTCCAGGCTTCTGAGCGGTAGTGTGATGTGTTTCTGGAGCAGGTCCTGACTTCAGGAAGCTCAGTCAGCTGAGTCAGGTGCTGTCGGACACTCCTGTGCCGCTGTCTGCGTGTCTGCTGGACGATTACTCCAGCGCCGGCCTGCAGGACGAGTGCAGGACCATCATGCAGCAGCTGCAGGACCTCGGCCTCTTCACACAGGCCAGGACCGTCGCACAGCTGGCCGAGCTGCCCATCGACTGCCTGATCATAAATGAGGTGAGTGACCGTAGAGCAAATCCGTCATCAAATTGCATGATTAAATAATCATTAAAATTGTGCATAATTCATGTTAGAAACATTTTATCTACTCCTGATGAGGAATAGCAATAAATCTTTTCATAAAATACTTCCTTTAGCTCTTATATGAGGTAATATGATTGTGCAACCAAACTACTTTTCCCATAAATCTGTGCAAGAACAAATAAAACATCAATCAATTTGCTTGTTATTTGGCTGCATCTGCAGCTTCCTGTGAAATATGAAATTGGCCAACATGGTCATTTTATTCTGACTAAAATCACTTAAAAATCATGTCATAATTTACATAATTATGTAGCCGTCCTACATGATTAATTGAAATAATCACCGATATCATAATTTGGCTTGGTGCGATTTATCAAATTGCAACGAGTGTGATGTAAATATATAAATATATAGTTTAATGTCCTGTGGTTTTCTGCCAAAATAAATAAAAACTCAATAGTTACACGTTTGAAAATTAATTGAGACATAACTATAATTCTTCCTATTTTTTTTCTTAAATATTAGATTTTTTATAGTGAAATGTTACAATGATTTGTTTTGTTTGCATTATTTTTTTTATTTAATTACATTACTTTGTTTGATTTTATTTGTAATAATGAGAAAAATAATAATTTTATTTATTTTCTTAACAAGCAGATTTTCTTTCACTTTGAAATATTACAATAATAATAATAGTATGTTTGATTTTATTAGTTAGAGGATTTTCTTAAGTATTACATTTTATTTCACAGTGAAATATTACAATAATAATATTATGTTTATTACTAATAATATTTATTATTATTCATATTAATAATAATTTTTCTTAAATATTAGATTTTTTTTGTTTTACAGCAAATTATTGCAATGGTAATATTACGTTGCTTTAATTTAATAATAAAAAGAATAGAAATAAGAAAGAAGAATTTATTATTATTATTATTATTATTATTTTTGTTTTACAGTGAAATATTACAGTGGTAATATTTTGTTTATTTTTTTAGTAGTAGTAGTAATATAATAACTTTTATTTATTCATTCATTCATCAAATTGATATATAATCACATGTTTTTGGTCAAATTATGAATCCCTAAAATGATGAAATGACCTCCATAAACCAAAGGTTCCTCAGACGGTGTAAGTGGTCTTTAGGGAGCGTTATAAAGCGCTACAGAAGTGCTAAACGAGAAGCTTCTTCACAGCTCCTGCGAGATCTGTGCGCTCATAAGCAGAAGCGTCAGTGGGAGAGGCAGGAGACGCGGCTGGCCTTCTGGAGGAGATGCCACGAGCAGCTCAAGACGGATCACATCCAGCCCGAGGAGGCCTGTCAGTTCTTCCTCTCTCAGGCTGAGGTGAGGCTTTCTAATGCGTCTCATTCTGTCATAAAATACTTCCTTTACCTGTTATATGAGGCTGTGCAACCACACAACATTTCCCATAATTCTCTGTGGCAATGTGAGAATAGTGAAATACACAGATAAAATGTCAGTCGTATGCATTATTTGCTTTTCATTTTGTTGCATCGACACTATAAAGCTTCCTGTTTTTGTGTGAAATATGAAATTATTCTGACTAAAATCATTTGAAAATCATGTAGGGCTGCACAATAAATTGTGATATTGCAAAACGGCTTTAGTGCTGTCAAAATAAAACAGTGATTGTTTCACATTTGTCTCACGATTGTTTCAAACTATTAATCAGATTTTATTCAGTACTGAAATGTATTATTAAAATCACATTGTATTAAAAATGTATCATATAAATGTGTTAACATTAAGTTTATAGAGTGAATATTATTATTATTATTGTTTTCTTTTTAAATATATTAAATATTTATTATATTTTTATCATCATCATCATTTTTTCATGTTTCTTAAATATTAGATTTATTTTCTTTCGCAATGAAAATGTTGTTTGATATTTTTCTAGTAATAATATTATATACTAAATATATTATATACAAATTATTATAGCAATAATTGTAGTAAATTTAGTTATTATTATTTTATTATCAATATTTTTTATATTAATACTATTATAATATTTTTCTTATTTATTTTGCATTTAAATCTTACTTTTGTTTTGGTAATAACATTATTATTATTTTCTTAAGTGTTAGATGTTTATTTTACAGTGAAATCTTGCATTGGCTATTATTTTGTTTGATGTTTTTGTAATAATTATTATTACTATTATATTATTATTATTATTTATTGTAATAATTATTTTAGTAACAGTTAGTAATAGTAATAATAATAATTATAATAACAATAATATTTTATGTGTTAGATGTTATTTTACAGTGAAATATTACTATGATAATTATTTTGTTTGATTTTTTTTTGGTAATAATAATAATTATTGTAGTTGTAATAATAACAATAATACTAATTATTATTATGTTGTATAAACAGCATTATTGTTTCTCAGTATTGTTGAATGCGGTGTTGTCCCGCTCAGGAGCCGCTGGAGTGTGATTCGGAGCTGGTTCATCTGCAGGAGCGCTGTCTGCTGCTGGGTCTGGCGGGTCACTGGCTGTCCCGGCGTGATCCTCCTCTCCCCGTCTCTCGTCTCGCCGCGCTGGAGGAGCGTCAGTGGCAGAGTCGCATCCGCTGGCTGGTGCTTCACACGGCTCTGGAGCGCCAGAGTCTGTTCGCGCCCTCGGCCCTCTCCCAAGACTCCTTCCAAAGCCTCCTCAAGGAGTTCTCCTTCTCCAGAATGGCGGCTCTGGACGACCCGGCGCATCTGAGTGTGGCCGGGCTCCCGGCGGCAGAGGACGACTGCGTGCTGTCTGGAGACGAGCGCAAGGCTCTGGCCGCTCTGGTGGCGCAGCTGCTGGACGAGGGCGGCGTGAACGAGGCCAGTCGAGTGTGCCGGTATTTCGGTTTGTTTCACAGAGACGTGTGGCTGGTTCTGAAGTGTCGTGGTCTGGCGAGCGGAGAGCTGCAGCCTGAGCTTCACAGCCCTGATGGAGAAACCAGACGCAGTTTGCCATCATGTGAGTCATTTCATGCTTTTATGATCCTGTTGAAAAATATTGGTAGCTAGACAGTATTTTAATATGTGTGACCCTGGACCACAAAACCAGTCATAAGGGTTAATTTTATGCATCTGAGAGCTGAATAAATAATCTTTCCATTGATGTATGGTTTGTTAGGATAGGTCAATATTTGGCTGAGAAACAACTATTTGAAAATCTGGAATCTGGAAAAAAATTAAAAATATTGAGAAAATCGCCTTTTAAAGTTGTTCAAATGAAGTTCTTAGCAATGCATATTACTAATCAGAAATAAAGTTTTGATATATTTACAGTAGGAAATTTACAAAATATCTTCATGAAACATGATCTTTACTTAATATCCTAATGATTTTTGTCATAAAAGAAAAATGGATAATTTTGACCCATACAATGTATTGTTGGCTATTGCTACAAATATAGCTGTGTTACTTAAGACTGGTTTTGTGCTCCAGGGACACATATTACATGCACTTTCACAACACAAGAGTTGGGGTCGGTGAGATTTTTGAAAGAAGTGTTTTATGGTCATCAAGGTTGCATTTATTCGATCAAAAAATACAACAAAATCAGTAATATTGTGAAATATTATTACAATTTACAAGTAGTTATTTTCTGTTAATATATTTAAAATGTAATATATTCCTGTGATGCAAAGCTGAATTTAATACTGAAACGTATCCTTAAAAATATATGCACATTAATCAAATGCACACAAATACTAGGTCAAATTTTTCATTAGTGTCCAATATTTTTATATTCTTTTCTTTTTTGCATTATTTATTAAAAAGCATGTTGTTAGCTTAGCAACATTTTAATGGTAAGTTATTAATCACACTTTCTATTCAACACTGAAATGTGTCATTAAATACCTAGTTTCATCTAATTAAAAATGGACTATTTTACCCAATATTTGTGTACATTTGTGAACCTGATATTTGTGTTTATGTATTTTTTTGTTTACAAATGGCTATTATTTTAATCATAGAAATTGTTTTATAATATTACAAAGCAAAAATTTCACCCAATAATTCTGTATATTTGCTCTATTTTATGTTTATTGTCAATAGCTTAGCAACATGCTAATGGCAAACTAATATTTTAATCACATTTTTAGTACTGAAAAAAAATAAAGAAAATGTTTCTGTCTTATCACAAAAAAACAGCAATTTTATGTATTTGTGTTTCTTAGAGTATTAAGTTGTTAGCTTAGCAACATGCTAAAGGAAAACTATTTTAGCACATTTTATATTCAGTCCTGAAAAGAATCTTATTACAAAGCAAACATTTCTCCCAGTAATTCTGTGTATTAATGTATTTTTAATATTGCGTCATTAGCTTAGCGACATGCTAACGGCAAACTATTGCTTTATTCCGCCATGAAAAGAATCTACAGAAATGTGTTCCATATTATTACAAAGCAAACATTTCTCCCAGTAATTCTGTGTATTTGATGTGTTTTTATAATATTGTGTCGTTAGCTTAGCGACATGCTAACGCCAGACTCTTCTCTCTGAAGCTCCTAGCATGAGCAGCCTGTCGTCGTTCGTGGTGGTGCCGTCGCCGGACGATCAGGTTCTGGTTCAGCTCAAACAGCTGGTGGATCAGTGCTGCAACGGCAAGAGTTACTGCAAACAAGTGCTGAGCCTCTACGAGCTCTCGAAGGTGCGTGACGTCTGTAAAATGTGACGCTGGACCCATAGCCGCGGGAAGGTATTTTGCGCAGGGGGGGCTGAGAAATAAAACGGGGGGGGGGGGGGGTGGACTTGGTCACGTGACAAGAGTGATGCGAGACACTATGATCCAAAAGCGCAACTTTTGTTAATAAAAGTTTCATTTATTCGTTTAATATAAGCGAGTTTGTCTTTATTGTTTGCTGTTTTCATAAAGAAAAAATATATATAAATAAATAAAACAATGAACCACAACGCATTTGTTTTAAAAGAGAGAAAAGACCTTATACAACGCAAGTAGGCTATATCTGTCTTATTCATTTTGTTAATAAAAGTTAGATGTTTAATATAGGCCTATGCGAACTTGCAATTGTACTATTTTATGGCTGATGTGTTTTAATTAATAGGCTAATAATGAACCACAAACTACGATCGTTTTAAAGAAAGGGGAAATCCATAGACCGTTTATTTATTTGTGTTACAATGCGGGTGAAACATATTTCCCTTATTCATATTGTTAATAAAAGTTCAAAGTTTAATATAGGCCTAAGTGAATTTGTCATTGTACTGTTTTATTGTAGGCTATAGCCTTTTTTTTATTAATAATAATAATAATAATAATGAGCCAAACTAAGTATTCGTTTGAAGTAAGGGGAAAATCCAAAAACCTTTTATTTATTTGTTACAATGCAGTTATGTCTTGTTCATTCAGTTAATATAAGTTTTATGTTTAATATGAGCTCTTGCTCATATTAAACAAGAGCAAGGGAAAGCAAGAAAGCAAGGGAAAGCAAGAGCTGGTCAAACGTAAAACTGTAACTTGAATGCAATGTAAGTCGCTTTGGATAAAAGCGTCTGCTAAATGCATAAATGTAAATGTAAATAAATGTAATATAAGCTACTTTGTCATTGTATTGCTGATGTTGTGTTGGATTTTTTTTTCATTAAGAGTAGCCTAATACTGAATCAACCTTAAAGGGACAGTTCACCCAAAAATGAAAATTCTGTCATTTACTCTCCCTCAAGTATTTCCAAACCTGTATGAATGTGTTTGTTCTGCTGAACACAAAGGAAGATATTCTGAAGAATGAGGGAAACAGAGCAGTTCTGGATCATAGTATTTTTTTCCTACTATGGAAGTCAATGGTGCCCCAAAACAGCCTGATTACAAACTTTCTTCAGAATATCTTCCTTTGTGTTCGGTAGAACAAACACATTCATACAGGTTTGGAAATACTTGAGGGAGAGTAAATGATGACAGAATAATAATATGATCAAAAAGTCATGGCAACAAACGACTTCTTAAGTCAGTTTAAGTTGAAACGTCTTTCACAATCAATTTGATTCAGATTAATTCATGTTTTACTGTTGCTTATTAGGCTTAGGCTTCTTTTTTTCCATTATTTTTAATGAATATACAAATTAATAACATGAGTTTTATTATTTTCTGTTACAACATTTTCATTTATTTATTTTTTAACACCGCACCCCCATTTTTTCTTGGGCTACACGCCAGTACTCAGCTCCCCTACTTCCCGCGGTAATGCCTGGACCACAAAAACAGTCATAAAGCTCAATTTTTTAAAAAAAATTGAGATTAATGCATCATCTGAAAACTGAATAAATAAGCTTTGTTGGGATAGAAAAATATTTGGCTGAGATGCAACTATTTGTAAATCTGGAATCTGAGGGTGCAAAACAATCAAAATATTGAGAAAATCACCATTAAAGTTGTTCAAATGAAGTTCTTAGCAATGCATATCACTAATCAAAAATTAAGTTTTGATATATTTATGGTAGGAAATTTACAAAATATCTTCATGGAACATGATCTTTACTTAATATCCTGATGATTTTTGGCATAAAAGAAGAATCGATAATTTGACCCATACAATGTATTGTTGGCTATTGCTACAAATATGTGACTCTGGAGCACAAAAGCAGTCATAAGTAACACAGGTATATTTGTAATAATAGCTAACAATACATTGTATGGGTCAAATTATCGATTCTTCTTTTATGCCAAAAATCATCAGGATATTAAGTAAAGATCATGTTCCATGAAGATATTTTGTAAATTTCCTACCGTAAATATATCAAAACTTAATTATTGATTAGTAATATGCATTGCTAAGAACTTAATTTGGACAACTTTAAAGGTGATTTTCTCAATATATTTTTTTGCACCCTCAGATTCCAGATTTTCAAATAGTTGTATCTCGACCAAATGTTGTCCTATCAATATATTATATCTCACAAAATGGACACTTACGACTGGTTTTGTGGTCCAGGGTCACATATACAGCATGAGTCTGTGAATGTGGGTGAAGCGTCACGCTCGTCTCTCTGTGTGTGCAGGAGCTGCAGTGCTCGTTCACTGAGATCTCGTCGGAGGAGCCCGAGGCCGTTCTGAGGAAGGTTCTGCTCTCGCAGCAGGCCGATCGCTATAAGCGCGCTCAAGCCTTCATCAGCGTTCAGGGCCTGCAGCCCGACGCCGTCGCCCGGCTCGTCTCCACCGCTGTGCTGGAGGGTTTGCTCGCCTCGGCTCAGGAGGGAGAAACCGGTGAGAAACCAGCTTCATTTCCTCAGGAATTAATGGGGTTATAGTTCTTTTTATAAATATGATGACCCCAAAAAGAGTAGAAGGGCTTCTGATTAATAGTTTTTTTTAAATAAGCTGTATTTATTTTATTATCATTTGATATATGCTGTTATATTTTTGTTAATATTTTGAATTAGACTTTTTAAAAATTTGTTTTCATTTTATATTTATATTTTCTGTTTTCATTTTAATTTTGTTTTTACATTTTCTATTTTCATTTTAATTTTTTCATTTTAATTGAGTTTTTCTATTATTTTTTTATGTATTATTTACATTTGATATATTTTCTGTTTTCATTTTAATTTTAAATGTTCTGTTTTCATTTTAATTTTCATTCTGTTTTCATTTCAATTTTGTTTATAGTTGTAGTTTTATTTTAAAGTTTTAGTATTTTTGTTGTGTTTTTGTTTGTTGTTTTTTAAATGTCTATATAGTTTTTAAGTTTAAGTTTTTAGTTTTACTTGTTTTAATTTTTTATATTTTATTTTATTTTATTTCAGTGCATGTTTATTTATGTTATGAACATATTTTTGTGGTTTTAAATTTAAGTACATTGCAATTTTTCGTTATTAACTTTTTGATACTTTCATGCAAATACATTACTGTTCAAAAGTTTGGGTTCGGTAAGAGTTTATTTTATTTTATTGATCGATTCTTCTTTTTTTTTATTCTCTTCTGCTCATCAGGGCTGCATTTACTTGATCAAAAATACAGTAAAAACAGTAAATATTATTACAATTTCAAATAACTGTTTTCTATGTGAATATATTTTAAAATGTAATTTATTTCTGTGATGCGCAGCTGTATTTTCAGCATCATTACTCCAGTCTTCAGTGTCACATGATCTTCAGAAATCATAATAATATGCTGATTTGCTGCTCAAGAAACATTTCTGATCATTATCAATGTTGAAAACAGTTGTGCTGCTGCATATTTTTGTGGAAACTGATAGACATTACGTTTTTCAGGATTCTATAATGAATAGAAAGTAGAAAACAACAGCATTGATTTGTAATATAAATCTCTTGTAAGAATATGAATGTCTGTAAGTGTGTGAGTAATGTGTGTGTTCAGGAGAGCGGCTGATGTACGGCCCAGCCGACGGGAGAGAGACGTTCCTCCAGCTGGCCAAACTGTGTGGAGACCCAAACCTGGTGGGCACCAAACTGATGGACATCATCCCGACCGTCCCGCTGTCAGAGCTCAGCTGCAGTGAGTACAAACCACTCAGCTCAATCACTCTTATACTTTATATTATTATATTATTATTCTGTATTGTACCGTCATGTAATCTGATTACTGTAGTTGTAGTTTTTGTACTCCAGCTTTTGATTAGTTTAGTTTATTTGCTATTATTTTGTATTATTGTTTTATATTATTTTATTGTTTTTTTGTTTTTTATTAAATGTTTTATTTTATTCTCTAATGTACTGTCATGTAATTTGATTTTTATTTGATTTTTAATTTACTTTTTATTTTAAATATTTTTTATTTGATTTTCTAATGTACTGTCATGCAATTTGATTTTTATTTGATTTTTAATTTACTTTTTATTATTTTAAATTTTTATTTTATTTTTGATTAAATTTTTTTTATTTTAAATATTTTTTTATTTTATTCTTTAATGTACTGTCATGTAACTTGATTTTGTTTTTTACTGTTTTACTGTTATAGTTTTCTTATCCCATTTTTGATTACATTTTGTATTTTATATAATTTTTTATTATTCTTTATTATTGTTTTATATTATTTTATTGTTTTGTTTTTATTTTTACTTTATTCATGTAATTTGATTTTGATATTACCATAGATTTGATAGTTTTCTATTCCCATTTTTGATTAGTTTACATTTTTTATTTTATATGATTTTTTTATATTATTTTATTATTTAGTTTTATTTAATTTATTATTTATTTTATTCATTAATGTACCGTCATGTAACTTGATTTTGTTTTTACTATAGTATAGTTAGTTTTCTCCTCCCATTTTTGTTTTTTTATTTATTCATTGTTTTTATATTATTATATATGTAATGTAATGTAATACTCCATGTCATTTAATGTAGTTATTGCTTCAGTGTAGTTTAGTTTGATTTAGTCTTACACAATTATTTTTCTCTGAATCCCTTTGTTATTAGTGTATTTCAGTTTATTACCATTCTATTCACATTATATGAAGTTAAACTGCGAATGCAAAATAAATGTCCGTGTGAAAGTATAAATATAAAGTGATGGTGAATGTGAACGTGTGTCTGTGTGCAGCGGTGGAGATCTTGATTTTGGCTCATGACTGCTTCAGTCTCACCTGTAACATGGAGGGAATCGTGAGGGTCCTGCAGGCGGCCAGACACCTGAGTCACACACACCTGGCTCACGGCGACGGCTACGGACTCCTGGTGAGTTCCTGAAGGCCAGGAAACCTCTGAATCGTTCATTCATCAGTCAGTCAGAAACCTGGAGGATCATTAGTGTTCCTCTCTCTACAGGTGCGCCTCCTCACAGGTATCGGCAGGTACAATGAAATGACGTACGTCTTTGACCTGCTCCATCAGAACCATCGCTTCGAGATGCTGCTGAGGAAGAAGGTCGAGTCGGTGAGAGATCGAGTGTCAATGCATCTCATACAAAATACAGAAATGATGGAAATGTACAGGATAAGAAGCTTTGGAAGCTAGTTTCCACCAAGGGGCAGTAAAATATTAAAAAGGTAATTACAACCTTTTATCTCACAATTCTGACTTTTTCTCGCAATTCAAATTTCAAAATTATAGAAATAAACTCGCAATTCTGAGAAGAAAAGTCAGAATTGTGAGATGAAAAGTCAGTTACCTTTTTTTATTCTGTGGCGGAAACAAAAAGCAGAATTGCAAGATATAATCTCAGAATTGCGAGGAAAAAGGTCAGAATTTTGACTTCTTGCAATTTTGACTTTCTCGCAATTCTGAGTTTATATTAAATTGCAAGGGAAAAAGTCAAATTTGCAAGATATAAACTCAGAATTGTGAGAAATTCAAAATTGTGAGAAGAAAAAAAAAGAATTGCGAGACCATTAAAATTGCAAAAAAGTCAAAATTGAGATATCTAAACTCAGGATTGATAGAAAAATTCTAAATTGTGAGCTATAAACGTAGAATTGCAAGAAAAAAATAAAATTGCAAGATATAAACTAAAAAGTAAAATAAAAATGCAGAAAAAGTCAAGATAGTGAGATCTAAACTCAGAATTGTGAAAAAAAAGATTTGCAAGATAAAAACTCAGAATTGCGAGACAATTAAATTTTTGCAAAAAAAAGTCAAAATTGTGATATCTAAACTCAGAATTGATAGAAAAATGTAAAATTGCGAGCTATAAATGTAGAATTGCGAGATATAAACGAAAAAGTCAAAATTGCGGGAAAAAAAGTCAAAATAGTGAAATCTAGACTCAGAATTGCGAGGCGAAAAAGTAAAAATTGCGAGATATAAACTCAGAATTGCAAGAAAAAGTAAAAATTGTGAGATATTAACTGAGAATTGCAAAAAAAGAGTAACAATTGCAAGGTATAAACTCAGAATTGCAAGGGAAAAAAAATCTAAATTGCGAGTAAAAAGGCAAAATTTCGAGATATAAACTCAGAAATACACTGAAATATGTTAAAATGTAATTTATTCCTGTGATCAAAGCTGAATTTTCAGCATCATTACTCCAGATACTGAGGAAGAAATTGGAGTCATTATTTTGCTGTATTTTCAGACTCCGTAAGTACTTATCCAGCACATTCAGATCTGAAAGAGTGTGTGTGTGTGTGTGTGTTTGTGTGTGTGTGTGTGTGTGTGTGTGTGTGTGTGTGTGTGTGTGTGTGTGTGTGTGTGTGTTGTGTTGTGTGTTTGTGTGTGTGTGTGTGTGTGTGTGTGTGTGTGTGTGTGTGTGTGTGTGTGTGAGACAGAACGTCAGGCTGAAGACGGCTCTCTTGGACTACATCAAGCGTTGTCTGCCGGGCGACAGCGAGAAGCACAACATGGTGGCTCTGTGTTTCAGCATGCGCCGAGAGATCGGAGAAAACCACGAGGCAGCGGCACGAACGCAGCTCAAAATCATCGAATCGCAGCCCTGGGGTGAGAAAACACTGCAAAACTATATCAGACACATCAGAATGGTTGTGTGTATTGCTTGTTGCTTCATTAAATGGATTTGAATATGATAATTTGACTTGTTTTTAATGTAAAGCCTGGAGTTCGATGTGTCTGTGTCTCTAATGGTGTTCTTGTGTTGTGCTGAGCAGCGATCACTGTAGATCTGAAGAACGCTCTTGTGAAGGTCCTGACTTTACTGAAAGATGCAGCTGAGAGCTACTCCAAGGTATTTCATTACAATTCATTTACAAACCTATTCGCATGATTCATAGAAAGAGATTTTTAATGAAGTGAGGCCAGATTTACATTTTGATTTTTTTGTAGATAAACCTTAATAACCCTTTTTTATGTGTTTGTTTTATTTTATTTCCCTTCATATTTATTTGTTTGTTTATTTCTCTTCATATTTATTGTATTTATTACTCTTCTTATTTATTTTTATTTTTTATTTATCTATTTCTTTTCATATTTATTTCTGCATTTTAAGCTGCTTTCATGCCTTGAAAATAGACATTGTATCGGTTAATACATTTATTTATTTATCTTATTTATTTTGATATTTATTTATTTTCTATTCTGACTTATTTATTTTCTTGTTTATTTTCAAACTTTTCCAGTCATTCATGATTCAATAGTTGTTGAGGGGGGGTTAAAATTAGAAATATCTTTATATATATATAAATTTATTTTATATTTTATTTTATATGTTTTTTATTTTATTTTTATTTCATTTATTTATTCAAACATTTCCCGTTGTTAGTGATTTTAAAATAGTTGTTGAGGGGGGAATATTTTAGAAATATTTTTAAATGATTTTTAGTTTTTCTAGCTTATTTAATTCATTTAAAATTGAATTTGATACTTTTCACTTTATTTTATTGTTTGTTTCATGTTTTTTATTCAATAATGTACTGTCATAATAACCGTGTTACTGTTGTATAGTTATAGTTTTTTCTTCCCATTTTTTTATTAGTTTAAATTAGAATCTAATTAAATTTGTTTTGCCTTATTTGAAATCTTTTTTAGTCATCTTAAGGTTGCTTTGGAAGTCGTCATGTTGTGAACCACTGCTTTAAATGCTTTAAACTCAGCATGACATCAAAATGACTCTATTTCTTGTTTACGTTCCTAGTTTTATTGTGCGTCATTCATCAGTGCACTTGAAAGAAACCTTGTGTGACTTCAGGGAAAACTTACAATGATCAGAAAGAGTCTTTAAGATGAGACCTGGTAGTAATATATGTGTGTGTGTGTGTGTGTGTTCAGGACTCTTGTGTGCGTCAGGCTGTGAAATGTGTGAAACTGGCCAAGCTGGTGACTCTGCAGCTGCACCTGGTGAATCAGGGACAGGATCAGCGCGTCATCAACCTGCGTCCAGCAGACCTCCAGAGCACCATCGTGTCTTTACCGCGCTGTTACCAGGTTTCACTCCACACTCTGTGCTTATTCATATAGAAACACTCTGATGATTTAACTCATTCATTCAGCCACAAACTAAAATCCTGTCATCGTTATACTTACAGCCGTACACATGACTTCATTTCCTTTCTTTAACACATTAAAGATGATGTTTAGCAAGATGTTCATGTTACAAAATGTATTTATTTATTCATTTGTCTGTCTGTCTTATTTCTCTTCATAAATTTATTTATTTTTATTTATTTCTGTTATTCATAATTATTTATGTTTCTCATTTTATTCATTTATTTTTTTTTTTATCTTCATTTTGGTTTATTTACTTTGTCTTCATATTTAATTATTTATTTTTCTTATTTATCTATTTCTCTTCTCTTATTTTTCTCTTCATATTTTGCCGTTTTAACCTGTTTCACACCTTTTATTTATTAATTAATTTATTTTCTTTTTTTTATCTACCTATCTGTCTAATTATTTTAATCATCTTTATTTATTTATTTATTTATTCATATATTTCTCTTATTTATTTTTATTTCTCTTCATATTGGTTTATCTTCATATATAGTTATTTATTTTCATATTTATTTATTTCTCTTATTAATTTTTATTTCTCTTCATATTGGTTTATCTTCTTATTTATTTATTTTTATATTTTGCTGCGTTTTAACCTGTTTTATGCTATGAAAATTATCATGGTATCTGGCACGGCATTAATTATTATTATTTTTTTTATCCATTTGTTCATGATTTAACCAATAAAGATTTTTTTTTTTTTTTTTTTAAGAGCAGTTTACACTGCCTTTTGGCTGTCAGGCTCCAAAAAAGGACAAAAAAACAGCACAAATCTCGAATAAGAGTAATGCAAATGACCATATGACGCTGCCATTTCACATCCACATTCCAGTGAAGCAAACTGAAATATAAGCCATTTCCTCTTGAAATCTCTCCACTGCGTCTCTTAAATCTCGTTCACACACTGACGGAGAGTAAATGACGACAGGATTTGGGTTTTGGGGTGAACTGTTGCTTTAAGAGCGACAGTAATACACTCAGCAGCAGTGTAACGTGACGTTTGGAGAGTAAATGACGACAGGATTTGGGTTTCGGGGTGAGCTGTTGCTTTAAGAGCGACAGTAATACACTCAGCAGCAGTGTAACGTGACGTTTGGAGAGTAAATGACGACAGGATTTGGGTTTCGGGGTGAGCTGTTGCTTTAAGAGCGACAGTAATACACTCAGCAGCAGTGTAACGTGACGTTTGGAGAGTAAATGACGACAGGATTTGGGTTTTGGGGTGAACTGTTGCTTTAAGAGCGACAGTAATACACTCAGCAGCAGTGTAACGAGACGTTTGGAGAGTAAATGACGACAGGATTTGGTTTTGGGGTGAACTGTTGCTTTAAGAGCGACAGTAATACACTCAGCAGCAGTGTAACGTGACGTTTGGAGAGTAAATGACGACAGGATTTGGGTTTTGGGGTGAACTGTTGCTTTAAGAGCGACAGTAATACACTCAGCAGCAGTGTAACGTGACGTTTGGAGAGTAAATGACGACAGGATTTGGGTTTTGGGGTGAACTGTTGCTTTAAGAGCGACAGTAATACACTCAGCAGCAGTGTAACGTGACGTTTGGAGAGTAAATGACGACAGGATTTGGGGTGAACTGTTGCTTTAAGAGCGACAGTAATACACTCAGCAGCAGTGTAACGTGACGTTTGGAGAGTAAATGACGACAGGATTTGGGTTTTGGGGTGAACTGTTGCTTTAAGAGCGACAGTAATACACTCAGCAGCAGTGTAACGTGACGTTTGGAGAGTAAATGACGACAGGATTTGGGTTTCGGGGTGAACTGTTGCTTTAAGAGCGACAGTAATACACTCAGCAGCAGTGTAACGAGATGTTTGGAGAGTAAATGACGACAGGATTTGGGTTTCGGGGTGAGCTGTTGCTTTAAGAGCGACAGTAATACACTCAGCAGCAGTGTAACGAGATGTTTGGAGAGTAAATGACGACAGGATTTGGGTTTTGGGGTGAACTGTTGCTTTAAGAGCGACAGTAATACACTCAGCAGCAGTGTAACGAGACGTTTGGAGAGTAAATGACGACAGGATTTGGGTTTTGGGGTGAACTGTTGCTTTAAGAGCGACAGTAATACACTCAGCAGCAGTGTAACGACGTTTGGAGAGTAAATGACGACAGGATTTGGGTTTTGGGGTGAACTGTTGCTTTAAGAGCGACAGTAATACACTCAGCAGCAGTGTAACGAGACGTTTGGAGAGTAAATGACGACAGGAGATTTTTGGGTTTTGGGGTGAACTGAGAGCGACAGTAATACACTCAGCAGCAGTGTAACGTGACGTTTGGAGAGTAAATGACGACAGGATTTGGGTTTTGGGGTGAACTGTTGCTTTAAGAGCGACAGTAATACACTCAGCAGCAGTGTAACGAGACGTTTGGAGAGTAAATGACGACAGGATTTGGGTTTATGGGTGAACTGTTGCTTTAAGAGCGACAGTAATACACTCAGCAGCAGTGTAACGTAACGTTTGGAGAGTAAATGACGACAGGATTTGGGTTTTGGGGTGAACTGAAGAGCGACAGTAATACACTCAGCAGCAGTGTAACGTGACGTTTGGAGAGTAAATGACGACAGGATTTGGGTTTTTGGGGTGAACTGTTGCTTTAAGAGCGACAGTAATACACTCAGCAGCAGTGTAACGAGACGTTTGGAGAGTAAATGACGACAGGATTTGGGTTTTGGGGTGAACTGTTGCTTTAAGAGCGACAGTAATACACTCAGCAGCAGTGTAACGTGACGTTTGGAGAGTAAATGACGACAGGATTTGGGTTTTGGGGTGAACTGTTGCTTTAAGAGCGACAGTAATACACTCAGCAGCAGTGTAACGTGACGTTTGGAGAGTAAATGACGACAGGATTTGAACTGTTGCTTTAAGAGCGACAGAATACACTCAGCAGCAGTGTAACGTGACGTTTGGAGAGTAAATGACGACAGGATTTGGGTTTTGGGGTGAACTGTTGCTTTAAGAGCGACAGTAATACACTCAGCAGCAGTGTAACGTGACGTTTGGAGAGTAAATGACGACAGGATTTGGGTTTTGGGGTGAACTGTTGCTTTAAGAGCGACAGTAATACACTCAGCAGCAGTGTAACGAGACGTTTGGAGAGTAAATGACGACAGGATTTGGGTTTTGGGGTGAACTGTTGCTTTAAGAGCGACAGTAATACACTCAGCAGCAGTGTAACGAGATGTTTGGAGAGTAAATGACGACAGGTTTTGGGGTGAACTGTTGCTTTAAGAGTGACAGTAATACACTCAGCAGCAGTGTAACGTGACGTTTGGAGAGTAAAGCTTCATAAAGCCGCAGGACTGTGATTTATTGCACTCACTGCTCTGGTTGTGTCTCCGGCAGGTGTTTGTGTTGGCTGAAGCGTACGACTACAGTCCGGACTGGGCCGAGCTCCTCTATCAGAAGGTGATTCTCAGAGGAGACTTCAGCTATCTGGAGGAGTTCAAGCGGCACAGAGCGCTGAGCGCAGGCCTGTTCCAAGACATCTCCAAGAAGTGAGCTCCGATCTGATATTCACCTGTTTCTGATACGCTACTAATAGCTTTAGTTTGGTTATGGCAAGAACATTATATTATTAGCCAGATTTCTGAAATACTTGATTGTAATTGGTCAATTTTGGAGTCAAATATTTATAAATTAAATTTTAAAAGTAATAAAGTACCAAAAATAACTAATGAAATGCACAAAAAAATCTAATCATATGTTCTTTTCTATTATTATAATAATAGAAATGTAATATTGCTTTATTAATATTACTGCTTCATTGTAATTGGTCCGTGGTGTCATTTTGGAGCCAAATATTTGTAAATTAAATTGTAAAAAGTAAATAAATGAAAACAAAATAATTTCACCTTTATTTTATATTATTATATAATATAAATATAATATTATTTTATTAAAATGTCATTTTTCCTTAAAAACTTTGTAAAATAATAAACATATTTTCTAATATTTTTTTCTAACAAATAACTATTTTTATATAATATAAATGTACTGCTACTTGTATTTGATCTGAATCTGGAGTCATATTTGTAAATTATAATTAAAATATATAAAAATACATTAAACTGACCTATAATCTTATATTATAATATAAATGTAATATTATATTGATATAGTAATTTTTTGTTACTACTTGTTTGTAATGGTTTGGAGTCAAATGTTTGTAAATAAAACAAAAATAAAAGTATTAAAATAATACGTATAACAAAATGATTTAATCTGAAATACTATTTACACCTAATATAAATATAATATTATTTTATAATGTATTAGTTTTTATTACTACTTATTGATTGTAATTGGCCAATGTCATTTTTTACTAAAATATTTGTAAATAAAATAAAAGTAAAAATAAAATTGCATGTAATAAAATATTTCAACACAGATAATATTTCATATTGTTTGTGTGCATGTATGTATGTATGTGTATATATATATATATATGTATGTATGTGTGTTAGTTATATATATATATATAATATATATATATATATATTCTATTATTACAATTACTATTTTTTATATATATATGTATGTATGTGTGTTTTATATATATATTTATATATATAATATATATATATATATATATATATATATATATATATATATTATTATTACAATATATATATATATATATATATATATAAAAAGCCAAAATTTTGTCATGTCTGCACATTTATTCCTTCCTTGTGATATAAAATCAGTCTAGACATCTTTTCTGGTCTCCGTGTGCAGTTATAGAAATGTGTTTTTTCTGTCGGGCATATTTCACATGGTTCTATTGAGTAGATTTGAATGGATTGATTGTTTTGTGTTTTTGTCAGAATGTCTCATCACAAAGCACCGGCGAGCTCCAGTCAGAATCTGAAGAAGCTTCTGTCTCACTGCGAGGACGTTTACACACATTATAAACTGGCTTACGAGCACAAGTTCCTGGACGTGGCCAACATGCTGCTGCAGGACTCCAAGACCTAACAGCTTCCTGAACGACCGGCTGGGCACCTGACGCCCAAAAACTCCCCAAAAACACCCCCAGTACAGCTACACCTGAACTAACCCTCGCCACCACAGCGCTTTACACTGGAGCCTGCTCTAACTGTGCAGCGTTTAATACTGCCTTTTGAACATGTGGACTTATCTAAACAAGCAAAACTAACTTCTCTTTGAAATTAACATAAATGCTCTTTCTCTTCTGATTTATTTCCAGTAAAAGTGATTTTTGGCAGTTTTCAGGCGTCTGTGTTTATGTCCTGATGTACATCAGCACGATGCAGAAGTATTTACCCCATTAACACGGTAAAATGCTGTTTTGCTGCAAGACCTTGGTGTGTTTGATGTAGGATGAGACATATTTACAACATATTATATTTTTCTGCATTTTCAAGCATTTTTAGTGGCGAGATCAATAGTGGAAGACACTTAATGACGCTCTTTAGGACATTTAAATAGGGCCATAGAAATCTCTCTTATTTTTTCACAAATTGTTTTATTTTGTTTCCAAATTCCATTTTTTCCATTTAAATGAATTTAGATTCCTTTTTTTTTTTATTCTGGGATCCATTTTAATGGTTAAATTAAATGTTAGTAATCAAAAAGCATGTCTAATTATTATTATTTATTTTTTTAGAGACCTATAAAATCCATTTTATTTTTTGTTTTAAATAGTTTTTTTTCCCCTCCATTTCAATCTTTCTGGGCTCTATTTTAAATGTTAAATAAAATTTTAGTAATAAAAAAAGCATGTCTAATTAATTGAAATCATGAAACGTACTTAATTTAACAACAATTTATTCAAAGTTTAACAAAAATTATTTTTTTGTGGCTTACAAAATCCATTCTATAGGTTTTTTTTTTGGGTTTTTTTTAAACTAAAAGTTAGGATTCCGGTTTGTTTGTTTGTTTTCTTCTGGGCTTTGTTTTAATGGTTTAATTACATTTTAGTAATCAAAAAGCACTTCTAAATTAATTGAAATCATAAAACGTATACCGTTTAACAACAATTTATTAAAAGTATAAAAAAAAAAAAACATTTTTATGGCCCTCTGAATTTTTTTTTTTTTTTCGTTTTATTTTTCTGGACTTCATTTTAATGGTTTAATTAAATTTTAGTAATCAAAAGGCATGTCTAATTAATTGATATCATACACTTCAACACTTTTTTTTTTTTTTTTTTATTGCATTTTTATGGACCTATATAATCCATTTAATTTTTTTCTCAAATTCCCTATTTTTCTTAATTCTGTTTGAAGTTTAAATTTTTTATTGATTCCATTTTAATGGTTTAATTAAAGCTTGTCTAATCAATTGAATTTATCACATTTTGTAAAGTAATAGGACCCTATGAAATGTTTTTATTTTTTCATAAATTCTGTGTTTTGAGTTAAAAAAATTCCTGGATTCATGATTGAATACAAATTTGTTACTAAAAACTAAATCATTGGGCCCTGCTTAATGGCTAAACAGCAGTAAAATGTGCATGATAATGGTGCTGGTGCTTTATTTCTTGATGAATCTGTTGTATTTGTGCTGCAGTATCTGAGCGTCAGCACTAGATGTCTCTGGTGACTCTCAGCGGGAGGAAGAGTCTGTTTCTCTCATTCCCAGTGTGCAGAAACACTTTATATCACTCAGCCGTCCCGTCAGTGTGTGTTTAGTGCAAATATCTGAATGAGTTTAATTACAGCTGCTGTGAGTTATACAGAGATTGATGGTCAGGAATAAAGTGTCACTGCGGCTCATTGAGAGACAAATCAATGATTTAAGGATTTATTTCCACCTTCCTAAAAATAGACGACCACTCAAGACCAAATCAAAGCACTTCTACTATTATATTTCGAGAAATATACAGCCAGATAGTAATAAATTATAATGTTTACAAATATAGAGTGAGGCACATTCAATATCCTGTTTTTTTTTTTTTGTTTCATTTACACCTCAAAATAAAGTTGTATATGTAAACATTTAAAAAAAAAAATTAAATGACAAATATTTAAGATTCAGCCAAAAAAAATAATATATTTCAATGTGTATATAAAATACATGACTATATAAAATACAATACTTATTTTATTTATTTAATCATTTATTTTTTGTTACATTTTCTGGCCCAAATAAAAAGTAAAAAAAATGAATAAATAAAAAATTAACTGCATTTCATACTGCATAATGCAAAATTACGGGCTTTTTTGTGTTTCCAAAACTAAAAATATACAGTGAGGAAAACTGAATATCTTGGATTTTTCCTCCTTTTATATCAGAAAATAAAGAACGTAGTATGTGATGACAAATTAATATTTACAATTATTTAAGACCAGAATGTATAGCCTACATATTTGAAAAGATAAACAATATATTTCTATTATCTGCGTGATTTATGTCCACAAGCTTTAAAATGAGAGTTTAAAACAGTTTCTCTTTCCAGACAAAATGAATCCTCTCTAAAAGCTTGCGCTGATGCTGTTTATGAAAGCTATGGCTTGGCCAGTAATATGATATAGGAGACATTAAGTTATGAGTCACACACAGAAGAAGTGACTCGGTTCTGCAGGCGCTGATCAGATGATCTGGTAGTTTAATCTTTTGACACAGACTGTTATTCTCTAATGGGCCGTTACACACTTTACAGCAGCAATAAAACTCTAGTATCAGAGCAGAAAAACACAAAACAGCAGCAAACTCACATTTACAGCATTTAATGATCTGTGATGGAGTTGATTTTGTCTTTGCCACAGTTATCTAAAACCATAAAACAGTTGGTGTTGCTTGAAATTAAATTATATATATATATATATACACAGTCATGGTCAGAATTATCGGCACCATTGGTAAATATGATCAAAGAAGGCTGTGAAAATTAATCTGCATTGTTAATCCTTTTGATCTTTTATTTTAAAAATTCACAAAAAAATCTAACTTTTCATTGGATAATAAGAATTTAAAATGAGGGGAAATATCATTATGAAATAAATGTTTTTCTCTAATACACATCGGCCACAATTAACGGCACCCTTTTATTCAATACTTTTTGAAACCTCCATTTGCCAGTTTAACAGCTCTAAATGTTCTCCTATAATACCTGATGAGGTTAGAGAACACCTGACAAGAGATCAGAGACCATTCCTTCATCCAGAACCTCTTCAGATTCACAGCTTCTTCTCTTCAGTTCACCTCACTCATGTTCTACAGGGTTCAGGTCAGAGGACTGGAATGACCAGCAGAAGCTTGGATTTTTGTGTTGTTTTTGAGGTTTGTGTTTGGATTAAGATCCAAACATGGCCCATTATAAGATTTCTAACAGA
>CM049854.1:26546844-26596844 GCA_027422415.1 Schizothorax lantsangensis
AAAATAAATATTAATATTTATTCATACAACTAAATTTATTTCATATAAAGTAATATTCACAATTTTCTCTTTGAAAAAAAAAAATGTAAATGAATTTATGTAAATAAATTATATATATATATATTGTATATATACTTAAATTAATAATATGTACTAATATATATATATATATATAATATTGTTATAAATAAATTAAAATTGAAATGTATTAATTGAAGTATTTATGCATTATTCATGTATATATTTGGTTATTTTAATTGAGTGTGAGCTTTGTTTCTGAAGAGCTTGAAACTTAATTATGTAGGTTAATTTCCAGGTTTATCTTCTCTTTGCAAAATAAATAAATAAAATAATCAAATATGAATACATTAATTATTAATATAAATAAATGTATTTGATATAAATGAATACATTTATTTATTTGTTTATTTTAATCATTTTAATGTTTTGTTTCTGAGGAGCTTGAAACTTAAGTTGGTTTATTTCCAGGTTTATGTTCCTCTTTTAATTTATAATAAAATAAAATAACAAATAGATATGTAATAATAAACCAAACATATAAATACATTAATTTATATAAGTAATTTAAGTTCTTATTTATTTATTTTCATTCTTGTGACAGAAATCCTACAGAAGCAGATGTGATTCTTCTGAACCTAAAGCTCTTCAGAAAGATGTCCTTTAACTTTCTTTTGCTCTAAAATACCATCGATTCCTCGAAGCATTTGTTGTGACGGTGTGAGTACAGTCGTTCTGCGCTCTTGACCGAGATCTGAGCTTGCCAGGATCCTCCAGCGTTTCAGACCGATTGAATATTAGCATGTTCACTCTGGAGGAAATGATTGATTGATTTTGCGTATGAATCCTGATAAGTATGAGGGTGTGCTGAGGGTCAGACGGGCTCCTCGGGGAGCCGTCAGTGTAATTGAACCTTCTCCTGAACACACACTCAATTAAAGCTGCTTCATTATAGACAGAGAGAGAGAGATTCACCAATCACTCCTGAGTACGGTGAACAAAAGAGTTCAAAGACCAACAGATGTTGAGGATTGTGGGATAGAGAGAGGTTTATTTATATAAGTATGATCAATAGATGCTTGGCAACCAGCAATAGCTCTAATTAACTAATTAACCAAACATTCAACCATAAACACAGATAATTAATCACAGTTAGATTGAACAACTGTGTGTTTAACCGCCTCACAAACAGACAAGCATCACTTTCTCTGGGCTTTTTAACAACTTTAGTTCATTTTACAATGTTTCTCTTCATTATGTTTAATATTCATTTATGAAAATATATGGGAGTTAAACCAAATTGCACAATCACTTGTAGGGAGATCAGAGTGTTTTTATACAAAAATGAATTTCCATTTGTGTGTGTGTGTGTGTGTGTGTGTGTGTGTATTTAGTGTGTATGTAAAGATGTGTATATATAACGTATATATATATAATATATATAACATACAAACTCTCATAAATAAAGAAAATAATACTAATCAAATAACAAAAGTAATCTCTCAATCTAACAAACTTTTAACATTCAGAAATAATTATTATAATATATCAATCTCAAAATATTATTATTAAATTCAGAATAATTATTATAAAATTATATCAAATTAAATTTCAATTATCATCTCCAGCAATATATTATATACTTTGTATAAAGTGTCATATATTATCTCAAAAATATATCTCTCTTTCCGCACTCGCTCGGCTCTCTCGACTCTCTCTCTCTCTCTCTCTCTCTCTCTCTCTCTCTCTCTCTCTCTCTCTCCCTCTCTCTCTCCCTCTCTCTCTCTCTCTCTCTCTCTCTCTCCTCTCTCTCTCTCTCTCCCTCTCTCTCTCTCTCCTCTCTCTCTCTCTCTCTCTCTCTCTCTCTGTGTGTGTGTGTGTGTGTGTCAGTGTCTCTGCAGGGGGAGCATCAGCGGCGTCTGTACAAAGACTTAATGAGAAACTACAATCCTCTGGAACGACCCGTTTATAACGACTCGCACTCGCTCACCGTTCACTTCAGCTTCAGTCTGATGCAGATCATGGACGTGGTGAGAAAACACACACACACACACACATCACATTACATTTAACGTCTGTAGCCTGAAAAATGTGTGAATGAATCAAAATCTTGATGTAGGACGGGACTTGGTTTGATTGGATGGTCAAAAGTGTGCTATGATGTTATTGGCTGATATAATTTTGCCCCGCCCACTTGGCTTTGATGATGTCAGCAGAAAATAAATGAATCCTACTGCATCTGTTTCAGACTGAAAGTCCAAAGTTCTTCTAATTTAATATAAAAACAGAACGTGATTATGATATTAAATTATATATGAAACTGATTTGTGATATCATGATGAACATGCAGTTCTGTCTGTCTTAAAACAGCCCTTCACTACTGGAGAAATGGTCTTTTGCTGGCAATATTTGCACCAGTGTTGTTATTGCTAATTAAAAGCTATTAATAATTATTTCCTTAAATTGGAATAAAGCTGAAATAAAATAAAATATAAGTATTGTATGTAAAATGTAAGCTTAAACAAATGTCAAAAATTAAAATGTTGCCAAAGCAACTTAAAAACAAAACAAGTTTAATTTCAAGTACTAAAATTACAAAACCTGAAATAAAAATAAATATTTAAATAAAATAAGTTTTAGTTCAAGTGCAAACATTACTAAAACTAGAATTAAAATGATAAATACAACTAAATCAAACATTTAATAAAAATAAAAGCTGTGTGCATGTGTGTGTGTGTGTGTCTGTGTGCGTGCGTGCGTGCGTATATTAATGAGAGAAATGAAGTAGATCTCATGACAGACTCAGATATTACAGTCCAGCGCTCGTGTTCATAATGAGTTTGCTCAGCGCTCTATGAAGTGACTCATTAATGCTGGCTAACAGTAGTCTGTGTTTAAAGAGCTCACGCTAATATGATAATGATGAGATCTACTGCCAGACTCACTTTGCTCAGCTTTAAACCGCTGGCAGACACTGCCCTGTACTCTCTGTGTGTTTGTGCGTGTGTTCGTGTGCGTATGCGCGTGCGTGTGTGCGTGTGTGTGTGTGTGTGTGTGTGTGTGTGTGTGTGTGTGTGTGTGTGTGTGTGTGTGTGTGTGTGTGTGTGTGTGTGTGTGTGTGTGTGTGTTCTAATGTCTGGATGAGTGTGTGATGGCTGGAGATCACAGATGTTCTCAGTCGATCCAAGCGCAGAATCACACACGATCAACAGCTGCGTTTCATCACAAACAGACAAGCATCACCTCATTCTCTGTCACTGTCTAGTTTTTGCTACATATATAACTTAGAACTTATATCACTTAATATACTTTATACATTTTATATTTATTTAAATGTATTTAATACTACCATTTATCCAAAATTATTGCCAAAAAGGATTTTGCATTTGTTTAAAATAATTACATATATTAGTGCTGGGCAATGATTAATCACATTTGAAATAAATGTTTTTGTGTACATAATAAATACACACAGTACACACACATATGTTATGTATATCTATCTATACACACACACACACACACATAAATATATATATATATATATTTTTTTTTTACTGAATTAATTCATTTATGATGTGTAAATATAGTGATGAACAATGAGAATGTGTGTGCTCTGTTGATGTATTGTCAGATACTGATGTGAGCATCTATGTGGCACCAGGTGTGTGTTTCCACACTAGAGAAGCTCTGATGGAGAATACTATCAAATTCATTTTGAGGGGATAGAAAGAGGCATGTCAGTTTCTGATCCCGACTGTGTAAAATTCACATTGCCATGCAGTATTTCTGATTAATAATGTATTTTTTGTTTTGAGCGATTTGCAGTCTAGTTTCATGCAGATTTCACAGCCACTGATCCAGTTGTGTTGATTCTCATCGCCAGTGATTTGCTTTGATTGTTTTTTACTCTTCTGTCCCAAAAATACACCTGATGCCACACCTGCTCAAATCACATCACAGAAAATATCCTCCCAAAATCTATCAGAGAGAAAATGTTTACAATATGTTTTCTGTTTGAATCGTTCAATCTCAAGCAGTGAGTCATGAATCGCATCCGCTTCTTAAATAAGCTGTAAAGTACGAAGCAATGTTTCTCGCTGACATTTAGAGTCGATCTCAAGCTCTTTCTGGCATTTGAAGATGACGTCTGCTCTCTGCTGTGTTTCATTTTCAGGATGAGAAGAACCAGGTTCTGACAACCAACATCTGGCTTCAGCTGGTGAGACATACGGCATGTGATCATCATCTTAAAAACTCACAGTGAGCACGTTTACATGCACATCAGTAACCTGACAACGCAAGCTGTGTTTACATGACTTCATTAATAAATCAGGTTATTTCCCTGTAGTGACGTCAAAATATAATAATTTGCATAGCTGACTCAGAGTATTCCATACATTTGTCAGCTGTGATGTTAAATTAAGCTTGCAACATGTCAGCGGGAAACTTACAGCTCATATATGATCCTCTCATGCAGTTATAACTGCAGCTTTGTGACTGAACCACTTCTGCTGCACGGGATGAGAACACATTGTGATATATTTCCTTCTTTCTTTACTGCGAGACGTTTGCTCGGTCTAGATGCGCTTAAATCTGCACTAACGATGCATTCCTGTCACACATCACACATGCGCACTTCAATAAAACGACAGAAAGCGGTTATTGCGTTTACATGCCACGCGAAATCGGAGTGAGAGGCAAAAAACTACCTGTTACGACCGGTTTATGCTTAAGCCGTTTATGACCTTACTCTGATAAAAGAAAACGGGTTACTGCGTTTACATGACCACCACGTGCGTTCTCGGTTTATTAAGCATAATCGGCTTAAAGGAACACTCCACTTTGTTTGGAAATAGGCTCATTTTCCAACTCCCCTAGAGTTAAACAGTTAAGTTTTACCTTTTTTGAATCCATTCAGTCGATCTCCGGGTCTGGCGGTAGCACTTTTACTTAGTTAGCATAATCATTGAATCAGATTAGACCGTACACTCGCTCAAAAATGACCAAAGAGTCTCAATATTTTTCATTTAAAGCTTGATTTCTGTAGTTACAGTTACTAACACTGACGGAAAATAAAAGTTGTGATTTCTAGGCTGATATGGCTAGGAACTATACTCTCATTCTGCTAATAATCAAGGAACTTTGCTGCCGTACCATGAGTGCAGCAGGTGCATGATTACGCTTGTTTGAAATTAGTCGCAACTTCTCATTTTCCGTCGGTCTTAGTAATGATGTAACTACAGAAGAGTAGTTTAAAAGGAAAAATATCAAACTTATTTGTCATTTTTGAGCGAGATACAGTCTATCAGATATCAATATTATGCTAAGCTAAGCTAAAAGTGCTACCGCCAGACCTACATTTTTCTTAAATGGAAAATGAGCCTATTTCCAAAAAAAGTGGAGTTTTCCTTTAAGAACGTGCATGTAAACGTGCTCAGTGAAAACTGTTATAAATCAGATTATACACTAACTTTCACAAGATTGCAGTTGATAAGATTTCTAAAGTTCTGCTCACTAAAGCTGCATTTATTAGATGAAAAATACAGTAAAAATAGAATTATTATTATTATTATTATACATTTTTCTTAAATATAATTTTTTTTTATTATATTGATATATTGGCAATATTTTTATTTCATATATAGAAAAATTATTTATAGAAATATACAACTGAATAAAGCGCTTATTTTGCTGCAGATTATTAATTTACATTAAAATGAATGTAGAAAAACCTTTTGATTGTGTGTGTGTATGTATATATATACTGTATATAGAGAGAGAGAGAGAGAGGTCTCTTCTGCTCACCTATATTATTTTTCTTAATTTATGTTATATTGACATACTATAATATATTTTTTTAAAGAATAATTATTATGCTTATTATTGTATTATATTTTTCTTACAAATTTTTTATTTGACATTGAAATATTACATTAATTGTAATATTCTTTTTTTATAATATTAATGTTAATATTATTATATTAACATTAATATTATTCTGTTATGCCCACCAAGACTGCATTTTTTTTGAAATAATGTAAAAATAGTAATATTTTAAAAATAATGGCTTAAGAAAATATATTTTTACATTTTAAAAATATATTCTATTTAAAAGTAAATACTAGAAATGTACTTCAAGGGGCAAGAAAATACATTTACAAATTTGGGTAAATGCAAAATGTATTTATGTATAAAGTGTAAATATATTTATAATGTCATACATTGGACATTATACATTATGTTGTACATTATAAATATGTTTGCATTAAAAATATATATATATATATTAAAAATTGCCAAAAATATATGAAGAAATATCAGTTATCAAAAACATATTTATAGATATATTATTTTGCTTTTTGATTTAACACACTCAATTTACATTAGTAATTTTGTGTAAATAAGGTGACATGATGAAAATTGCACACAGTATAAATTATATTATATTATATTTTATTATTATATATATATTCTTTTGAGTTGCTATGGTTCAAAATGTTTAATTTACATTTTTAAATAAAGTTCTGAACATAAATGAAATGCTTTATAGAAATATACAACTGAATAAAGCACTTATTTTGCTGCAGATTATTAATTTACATTAGAAAAACCTTTGGTTTGTTAATTTTTTTACAAGTACTTTTTGAAGAAAATGTTATAAGAGGAAGATCCTTGGTGGGTCTTAGCAACAAGACCAAAATGACACTGAGTTTGATTGATTATAGGTGCGACACATCTTATCCCGCTCTGCCCATTTATAAAAGTCATACACCTGGTTCTACATCATCATCTGTGTGGATTAAGCAGATCATGTGACGTCTGACACGACCCGTCTCTCCACTAATGAATGTGATTTGTCCAGGCTGTAATATCACGTCTAATCAAATAATCCACGTCTGCCATGTGTCTCACTGAAGAGCTGGAGTGGCTTGTGTCTCTGAGAGCATGCTGGGAAAGACAGGCAGTTATTTTGAGTAGATGTGGAGGAAACCCAATGGATCTGTCTTTCTCTGAGACCGCAGGGGCGTTTAATCCGGTTTCCTCGGCGTAACCTGAGCTCACAGCTTCAGCGTTTGTGTTCCTGATCATTCAGACGTGAATCCAGCCTCCTACACCGCATTTGTCCCGCTTCTGATGAAATTATGAGTGGAGTTTGCACGAAAACACTACATAATATGAAAAAAGCACTGGTGGTACTTTTAATGATGATTAATAAACAATTACGACGATTAATGAACAAAAGTAAAGCAAGATGAATTGTTTGCATTTGTTATCTCATACACAAAAAGGCGGTCTGAATCAGGGATGTTATGATTAACTAAAATCTATAAAAACATTTTCAGCACTTGAAATAATAAAAAACATTAAGTGAAAATAAAATATAAAAAACTAAAACATTAACCTAATAAAAAAAGCAAGGCAGCATTTGTCATTTTCGTTTAGTTTAAGTACTAAAGTAACTTACACTAAATAAAATAAAATTAAAAATTAAACCTAAAATCTATATTGACAGATTTAATGACAAAAAAAACTGTTCTAAAGCTTTAATTAAAATTAAAATGAGAATAAAAAATATAAAAAGAAAATTCAAACTATTGACAAAAATATCTATCTATATAACCCAATATACATCTATATATAATATATATATATATATAGCCCAATTTGCCCAAAATATTTTGTAATATATTTTGTTTTAAATATTTTACATTGAAAAACATTTTCTTTAGCAGTGCTGTTTAAATGTAAATAAATAAGTCTGGAGCAATGGCATACTGTATGTTCTGGATGGATGGATGGATGGATGGATGGATATAAAAAAATGAATGAATTAATTAATTTGGAAACTGGGGCGATAGCATATATTTTGCATATATTTTGGCCAAAAAAAGGGAACAAAATTAATAAAAAATATATTAATTAATTAAGTTTTTTTTTTGGAGAGCACAGAAGAGCAAATGATGAGTAAAGAGTATTTCAGGCCGAGGGTGAATTTATAAAGGCGTCTTGATTGTAAGGAATCGCTCAGGGTATGAAATAACCAGAGAGAGATTACAGAGAGTTTGCAGAGTGAGCGTCTTTCTAATCTTCATGAAGAGCGAGGGCGTCCTGTTATTCTCCTGCAGAGAGCGCCGATAACAGCCTAATTAAACATGTTTGAGGGAAACAGCTGACATGAGAAACCAACAAACGCCCTCCGCTGAATGTCATCCGCAATCTACCGCGCCGGAGATGACCTATATAGTCTAAAATAAAGTCTAGGAGCTGCAAGACAACTATGAAGAACGGCTCTAAAGGGGTTTTCCTCTCCGCACAGAAGTTAGCAAACTGTAAAAATGTTGATTGTCTCATTCGCAGCGTCATTTAGAAGTTTCTGCCACTGAATAAAACATTTTATCCTCAGAATTGCATGATAGAAACTCACAATACTGAGAAATAAAGTCAATTCTGAGAAATAAAGTAGCAATTCTGAGAAATAAAGTCTCAATTCTGAGAAATAAAGTCTCAATTCTGAGAAATAAAGTAGCAATTCTGAGAAATAAAGTTGCAATTCTGACTTTTTTCTAAGATATTGTGTGATAGACACTCGCAATTCTGAGAAATAAAGTCAGATTTGTGATATAAACTTGCAATTGCAAGAAAAAAAGAGAAAAAATTACAAAACTGGGAGATTAAATCTCACAATTTTGAGAAATAAAGTCGCAATTCTGAGAAATAAATTGACTTTTTTCTCAGAATTGCGAGTTAATATCTCGCAATTTTAACTTTATAATTCAACTGCGAGTTATAAAGTCATAATTCTGAGATATAAACTCACAATTTTAAGAAAAGTCTTTTTTTTTAAGTTTGTATAAATTCTGAGAAGTCATAATTGCGAAATATAAACTTAGAATTGAGAGTAAAAAAAGGTCAGAATTGCAAGAAAGAAGTCACAAATACAATTTATATATATATATATATTACAATATATTTCTTTCTCAGAATTGCATGTGTTTATCTCACAATTCTGACTTTATAACACGCCTTCGCTGGGAGTTTGATTGACAGGCGATCTGAACAATCATAACACCGAATCCGCTATTCTGTCCAACAAACAAACCAGACGGGAGAGCAGATTACTCTCGGTGGACTTGAACTTGAAAAATTGTGTGTATTGACATCTTTCTGCGGTTGAAACAAGATACCTTCTGATGTTCATTCATGTTTATTTCATGCTATAACCAGTAAAGCGGAAGAGACGATCGGTTCACATGCCGCTTGAACTGAGGCGCTACAGTGATCTGTCACGACACATTTCTTAAAAAATGTCTGTCGGTGTGTTGTCAGTTTCCTCTTTGTTCCACGATGTGTTTTTTACTGCATGAGAACATGAGTGTGGTGTGAGAGCGGCATGGCTTCTCAGACATAGCAACAGTAACTAAGTGAGGCGGGTCTTTGCAAAGGGTCATTTGCGAGTTTCTATCACATAATTGTGAGAAAAAAAGTCAGAATTGTGAGATAAGTCGCAATTACCTTGTTTTATTTGTTATTCAATGGATATTTCTGTGTTTAATGGAACCAAATCAACCAGAGCCGAACATTAAGATTGTTCTGGGAACATTTACTCGACGTTCAATTCTCTGTTTTCATCTTTCCGTCTCCTCTGGCCTTCATCTTATCTGTAATGATCTCTGATAGTGAACTTTAATTTTGCTAATGTAGCACTCAAGAAGGCCGAACAGACCTGCTGTAGATATACATCTACTGTAATCCAATATGCTACGATGAACAATATATGTAATGACACGAGTCCAGTGCATGGATATCTGCTCAAACCAGCAGACAGAGCACAGAGACATCTGGTATGATAATATACACACAATGCAGTTTTGGGGAGAACTATTCCTTTAAATCACTGTAATCAATGCATTGAGTCTGATTAGCTGTTGCTCCTGTTTAAAAGAAAGTAATAGTTTTCTTCAGCAAGCATGCATTAAACTGATCAAAAGAGACTGTTACAGTGTAATGTTGCAAAAGATGATTTTTTTATTTCAAATAAATGCTGTTCTTTTAAACTTTTTATTCATCAAAAAATCCTGAAAAATAAATATATGATGACAGATATGGTTTTAATATGGTCAAACACTCTCAGAAAAAAAGGTACAAAAGCTGTCACTGGGGTGGTACCTTTTTAAAAAGGTACACTTTTGTACCTTATTTACCCCAAAGGGTCCATATTAGTGCCTTAAAGATACATATTAATACTTTAAATGGTACAGATTTGTACCTTTTTTCTGAAAGTGAATGACACAAATAAACAAAAATAATTATGTTTTGGTTTAACATGTAATTTGAGTGTATTGAACCATATAGTCACTCAAAAAAGCCAAAAATGGTTCTTGATTACGCCAATTTTTTTTTTAAAGAACCTTTTATTACTTTTAATCAAATTTGTATTGATATTTTATCATCTTCCAAACATTCAGAACAACATAGGCAAACAATCAGTGGTAAAAATCCAGATTAACTTGCTGCAACCCTTGACATTTAAACCATTAATAAAACACTGAAGAAGTGTACGACAGGTAGAAAACTGCAAATTACAACCCAAACGGGGAACCGTAAAAAGAGAAATAGAAAAAAAGCAGCTAACCTTTTATTTTTGAAGCAATAGTTCACCCAAAATGTCATTGTTTTCTGAGCTTCATTCAGACTTGAGCTGGTGAATGTAATTGAGCATCATGTTTCTGTGCCGCAGTATTGGAGCGACTACTATCTGCAGTGGAATACGAGCGATTATCCCGGCGTGAACACGGTTCGCTTCCCAGACTCGCTCATCTGGAGGCCCGACATCCTGCTGTATAACAGGTACAGAAGCCAAAGCCTGATCCCAGACACAAGGCTTCAAAGCATCATTAATGCGTTAGTGTTTCTGCTTTAGCTCAGATCATTTATTATTTATTATTTGCACAAATATATTTGCACACTCTTTGACTCTTGATGTGAAACATCAGTCGACTCTAACAGATGTAAATGAATTTTTACAATGTTGTTTAATAGCATTGTTGGCATTTAATGTTGTTTAATAGCATTGCTGGTCTTTTCTGATCATTTTACTCCTGCTCTCACAGAAATGCAAATGTTGCATTAACAAATTGGAATATGTGTAAATCTTTATTGGATTTCTGTCAATACCCGTCCCATTCAGGAGGAACAGCTAATCAGACTCAATGCATTGATCACAGTGATTTAAAGCAGTGGTTCTCAAACCTGTCCTGGGGACCCCCAACCACAGCATATTTTGTTTGTCTCCCTCATTTAACACACCTGATTCAACTCATCAGCTCATTAGTGGAGTCTGCAAGACTTGAAATGGGTGTGGCCTATGAGAGAGACATACAAAATGTGTGGTGGCTGGGGGTCCCCAGGACAGGTTTGAGAACCACTGATTTAAAGGAACAGTTCACCCAAAAATGAACATTTGCTGAAAATGCATTCACCCTCAGGTCATCCAAGATGTAGATGAGTCTGTTTCTTCATCAGGTTTGGAGAAATGTAGCATTGCATCACTTGCTCACTAATGGATGCTCTGCAGTGAATGGGTGCCGTCAGAATGAGAGTCCAAACAGCTGATAAAAACATCACAATAATCCACACCACTCCAGTCCATCAGTTAACATCTTGAGAAGACAAAAGCTGAAACAAATCCATCATTAAAACGTTTTTAACTTCTTAACTTCACTTTATTGTGATGTTTTTATCAGCTGTTTGGACTCTCATTCTGATGGCACCCATTCACTTCCATTGCTGAGCAAGTGATGCATTGCTACATTTCTCCAAGTCTGATGAAGAAACAAACTCATCTAGATCTTGGATGGCCTGAAGGTAAGGATATTTTCAGAAAACGTTCAATTGTTGGTGAACTATTCCTTTAAGAGAAGTCAGTGAAGAGTGAGCCCTCAGTAAAAATTACAGAGCAAATTAGCTGTTGGTTTTTTTCACAGCGGCTCTTTTATTCTCAACACTTCTCATTTATTTTGACCTTCATGTTTCTGCACTGCCTACTGGACCTTCGTTATGAATTTACAGCTTTTTTTTTTACTTCCTGAGTAAAATAACCCCAGTGCTGCTAGTGTCTCATATGACATAAAATAAATCTAGCATGTTCCCTCAAAATCAGTTATTAATACTTAAATTTAAGATTGGATTACACCGTTTTAACACAAACTAATAAACTTAATGTGATGCATGTTTATCAGTTATGCATCAGATCAGGTCAGATTTTTGTAATACTAATAAAACCCAATGTTTTTTTAATACACAACCACTAAGTTTATTTATTTGTCATTATTAAATGCCATTTGTTTCACTGTCATACATTTTAACTAAATGAATATTGCTTGTTGCACAGCTAGTCATATTTTAACCATATTCATACCAATTTTTATTAATATTTGGAATGTTTTTATTCTTGTTTTCTGCTTAAAATTAGCTACAATTTTAGTAATTTTGTGTGTTTGTCTTTTTTATTAGTTTTTTAAATATGTGTAAATATATATTATGTTTTTGTTTTTTTAAGTTTTAGTGTTAGTTATTTAGTATTTGAAGTTAAACTACATGAGAAGTGTTGCCTTGGCAACTAGCTGAAATAAAAAATAGTTTAATTATTAATTATTATTATTATTATCATTTCAATTTACAACTTTTGCTTTATGGTTTTAGTTTTAGTTAACTATAATAACCTTGATTATTTAAAGAAACTTATTATTTTCAGCTGTCAAGGAAACATTTCTCATTTTCATTTAGTTTAACTACTTAAATAACTAAACCTGAAATAAAAGTTAATAAAAACAAAAAATAGACATATTTAAAATAATACTAATAATAATAATAAAATTGGCAAAAAATACAACAAAATTACTAAAATTATTACTAAATTAAAAAAATTATATAAAATCTGATGATATAGAAAATAAAAATGAATTCAAAATATTAATAAAATCATAATAGTATTTCAGTGATACTGAAGTAACACTGGGGCAGCAATCTGACCCCTTTTAATTATGTATGACTGACAAATATGCATCACAGTAAGTTTTATTAGTTTGTTTCTGTTAAAACTGTTTCTATATATTATAACTGTTTTTGAGTGTTGGGTTTACGTGCAAACAGAGTTCATGATCAGACAGCATAGATTATTAACAGCCATTTCTGTTTTCTATCACTGTCGAGATCATTAGAAGATGTGATTACCCAGCATGCACTGCTTCCGTGACTGCAGTCTCTTCTTGCAGAAGTTCTCATCATCTCTCTGTGTGTCAGACAGTGTCGAGGACGTGGAGAGAGCGAGGGGTTTCCTCTGATAGCTGTGATCTGGACGCTCTGAACGTCTCTCTCTGCTCTCATGAGGAACGCCGTCACTCACTGTGTCATCTTCGGCAGTTTTGTAGCGTCTTAAATAACCCTGATTTACACGGCTGACTCCAGACTCGCGCCGCTCGTGCTTTATAGACCTGTTTGTCCTGCTAAAGTTGCAGGGTTGTGCACTTCCAAACTGCGACACGGCCGTCAGAAGTTTGGAAATGTTTTCCACGTGGTAGAATCGTAGTGATACAGTGAACGTCTGGGAGTGATGCTGTGATCAAGACACAAATGAAAACTCTGTCTGTGGGTCTTTTGTTTCTAACAGTGCTGATGAGAGGTTTGACGCCACATTTCACACAAACGTGCTGGTCAACTCATCTGGATACTGTCAGTACCTGCCACCAGGTAAAATACAGACAATAACTCACAATGTCTATCTGTTATGATGGGATAGAGTTTTAGTCATTTTTGTTAGGTTTTTCATTATTATTAGTCTATCTATCTATCTTCTTTTATTTCAGTTTCAGTTGTATACATATATATGCATACATATATACAAATTTTTCAGGTGTGTTTTGCTTTTTTTTTTTTTTTTTTAGATTATTTAGTGTGTTGAACATATAGCAACATATAGCAATAATATAATGTAATCTATAATAAAATCTATGTTTGCAATTTTTTGTCATGTCACTATATTTACAGACAATATTGTCATGGGATCATTTCATAAATTTATCAAGACTGTAAAGTTCTTGTAAAAATTAAAACCCAACTTTTTTTCCTACAATAATTTTAAGATTTTCAGGTAACACTTTATTTTAGGGATGCCTTGTTACACATTGTCACGGTGCACACAGCAGGGAGAAACGAGGAACACACAGACGAGGATTAAACTCAAAATAACAGTCTTTAATTAAACAAGCATGGCAAGACAGGGCAGGGCAGGCACACACAGGAACACCGGGGAGTAACGAGTAGACCAGACGACATAAAACTGAACAGGCAGGAACTAATATACACAGGTTAATTACACAAACACAGCTGGAACGGAATTAACTAATAATCACACTAAACAAGGACAGGAAACAAACCAAATATGGACACAAGAGGCGGGAACACAAGACACACACGACAGAGGACTGACACACCTTACAAATAATAATAAATGATGCATAATTACATGCAAGTAACCCAAACCCTAATCCTAACCCTAACCATATAGGAAGTACATGTAGTTAATTAATATTACTCGGTACTTAAAAGTATAATTACACTGTAACAAGGACACCTTAAAATAAAGTGTAGCCGATTTTCATTTATAATAATAATAATAATTAGTTGAAGTAGTAGTATAATTTTAAATACAATAATACTTTTATTAATAAATGTATGTATATATATAAAAAATGTAATGTATAATCTCCAGCAAAATAAAACTTACAAAATGATAAAATCACTTTGGTCAAAGCAAGATGCAATGTACATTTTCTAAAAAAAATAATAAAAAAAATACAGCAAGGATATAAAAAATTAAATGATGAATAATGATTGTGCATCAGGTCTGTTTTTACTTTGTTTATATTCATTTTATGAAGGTGCTGAAAGCAAATCATTATATATTCTACTGTAGTTTGTACACAGCTTTTGTCATTTTTATTAATTGTTGGTTTTATATTCTCTGTTTTAATTTATTTATATTTCGGTTTTAGTTTTATTAATATTAGTACTTCACCTTAAACTTATTAATTTCAGTTTTTCATCTATATATATTTTTTAGCTTTATTTCAATTACCAAACATTGTTTAAGTTAATGATGACAACACTGTCTCTATCAGGAGAATCATAAGATTGATGTACACATTGTGTTCCAGACATTGCGTGTCTGTGCGTAATTAATAACCAAACTCAAACAGGCACAGTTGCGTCTGCATTTCTGGCCTTGTATTAGTCATTTAAACTGTCTAATATGTTATACAAATTTATGTACTCACTTCCACACATCTCCAGCCTGTCCTGATTTATTTTGCATCGTCCTAGTTGGGGCTCAAAGTAAATCCTGAGTTTCCCACAGGTGATCTGGCATTGTGTTCACGTGTGCTCGTCTCATTCCCTCATGAGCTGACAGCGACTGTGACATCCCTCCCTATAGTTACTGCAGCTCAGGGTGACCTGGACTCACCTGTCACCTGGAAAACACACAAACACACACTTATTCTGCTGTTTCAATTACTGTCGCTCCGCCCACCCGCTGACAGGAATCAATACAAACACTCACACACGACGGGCTGAGAGTTCAGAAAGAGAGGCATGATGGGATTTATGTAAATCAGCAGGAGACAGTGAGTGATCCGTTTTTCCCATGAGGCCGTGCGGAGCCGTCCGGAGGCTTTATTATGGGATGGGGATGGAGACTGAGGGGAACGACTTCAGACTCAGAACAAATTGGATTCACAGAAGTTTGTCTTCAGAGGGACTCTTTCTCTAGTTTAGTTCATGGGGAATTATTTAGGGATGCACGATATTATCGGAACGTTATCGGAATCGACCGATAAAGGCTCAAATGTAAACCTCGGCATCGGACGATTTGAAAAAATGATGCCGATAAGACGGATAGGTCAGATGTGCTCATGGTGTGATAGTGATCAGATCACAACTATCACGTCGGCAGTGTGGTCATTCTTGACACTTGTAGATTTAATAATTTACAGTTTTTCTCGATTGCTTAAACACATTTCTTGAAATTATGCCTTTTTTTGCAAAAAGAATAAACTCCCTATATTCAGGTCAAAATGAAGCTCTCCACTCAACTCAATCTTGCTGAAAAAACAAACTTTGCTCTCAGACATGACACAAACACACACACACTACAACACAGTCTTACACACTGATGAGATCAATTCAAAACAATACTACAAAAACCGGTAACAAGTGTTGCTTGTGGTACTCCCCATGTGTTTTATTCCTTAATTTAATGTACTGTAGAGTACAGTACAATACAGCAAACAACAACAAAAATAATTATTCTGCTCCAGCATCCAGTCTTTGGTCTGGGACAGGCCAAAGAACCTCTTCAACATCATGGGCTATACTGACCCTGGCCAGACAGCGGGGGTAAAATCCTCTCGCATTCCTGATCAAACCCTGCCACGCATCAACTAAAATATATGAGACTGCTTGTCTTCTTGCCCTTGCCCTTCTTCTTTCTCTTCCATGTTGTCGTCGTCATCCTCCTCCTCCTTCTCCTCCTCTTTCTCCTCCTCCTCCTCCTCTCTTCCTCTTCCTCTTCTTCAAGTTCAAGTTCAAGTTCAAGTAGATTTATTTGTCACATACACGATTATACAGAGAGTATTAACCAGCAGTGAAATGTGAGTCAGGTCCGCTCCATGGATAGTGCAATATTATAGAATACAACACAAAGAATTATACATAAAATTAAATGAATAAAAAAAGATATAAAGAACAAAATCTAAAATAATGTGCATGACATAATGTAGACTTAAATATTAAGATAAGCATGACTGTACAAGAGAGGAATGTGCAAATAGGTTGTACATGGTTGACATGTAGCAGCAATCTCAAAAAAATAAATAAAAAATAAGATGCCAAAACACAGAAAGTGTTGTGTGCAAATGACACTGTCAGTATGAGGTAGAGAATAATGAGTGTGAATATCTTACTGATTGTGAGTGATTAATAAGTGAAGTCATGATGATGTTAAGAGGCTAAGTTTGAGTTCAGGAGCCTGATGGCCTGGGGGAAGAAACTCCTCCTAAGTCTCTCAGTTTTTGCCATCAGGCTGCGGAAGCGCTTACCAGATGGCAGCAGAGTGAATAGACAGTTTCCAGGGTGATTTGAGTCCTTGATGATTTTGACAGCTCTGCTTCTGCAGCGTTTGATGTAGATGTCCTGCAGAGAGGGGAGAGCCGACCCAGAGATACGCTCAGCTAAGCGCACAACTCTCTGCAAGGCCTTGCAATCTTGACTGGAGCTGTTTCCATACCACTCTTCCTCTCCGTACTCCCTCTCCACCTCCTACTCTTCCTCCTCCTTCATTTCTTTCTCTACTCCCTACTCCTCCTCCTCCTCTTCCTCTCTGTACTCCTCCTCCTCCTCTTCCTCTCCATACTCCCTCTCCACCTCCTACTCTTCCTCTTCCTTCATTTCTTTCTCTACTCCCTACTCCTCCTCCTTCCTCTCTGTACTCCCTCCTCCTCCTCCTCTTCCTCTCTGTACTCCTCCTCCTCTACTCCTCTCCTCTTCCTCTCCATTTCTTTCTCTACTCCCTCTCCTTCTCCTCCTCTTCCTCTCTGTACTCTCCTACTCTTCCTCTTCCTTCATTTCTTTCTCTACTCCCTACTCCTCCTCCACTTCCTCTCTGTACTCCCTCTCCACCTCCTACTCTTCCTCTTCCTTCATTTCTTTCTTTACTCCCTACTCCTCCTCCTCCTCTTCCTCTCTGTACTCTCCTCCTCCTCCTCTTCCTCTCCTCTCCGTACTCTCCTCCTCCTCCTCTTCCTCTCTGTACTCCCTCTCCACCTCCTACTCTTCCTCTTCCTTCATTTCTTTCTCTACTCCCTACTCCTCCTCCTCCTCTTCCTCTTTCTTCTCCTCATCTTCCTCTTCCTCCTCTTCCTCTCCGTACTCCCTCTCCACCTCCTACTCTTCCTCTTCCTTCATTTCTTTCTCTCCTCCTCCTTCTCCTCCTCCTCTGTGGTGTCCTTGACCTCTTCCTTCACGTCTCTCTGGATCCATTGTTTCAAACCTGAATACAGTTTTTCTCAGTCACTTTGGTGCATTTCTTGAATCATCCTTACTGTAATATTTGCAGTGAAGTATGTGCATTTCTCAAAACAATTTGTACAAACAGCACCACACAATGGATTTCCTGCAAAAGCCTGTAACTTACTCAAAATCTTTAGTTTATCTCTCAAAAGTAAGTATTTGTCAATGAACATATCAGTTCCATCAGAAAGAAAAGTCGTTGTGTCATTGTTCACAAACAAGATCAGAGTCAAAATGCTTAGTCATGTTGTCAATATAACAGTGCACTCTGTTAGTGTTACCTGATGTAAACTATGACAACAGTTTGGATGGCAGTTACTGTACTGAAATGCAGAAGGCTGCACTTCTTATGTGTACCATATATCCTTTCAAAAGTACAAATTTAAACATTACTGTATGTGGGATATTGATTGAAAAAGACTGGATATGATTCACAGTTACACTTTTACTAGTGGTCTGACCAAAAAGAAAAAACACTTCACAACGTCATTGTGAAATAGAAAAGAAAAATAAATATGGGCACAAAGGCGAAAATAAAAATGAGAAAGTCCACTGTCAGAATTTGTAACTCTTGTGTTGTCCTCTGTCTATATATGCTTTCCAATTGAAGGTTGATGAGATGTTCCTTGAGCTATTGAGGAACAGTTCACCAAATCTGACTCATGTGTCAAAGCAGGGGAATAGTGTTTATAGTTTAGGGAAATAGGTGTGCTTTTTCAAAAGTGGCGTTATGGTTTTGAAATTTTATTTCAAAAACCTGATTATAGTGTTTTAGCAATCGAGAAAACCTGTAATATACATTTATTCATTAATATGTAATATATTTTTGCAAATGTGTTATGAAAACTTAAACAAAAGGTGCTGTAAAAGATTTTTAGAATTTTTACAGCTCTTTTGCTTTAGACCATTTATTAATGATAAATCCACAAATAAAATCTTAAGGTTTCAACTACATTTGTCTGAGAAAAACAAACAAAACAAAAAAAAAAAACAGCAGAGATTTATTTTATTACATGTATTTTCAAGGCTTTTAATATACTCTTATTAGAAAAAACTTTAATAATGTTTATTACTTCTAACAAACAAGTTTTTGCTCAAAACTAAGCAAAATTAAAAATAATTTGTTTATATTTTCCACACAGGAGAGACTTGGTGTTTCAAAACAAAGGGAAATATATCGGCATCAGCTATCGGCCAAAAATGATTTGAAAAATATCAGCATATCAGATATCGGCAAAAATCTAATATCGTGCATCCCTAGAATTACTTTCAGCTCTGTTTAGGGCTAGCATATGATCAAAGTATTCTTACAAAACTAAACTAAACTACACTCTTAATATCTTCTTCCATTTTACTGGTTTCAGGATGTTTATTGTGTTATGTTTGATTCTTTCTTGATGCATTTGTTTTTGATTCTGTTGTGTTTGATTTGTTTGTTTTTGTTTCTGTTGTGGTTGATTCTGTTTGATTCTCTTTTATTTGTTTGTATTTGATTCTGTTTTGTTTGATTTTATTTGATTCTGTTTTGTTTGATTTTATTTGAGTCTGTTTTGTTTGAATTGTTTGTTTTTGTTTCTGTTCTGTTTGATTTTATTTGATTCTGTTTTGTTTGATTTGTTTGTTTTTGATTCTGTTCTGTTTGAATCTATTTGATTCTGTTGTGTTTTTTTGTTGATTTGTTTGTTTTTGAATAATTTTTGATTTGTTTGTTTTTATTTCTGATGTGCTTGATTTGTTTGTTTTTTATTTCTGATGTGCTTGGTTTGTTTGTTTTTTATTCTGTTCTGTTTGGTTCATTTTGTTTTTATTGTGTTTGATTCTATTCTGTTTGATTTGTTTGTTTGTGATCCGTTGTGGGTAAGAAAATGGGCAAAGAAAACAGTTTTTACAGCGTCAGTGACTAAACTAATACAGCATTTCCCACAATGCTTCTGTTGTTAAGGTATCTTTAAGAGCACCTGCTACATCGATGTGCGCTGGTTCCCGTTTGATGTTCAGCGGTGTGATCTGAAGTTCGGCTCGTGGACGTACGGCGGATGGTCTCTGGACCTGCAGATGATGGAGGCTGATATTACCGGATACATCGCTAACGGGGAATGGGACCTGGTTGGTGAGTTTTACACGCGGTACAGTGATGTATGATACTGTGCTACTGAATGATTAATATAATCATATACCATGTTATTTATGTGGTAATCTAACATTTAAAAAAAATACCAGGCTAGGACCATGATATATGCCCTAAAACACATGGTAGTGCCATTGTATCATGTCCAAAAAAGTTTGATATTTTAGTATCATTAATGTACTACTACAGTATTTATTAATATTTTGAATTAGTTTTCATTTTCTTTTTTTATATTCAAAATTAAAAAATAATTCTGCTGTATTTTTGTCATTTATTTTAGCTTTTTATTTTATTTGATTAATTCAGTTTTTTTAGTTTTGATATGTAATTCAGTAATATATATTAATATAAATTATAATTATTTATTAATATTTTTAAATTTCATTTTCCTTTTTTTAATTCAAGATTTGAATTTTAAAAGTTTTTCTGGTGTATTTTTGTCATTTATTTTAGCTTTTTATTTGATTTGATTCAGTCATCTATATATATATATATATATATATATATGTTTATTAATATAAATTATAATTTATTAATATAAAATTGTAACTTGAATTATTTATTAATATATAATATAACATCTCTTTTTAAATTCATTGTTAGTTTTTTATTAATTATTCAGATTTCATTTAATTTCAGTGAAAACTAATTATTAATAAATGAATAAGTTAATAACCCCATAGTATCATAGTGAGACGTGTGATTTGAAGCAGATGTTGTGAAACACTGGATGAAAACAAACAAGTTTACATAAGTGTCTGCCATGCATCATTTCATACACACACACACACACACACACACACACTGATTTTAAACACTCTCGGCCTCTTATAACTGCATGTGAAATCATCCATTTGTAAATAATCAGCATTTCACAAGATGTCCTGATACAGATCTGACATTTCTGTCTTCCAGAACATCATTTGTGTAGATTATCATCGCCAGAAGCTGTAGAGAGCCTGTATCATTTCAGAGTTACTTAAAAGAAAAGAAAAATAATTAGCTGACCTCATAAAGCACATGCGTGAAGATTAGACTTGGTGACATATTACAATTTGGCTTGGCTCATGAATATTAATTAGGTGACACAAAAACTGATTCTGAATTTGATTCTGGTTTGCTAAAATATAAGTGAGCACTAGGATTTCTGTCCTGATGAGCACAAATATTTCTACAAATTGAGCAAAAAACAAAACTGATTAAAACATGGTTCCTTACACTAAGTATATTTGTTCTTTTTGATTCTGTTGTTTTGGACTCTTTGATTCAATTTTGTTTGAATCGGTTGTGTTTGATTCTGTTCTGTTTAATTTGTGTTTGACTCTTTGATTTAGTTATCTTTGATTCTGTTTTACTCTGTTCTTTTTTTATTTGATTTGGTTTGTTCTGTTTGATTCTGTTGTTTTCGATTCTGTTCTGTTCAATTTTGTTTGAATCGGTTGATTTGATTCTATTGTGTTTGACTTGTTTGTTGTGTTTTTGACTCTGTTAGTTTTTTATTCAGTTTGATTCTACTTGATTCTATTCTTTGATTCTGTTTTGTTCTGTGTTATTCTGCCCTGTTTTATTTGATTCTGTTTGATGCTTTGTTTCGGTTTTATTCAGTTCTGTTTGATTCGGTTCTGTTTGACTCTGATTCTGTTTTGTTTGATTCGGTTCTATTTGATTTTGTTGTCTTTGATTCATTGGTTTGTTTTTGTTTTGTTTGTTTTATTTACCATTTGATTCTGTTCTATTGGACTCTGTTGTTTAGAATAAACACTAAACAGACATTAAATAGTGTCTGAATGCATATCTACAGTTGTATTTTAAAGTATACATCAAGATTTTGTGTGTGTGCGTGCGTGTGTGTGTGCGCGTGTGTGTGTGTGTGTGTGTGTGTGCGTGTGTGCGCGTGTGCGTGCGTGCGCGTGTGTGTGTGTGTGTGTGTGTGTGTGCGTGTGTGTGTGTGCGTGTGTGTGTGTGTGTTGTGTGTGTGTGTTGTAGAGGTTCCAGGCAGGAGGAATGAGAAGTTCTACGACTGCTGTAAGGAGCCGTATCCTGACGTCACCTTCACTGTGGTCATGAGGAGGAGGACGCTGTACTACGGCCTCAACCTGCTGATCCCATGTGTCCTGATCTCCACTCTCGCACTGCTGGTGTTTCTGCTGCCCGCTGACTCCGGAGAGAAGATATCGCTGGGTGAGACGCGCACAAAGCACACATCTCTTTAATGCACTCTTAAAAATAAAGCATCTCTGGTTCCATGAAGAACCTTTACCATCCATGGAAGGCTTACAAGGTTACAATGTTCTTCACACTTAGAAAAATGACTCTTCTATGGCATCGCTGAGAAAAAAATCTTTTTGCAACCTTCATTTTTAAGAGTGCATCTCCGTCGTTTCTTCCAGACAATAATGAGATTCCATGGAGCACAAATGTAGACTTTTGCTGAAGTTTTCAGCTTCTTAGATGTTTCTCCTGAGAAAAAGACCCAGTAATCTCACTCACGTCTGCTCAGGCTGATAAATGGGTTTCAATGCAGCCAACAAGAGCAGCTGATTTTGCAATACAAGAGCTTCTGATGCTCAGTGTGTGTCCTTAATTTCATGGTGTCTTAGTTCTGAGTTTGTGTGTGTGTGTGTGTGTGTGTGTGTGTGTGTGTGTGTGTGTGTGGGCGGCTTCCCTCGACTTTCTGTTTCACATTATAGCATTTAGAAATCATTGGCTCCGTCCAGAATTAATCACTAGTGCACTGCATACTCCACAGTCTACACTCTGTAATGCATACTACTGTAAATAGCATGTGAAACCATATGCATGATGCAACAGTAATTTGAAGTCATTTTGTTTCTAATCTAATTTTGTGTTAAAACTTTTGGCAATATATTTAAATGATCCTATAAGTATATTTTAAAAAGCCCATTTGACATTGTTTCCAGCTTATTTAAAATAAAAATCCAGCATATTGCATTGTGGGATACTGAATTTCCCACAAATTTAAGTCATAATGAAAACATAATGAAAATGTTTCACTAAACAAGATGCAAGGGAACCATTGAATTGTATGTTCGATCAGTGAATTGTTTATTTACATGAACCATCCAAATGAATCAGACTTCCTTTATGTGAGAGAGAGAAACAGGTCAATCGACTGAAACGCTACAATGAAAACTGGAAAAGTATACATGCCGAATACCGTGGTAAAGCTACTAAAACACTGATCCAGGAGTGTTTTGAGGTAGAAAAGCGTGTGTGTGTGCGTTTGGATGCAGTCCAGTAGTTTGAGAGATTGACACGCTTTAAGAGACGCTCTGGAATCAATAAACACCGAGACAGAAACACACAGACTCCAGATATTTCATCCAGCTGCTCGCAGACGAGTCTGAAATCACAGCTCAAACATTCAACATGACAAACAGCCGGAAACACGCAGCCTTCTTAATGAGTGTGATTGATCTGTGGGCTTCATTAAGACCCAGCGTGAGTTTGGAAAGGCCAGATTTTTCCAGACTCTCTGCATTATGGATATTACTTGATATGACTGATGTTACAGAAGTCAGTTATTCGAGTGAGACGCTTCGTCTCTGATTTATCATTCTCAGAATCAAGGGTGTAGGTTTGGTGTTGGCAGTGTTGGGGACATAACAGCAGACAACAGACATTGATCATAATTATTGCTAGGGACAATTTAGTAGTGGCTGGATATTGGTAGGATCATGTCATAGCATCTTTAATAAATTCTACACCCTTGAAAATCATAACAAGCAAAAACTACAGTTCTCTCCTTAAATATGAAGAGATCAAGCAACAGATTAATGAGTTAATCCAATTTTCACAAAAAGCTTATGGATGTAATTATAAGTCACACATTGAAGTGAGTTGCTGTTTCTATCACTCTTCTGAGGAAGATTCATTCACTTGTCAGATTTTTTTAATGTTCATCAAATCTAATTTTGTAAGTGACATTTTTTTCTGTTTTAAAGATGTTTTGCTGGGATTGTTTCACTACTCAAAAGAGAATATTGGAAAATATAACTTAGTTTTTTTCCTGCTAGCTAAAGTTCACATACTGTACATAAACAAAAAATCTGGCTCTAAAACTCTTTTCTTTATTGATTCAAATCTGAATCAGGTACGAGTAAAGGGATATTGAACCAAAAATGAAGACCAGTAATGTTCCTTACCCCCAGGCAATCCAAAAGTGTTTGTTTCTTCAGTAGAACACAAACGAAGATAGTCAGTCATATAATGGGCAGTCAATGGGACCACGGCTTTGAGAGAAAAAAAAACATACACAGGTGACTTAAAACCAAATTAAACCTGCGGCTCGTGACGATACATTGAGGACAAAGACATGAAACGATCGGTCTGTGCAAGAAACTGAACCAGTAACCGTTTATATGTTTTTTACCTCTGATCCACCTCAGTGTCATATAGCTGTCCTGAGCGTGTTCAAACATCCGTGCGTGACACGGACGTCGTCTTCTTCTTGCTTTACGGCTTTGATCACAGACTTATACAAGTGCATTACTGCCACCTATCTCTCAAATGGACCATTGTGACACTCCTAATTGAATTGTAGATCAGTGTCTGATGCAAGAAACTACTTTTGATCTGTTTTTTACCTCTGATCCACCTCAGTGTCTAGTGTCCTGATAGCGAATTGCTCGATCGAAGTCACGAGACTTATTTGAAGTGCATTACTGCAATCTCTCAAATGGAGCCGGTTTGAGCGCTCCTAATTGAATCGAGTGTCAGTTCTTCGCTTTTCATCTGGTTTTTGATAGCAATTGCCATGAGTTATGACGACAGCTGTCAGAACTACCTTTGCTTTTCACTGCTCAGCTGCTAGTTGTCAGCACTATGACATTAACTGAAATAGAGAAAAAGTATGATGTTTAAAATAAAGAAAAAGTATGATGTTTACAAATAAAATATCAATTTTTCCATTCCAAAGATAACATCCAACACAAATCTACGAACATATTCGAGGTAATCGCTTTACTGCTAACTAGTGAAACACTCCATTAATATGACGACCTGCAGCTCAAAAATATATGTTAGATGGAAACATTGTGCATTATGATCGAGTTTGTAGCTTAATTCACTAGATTTTTCTAGGTTTTCTAGTGTATTTCCTTTAGCTTCAGGTAATATCAATGGTATGATCTATTTCAAATGCAGCCGAAATTACAACAACAGTGGTTACATATACATATATTTAATTGTTTAATCAAAATTATTACTAGGGACAATCTAGTAGTCACTGTGTATTGGTAGAGACATGTCCCTAGCCTCTCTACTATATTCTACACCCTTGCACAGAATCCAGCCATAACTCGAGCGATCTGGTTTCCTCAGCAGAAAACTGTTATACTGTAATTTTACTATGTAAAAGTGTTGTTTAGGCACAATGTGAAGTGTAATATTAATTTAAGATGCATTCATATATGTGTCCCTGGAGCACAAAAGCAGTCATAAGTAACACAGGTATATTTGTAGCAATAGCCAACAATACATTGTATGGGTCAAAATTATACATTTTTCTTTTATGCCAAAAATCATTAGAATATTAAGTAAAGATCATTTGCCATGAAGATAAATTTTGTAATTTCCTACCATAAATATTTAAAACTTAATTTTTGATTAGTAATATGCATTGCTAGAACTTAATTTGGACAACTTTAAAGGTGATTTTCTCAATATTTAGATTTTTTTGCACCCTCAGATTCCAGATTTTCAAATAGTTGTATCTCGATCTGTCCTATTAATCATAAACTATACATCAATGGAAAGCTTATTTATTCAGAATTCAGATGTATAAATCTCAATTTCAAAAAATTGACCCTTATGACTGGTTTTGTGGTCCAGGGTCATATATAATTAATTTTGCAGTCCCATTAAGTGGCATCAAACGCAGCTCATCCAATCAGATTGTAATGTATTTTGAAGCTGTTTTTGTTGTTGTCTCCTGACAGGAATCACTGTGTTGCTGTCGCTCACCGTCTTCATGCTGCTGGTGGCCGAGATCATGCCTGCCACCTCTGATTCAGTGCCTCTGATTGGTAAGTGCAGCAGTCAATCACAGCGTGGGGGCGGGACTGATGTGTGGGCTTAAACAGATGGGAATGAGTGACACAGATGGAGAGAAATGACGGCGGCTGCTTTAGAGACCCTGAAAACCGAGATGCAGCAAACTGCATTCATCACATTCATGGTTATGTATCATCCAGAAATGGGCCGCTTGGAAACGAGGGCGATCGCTCACCCTGAAACGGCCCGATGGAGTCTCATCCTGATGCCTGAGTGTTATTTGTCTGTTCCCAAACGGACCATTACAGAGGAAAACCCATCGAATAATGTCAGAGGAAAGAGCTTTTTCATATTGAGAGCTTCTATTTAATAACTTAGTTTTAAATAATGGTTGACATTCACAAAAGGAGATATTTAGCTGAATGTTCATGCTGTTAACTGATTGATAAACTATCGAACATAAAATTAACAATACATAAAAAAAACATTGATTTTAAATGCATTAAATGTACTGTTATTTAGTGACAGCTTTATTTATGCTAAATCTGCAATGATGGTACCAATTTTTCTGTATTTTTGCTAAATTATTATTTTTTTTATTTAAATTCCAGTTTTATTTAATTTTGTATTTATTTAAAATTAACACTACATAAAAAGTGCCTAATTTTAAATACATTAAATGTTGGTTACTCTTATTTAGTGGCAGCTGAATTTATTCTATATCTGCAACAGGGTCACTAATTGCTCTGTATTTTTATTGTATTTATTTTACTTTATAGTGCAATTTAAATACATATTATATCATTTTTAATTACATTTTATTTCATTTACTTTTTATTTTTTTAATGTTTATTGAATATGAATTTTCCTCTATAAATCACTTTGGATAAAAGTATCTGCTAAATGCATAAATGTAATGTAAATGATAACAGCAAAAATTGCAAACTAAATAAAGTAAATAGTAAATAGTAAACAGAAATTAATTTAATGTATATTTTTTATATAATTTTAATTACATTTTATTTCATTTAATTTTGTGTTTATTTAATGTTTATTGTTATAAAATAATGAAATCAAACTGAATTAAGCAGAAATTTAAACTATATTCAGTCTTGAATTTTGATATTTGATATATGAATTTTCACTTTTGACAAGTGTCAGAGATATGTTAATATAAATGTAAACGATGCCAGCAAAAATTGCAAACTAATTAAATAGTAAATAGAAATATAATGTTATTCAATGTATTTTTTCTAATTTTGTATAATATTTAAATGTAATTTTATTTCATTTAATTTAGTTTTTTATTTAAAAAAAAAATTCTATAAAATGATGAAATCAAACAAATAAAATGGGGTTTTAAAGTGTATTCAGAGCAGACTCAAGTTTGATATTTGATAAGTCGCTTTTGCTAAATGCATAAATGTAAACATCAACAGGACTGAAAAAATTGCAAACTAAAGATAATTAGTTCTGTCAAACGATTAATCACGATTAATCGCATCCAAAATAAAAACTTTGTTTACATAATATATGTGTGTGTACTATGGATATTTATTATGTATATATAAATCCACACTCATACAATATATATTTCAGAAATATATGTTATTTTTATATATTAAATATATTTATTTATAATATAGATTATTTGAATATAAATATAGACATGTAAATATTTTCAAAATATATACTGTATGTGTGTGTATTTATATATACATCATAAACACAGAACACACATATATGTAAACAAAAACTTTTATTTTGTATGCAACTAATCGCGATTAATCATTTGACAGCACTAGTAAATGGTAAATATAAATAAAAAATATTATATTAAATGTGTATTTATGTATATATATAAAATCTAAAATCATATACATTTTATCCAACTAATATGATAAATGACTTTATATAGTGTTTGTTTCAGTGCAGGGCGTCCTAACAGCTCTGAGTGATTGAGGTGGATTCAGGATCTTATTAGATTGTGTTTTCTGAAGCCTGGCGGTTTGTAATGCTACAGTAGCTGTTCTCACACATCGCTGAAGATCTCATGAATACTGCATCTACACAGAGATTTCTGTGGATTCAATTTGTGTAAAGAAGATACGTGTGTGTGTGTGTGTGTACAGGTTTATATATCCTGGTGGGGACTTAAACCTGAATACACACAGACTCATGGGGACTCGTGTCACGGTGGGGACCTAAATTGAGGTCTCCATGGGTACAAAATCTTATAAATCATTCAGAATGAGTTTTTTTGAGAAAGTAAAACTGCAGAAGTTTAGGTGTTGGGTTGGTGTAGGGCGATAGAAAGTACGGTTTGTACAGTATAAAAACCATTACGCCTCTGGAGAGTCCCTACAAGGATAGCTGACGTGTGTGTGTGTGTGTGTGTTTCAGCGCAGTATTTTGCCACCACTATGGTGATTGTGGGTCTGTCGGTCATCGCTACAGTCCTGGTGCTGCAGTATCACCATCATGATCCAGACGGAGGAAAGATGCCGCGATGGGTAAGACAAACATCTCCATCCGGGTCATTCCTGAAGAAGCTTTATGACTGCAAATGCTTTTCATCACCAAACCATGCATATGGACTTTTTATCTATTTGTTTAGTGATTCATTATTAGTATATGTTTAATTGTGTGTATTTTTTATTTTTGCTACAGATTTTATTTATTTGTTTGTTTGTTTGTTTGTTTAGCTTTTTATTTAGTATTTTGTTATGCTGCATAATGTATGAAATATACATTATTAAAATATGTTTGTTTATTAATTTTTGCTACCAGTGCATGCATTTATTTATTTGTTTAATTGTTTATTTCATTTTTTATTTGTTTAGTATTTCATATATAATTAATAATTTTATTGTATTTATTTTGCTACACAAGCTTTACATTACCAAAGCATTTATTTAGCTATCTGTCTATCTATCTATGAACTTTTAATGACATTTAATTTTTTTCATACATTTTTAATGCATTTTTAATTTTATGTATATTAAAATTTTTGCTGCACAATCTTTACATTACCAAAGCTTGATTGGTTTGTTCATTTATTTGTTTTTTGTTTATTTACAAAAAAAAATTTACATTTTTTTTATTTATCACATTTTTGTTTTATTTCATACATTATTAATTTATTTTTAATTGTGTGTGTATTAGTTTTTGCTACCAACACATGCATTTTTCGATTGTTTGTTTCACTTTTTTTATTTAGTATTTCATTATTTTATTTCATATATTATTAATATATTTTAAATTGTGCATGTATTTATTTTTGCTACACAAGTTTTATTTATTTATCACATTTTTCTTTTATTTCATACATTATTAATTTATTTGTAATTGTGTGTGCAGTTTTTAAGTTTGCCACAAAAGATTTGCATCACAGTGCATTTATTTGTTTAATTTTTTTTATTGAATTAGTATTTCTATATTAGTTCTCTGACTCTGTACTTTCACAGTGAAGTGCTGAAGGTCAGCGTGTCTTTACGAGCGTCTCTCGGTGCGTGATGTGAATCAGAGAGGACTGTGGACAACAGCTTTATACTAAATGCATGAGACAAGCCACTTGGGCTGTTTTCAAACAAACTTTGTCCAAACAACAAATTTGTCTTCTAGGCACAAGCTTAACACAGCCAACATGAAATATTAATTCTCATTTTTGCTTGAAAAAGACGTTTCATGGCTTCGTTGTCTAGAATTACGATAAATATTCCAGCACCAATTAGGAGGAAGCAGCGAACGCCTGCGGAAAGCCAACAGCATTATGATGAGCCGGCATTGATTCAGTCGTATTGACTCAGCGAATCTCTGACGCTTCTCTGAGTTATGCAAATACATCATTAAGTGCTCAGCACTGAGTGCAAACAAACTAATCACACAATACAGTAGTCTTTGCATGCATGGGTGCATCAGTTATTTATTTATCTATTATTTGTTTGTCCTTCCACCTCCAACCCATTTTTGTTATTTATTTCATTTTTAATTTAATTAATTTATTTGTTTGTTTAGCTTTTGTGTATGCTTGTATGTATTTATTTGGTTAATTGTCCCATTGTTTATTTTTTTATTCATCCCATCCCTTTTTATTTCTAATTTTATTTTTTATTTCTAATTTTATTTTTATTTCGTTGTTTCACTTTTTATTTATTTCAGACTACGTTCAAACAAACTAATCATTACATACAGTCTTTGCATGGATGGGTGCAAAAGGTTGGTTAATTATTTATTCATTCATTTTTATTTTATATTATTTTTGCTTGTTTTGCTTTTTATTTACATTTATTAATATTTTTTTAATTATGTGTATATTTAAAATTTTTGCTACAAAAGCTTCACTTTTCATATAAGCATTTGTTTGTTTGTTTGTTTGTTATTTGCTTTTTATTTATTTCAGGTCAAAGTTCAAACAAACTAATCATGAAATACAGTAGTCTTTTTAGTGTACTTAGGTTATTTGTTTACTGATTCATGTGTTTATGTATGTATTTAATTATTCATTCATATATTTAGTCATTTTAAATTTAATTTCTTTATTAGTTTTCATTTTTAATGATGAGTATTTTGTTTTTTATTACATTAATAATATATTTGTATTTTTAATTCTGTTTTCTTTGTCATTTTTTTTATACAAAACCTTTACATTACCATAGCAAGCAAGCATTTATTTATTTGTTTGTTTGTTTTCATTTTTAATGATGAGTATTTTGTTTTTATTACATGAATAATATATTTATATTTTTAATTCTGGGTGTATTTTTTACATTATCAAAGCATTTATTTATTTATTCATTCATTTGTAAATGTATTTTATTTATTTGTTTGTTTCCATTTTAATGATAGTGAGTATTTTGTTTTTTTATTATATTAATAATATATTTATATTTTAAATCCTGTGTATTTTTAATTTTAAAGACAAAAGCTTTACATTACCAAAGCATTTGTTCGTTTGTTTGTTTTCATTTTTAATGATAATGAGTATTTTGTTTTTATTACTTTTTTATTGTTTTTATTATGTTATTAATAATATATTTATATTTTTAATTCTGGGTGTATTTTTAATTAGATACAAAAGTTTTACATAATCAAAGCATTTATTTCTTTTTTTGTAAATGTAATTTATTTATTTGTTTGTTTTCATTTTAACGATAATGAGTATTTATTTTTTACATTACATTAATACTATATTTATATTTTAAATCCTGTGTATTTTTAATTTTAGATACAAAAAGCTTTACATTTCCAAAGCATTTATTTATTCGGTTATTTTTATTTCATACATAATTAATATATTTTTAACTGTGGATTAAGTGTTGAAATACTCTGTTGGGGCCACTGTACATGGTTGTGTTTTGTCATCCAGACGCGCATCGTCCTCCTGAACTGGTGCGCCTGGTTCCTGCGCATGCGGCGGCCCGGCGAGGAGCGCATCCGTCTGGCCTGCCACAACAAACCCCCTCGGCGCGGGAGCGTGTCCAGCGTGGAGCTCTCCGTCAGCCAGGGGGCGCTGCAGCCCAGCAACATGCTGTACATCGGCTTCAGAGGCATGGAGGGAGTCCACTACGCATCTTCCCACGATTCGCACGGCATCCTCTGCGGACGAATCATGGCCTCCGCCGAGGAAGACGTGCTGTTGCCGGGGGCGACCATGCCCTCGCTCGGGGGTGGGGCTGGAATCGGGGGGCGGGTCAATGGTGGCATTGTGGGCGGGGCTTTGGAGTTGGAACTGGCTAAAATTCTGGAGGAGGTGCGATACATCGCTAAAAGGTTTCGCAACCAGGACGAGGACGAGAACGTGTGTAACGAGTGGAAATTTGCGGCAGCGGTGATCGATCGCTTGTGTTTAATGGCGTTCTCCATTTTCACCATCCTCTGCACCATCGGGATCCTGATGTCAGCACCAAATTTCGTAGAAGCCATTTCGAAAGATTTCTTCACCTGATGCTTGACGGACTTCGCTGTTCTATGTTGTTTGTTTTTGTACATCGCTCAGCAGCGACTGAGATTCTTGTCTTGGACCTGTAATGTGTGCACTAATAAAACGTGCTAACTCGGGCTGAGCGATATATCAAAAGCAAACAACATGATTTTTTGCACTTTTTATTCGTCTTCATTTTCCTCATCTCGTTATTTGCTTGAACATTTAAAGATTTTACTACACAGAAAAAAAATTATTTACTTTGAAATATGGCTGCAAAAAGATTACGCACAATAAATCACATTCAAAATAAAAGTTTGTTTACATATTATATGTGTGCATACTGTGTATATTTATAAATACATACACATACATGTATATATTAAGGAAAAATATGTTAGATTTATATATAAAATATTTATAGCCTATATAATATAAATTATATACTAGTATTAAATATATATACATACAAATATTTTTTTAAATATATACATGTGTGTGTATTTATATATACATAATAAATATACACAGTACACGCACATATATTATATAAACATTAATCGTTTTGCGTCTTTGCAACATTTACTTTAGTTATTTAGCAGACACTTTATTTAGCAGTGACCAAAGTGACTTACAAATGAGGACAATAGAAGCAATCAAAACCAACAAAAGAGCAACAACATGCAAGTGCTATGACAAGTCTTGGTTAGCCTAACGTAGCAAGTGTTTTATTTTATAAAGAAAACAAGTAGATAGAATTTAAAAATAAGAAAGATAGTGTTAGAGGGTCAGATAGATACAAAGAAGACTAATAAATACAAAGAAGACAGATAGATAAAACAGAATTAGAATAGAGAGTGCTAGAGTTAGAGGGTCAAATAAAGATGGAAGAGATGTGTTTTTAGACGATTCTTGAAGATGGCTAAGGATTCAGCTGCTGGGATTGAGTTGGGCAGGTCACCAGGAGGGAACAGTTCATTTAAAAGTCAGTGAAAGTGATGTTGTGCCTCTTTGGGATGGCACAATAAAGTGACGTTCACTTGCAGAACGCAAGCTTCTAGAGGAACATAGGTCTGAAGTAGTGAATTTAGGTAAAAGTGTGCAGAGCCAGTGGTGGTTTTGTAGGCAAACATTAATGCCTTGAATTTTATGCGAGCAGCTATTGGTAGCCAGTGCAAATTGATGAACAGAGGTGTGACGTGTGTTCTTTTCGGCTCATTAAAGATTAATCTTGCAGCGGCATTTTGGATTAATTGTAGAGGTTTGATGGAATTGGCTGGAAGACCTGCCAAGAGAGCATTGCAATAGTCCAGTCTGGGCAGAACAAGAGCTTGAACAAGGAGTTGTGAAGCATGTTCCGAAAGAAAGGGCCTGATCTTCCTAATGTTGTATAAAGCAAATCTGCAGGACCAGGCAGTTTTAGCAATGTGGTCTGAGAAATTCAGTTTATCATCAATTACAACTCCAAGGTTTCAGGCTGTTTTTGAAGGAGTTATGGTTGATAAGCCTAACTGGAAGGTGAAATTGTGATGAAGTGATGGGTTTGTTGAAACCACAAGCAGTTCTGTCTTAGCCAGGTTGAGCTGAAGGTGATGGTCCTTCATCCAGAAAGAAATGTCTGTTAGACAAGCTGAGATGCGAGGAGCTATCGTCGGATCATCAGGATGGAATGAGAGGTAGAGTTGAGTGTCATCAGCATAGCAGTGATATGAAAAGCCATGTTAAGCCAACCTAGTGATGCCATGTAGACAGAGAAGAGAAGTGGTCCAAGAACTGAGCCCTGAGGCACCCCAGTAGTTAGATGTTGCGACTTGGATACCTCACCTCTCCAAGGTACCTTGAAGGACCTATTTGAGAGGTAAGACTTAAAGCACTGGAGTGCGGTTCCTGAGATGCCCTTTCCCAATAGGGTTGACAGGAGGATCTGGTGGTTGACCGTATCAAAAGCAGCGGACAGATCCAGCAAGATAAGTAATGAAGACTTGGAAGCCACTCTTGCTCTTGCTCTTCTTTAAAACAATTTTCACGCGGAAATTGTCATTAAATTTCACAAATAATTACAAAGAAATGGCAAGTAAGACTTTGAATTAAACGTGAAAGCTTGAAGTAAAAAAAATAAACTGAAAATGTAGGCTACTGTAATTTTTTCTTTTTACAGTTTCTAAAAACTAATTTTTACAATGTAGCATTTCTGATTTAAACAATTGCCATTACTGTTAGTAGGTTTGATTTATTTCTTTGAATGAGTTTGAATCACTTGAACTGATTGATTGAATGATTTGTTTCATTACTTCAAATGTTTTACCGAAGTTCCCATTTTACAGTTTTAATAAAAAACATTTTAGTATATGGAAATATTGCTGTTTAATATTTATTATATAGTACATTTCAGGTTTGTTAATGTTAACTAAAATTAAAACTATTATAAACAGTTTTGTTAATTGAAATAAAAATGAAATACAATTTTAAAAAAATTCATACTTAATAAAAATTACAAATATGCCATAAATATTTATAAATTAAATATAAATAGTAATATTTGAAAAAAATAATAAGTGTCAAAACGCATATAACACTAACTAAAGATGATGAAAATAAAAATGGAAAACTAAAAGGATAAAAAATAAAAGAAATATATTGAAAAAAAATATATATAAATAAGACTAAAATAATGTGTATATTTATGAAAATCATTAAATGTCATTGTTCCTCTAATTCTCGATTTTCATTGTATTTTATTAACATGAAGTATTCTGAACCTGCTTCTCTACAGTGACTGTGAAATGATGGCTCTTCTGATTGACAAGAAACCTTTTACCATATTTTAGAGCAAAAGCCAATATTTTGTTAGCTACTGTATATCGCTCAGCCCTAATCCTAAGTATGTTAACCTTGTGGTGTTTAAAATGTGTAAGTGAACTGACAGGACTCAATGAATAATGATTCAGTAAGAGATCAACATGTTGGTTTGAGCTCAAGGTCATTAAACTCGTAGATCTTTGCACAGTTAATGACTCATAAGCAGCAATACAGATTTTAATTGTGATATGTGTTGTATGTTGGTTCTCTGTACATTTAGGTGAGTTTTCAATGACTGTTTTCATGTGAGTCAGTGTTGAAATGAAGTGTTTGTTGTGTTTTGTGTACAGTGAGGTCCAAAAATTCTCCTATTTTGAATTATTTTCTAAATTAATACAGCTTTTTCATTACAAATTGTATTGTTGACGTAATAATCAAATTCCTCGTGTTCAAATGAAAAATGTTTTAGACCCTGCAGCATCATGTTGTGCTTGTTTTTCAGGCCTGACAGACTCACAAATGTGCTTTTTTTTTTTTTTTTTTACATGGAAACACTTCATCATTTGACTCTGTGGTACATAAACACACTCTTGTATCAATACTCTGAAACTGTTTGAAGGTACAGTTCACACAATTTGCTGAAAATGACTCACTCTCAGGCCATCTAAGATGTAGATGAGTTTGTTTCTTCATCAGATTTGGAGAAATCACTTGTTCACTAGTGCAGTGAATGGGTGCCGTCAGAATGAGAGTCCAAACAGCTGATAAAAACATCACAATAATCCACACCACTCCAGTCCATCAGTTAACATGAAATAAAAAAGCTGCGTGTTTGTAAGAAGCAAATCTTTCGTTAAGATGTGCCTTAACTAAACTGTTGTTTCCAACTAAAATATGAGTCCATAATCCATAATAACGCTTCCTCCGGTGAAAAAGTCCATCTCCTGTTGTCGCTCACAAAATCCAAAATCCTCTCACATACTTGTTCAGAACTGTTTTGGCTTGTAAACTGCAGATTTCTCTCCTGATTCAGACAAGATTACTTTTTTTTTCTACAGGAGGAAGCAATATAATGGATTTTTTTGGCCAGAAACAATAGTTTGAAGTTCAAAACATCTTAACGGTGGATTTGTTTCTTACAAACACACTACTTTTCACTTCTCAAGATGTTAACTGATGGACTGGAGTGGTGTGGATTATTGTGATTATTGTGTTTTTATCAGCTGTTTGGACTCTCATTTTGATGGCACCCATTCACTTCCATTGGTGAGCAAGTGATGGAATGCTACATTTCTCCAAATCTGATGAAGAAACTCATCTACATCTTGAATGGTTTGAGCTTGAGCACATTTTCAGCAAATGCTCATTTTTTGGGTGAGCAATTCTTTTAAAGGGTCAGACTGTTGTAAATTATCATCGTGTCTTCTGGAAAATCAGTTTCCCAGTTTGTGCCTCGGTTTGTTTTATGGATGTTTCCCAACATCTCATTTTATTTCAGGTCTCCTGTGCCGGTACTCTCTGGTTTGTGAACCCTGTGTAAATAAATGTAATTTTCTGTTATGATATTCTGTTTTATGTGACAGCTTTTGGTAGAAAGGATTTCAGAAGCTTTTTAGGTTATTGCATTTCATACCAAGTCCAAGTGTGTCAAATGCACAACAATATTGTATGCGCCAATGTTTTTTATTTATTTATATTTTTATCAAAAGATGCGACTTGTGTCTGTTTATCAAAACATGCAGTTTTTTTCAAGTCTTCTGAATTTTTCTGATAGTTTGTGTGAGGAACGGACTGAAATTCAATGCATTGTTCACTGTTCAAGGCAAAATCTTCCCATCCACAACATGAATGAAGCTTAAATTTGAGTCAGTTCCTCAGAAATCTATCATGTGACAAGTTATAAGGACTACTTTTATGGGAAAAGATATGCAACTGCATGTATAACCATTCTGCATCATAAACTCTCAACAGAAACTTAAACAGGCGAGAAAGCTCACATTCACTCTGTCTGGCGTCATTCGCTCCTTCAGTTATTGTTCTGCGTGATTCTGGCTTTATGGACCTGCAGGAGAACGACAGAGACGTTCAGAAGGAGAGACTGGCAGGAAAGCTGGAGTGATTGGAGAAGCACTGATGGAGGGAAACCAAGGTCAGGGAACAGATGGGAAATACTGGCTCGTCGTCTTGGAGGATGGAAACAACGACGCTTCCCAGAGTTCAGGAAAGCATTTTTTCTGCCGTATAAGCAATATCGTGTTCAGCTGGCCAAACTTTTTGTGCTCAGACAGAAGAATAATTGTCGCTTAATTAAGTAGTTAAATTTGGCATGTGGCCTCCAAAAATTGTCTCCACTAACAAAGTACCATAGTATTACCATGGATGTTTAGACCCACCATTTTAAACTGGTATTCCATGTAAATATAGTTCATGAACATGGAAATCATTCAGTACCATGATATCAAACCAATTCTGAAGTGGATTGCCACCTGTTACGTCCAGCTGCTCTTCATCAGTGTCGAGAGGAACCGGTATTTCAGAAGATCAAGACAGTGAGCCAGGGAGAGGTTCCTCTTGACACTGACGAAGAGCAGCTGGTAGGTCCAATCACCTAGATTAGGACAGGGAGGAGCACAGAAAATAGGACAAAGCATGCAACAAAAACTACAACTCCCAGAAGGCCATTGGGTCCGCTGGCAGCACATCATGAATGACATACACCATGATAATAAAACACAAATTCATACGTCCTCGGACGTAACACCACCAGACAGATCAGGCTGGTTAAGTTAAATGGTTTTACTGAGGAAACCAGCAGAATACTAGCTTTCTTGGTTTTAAGACCAGATTAATCCATTTTAAGATCATTTTAGGCTATTTTTCATAGATCGCAACTCACAGGCAAGTTTTACTCCTCACAGGAGCAACTTCAGAGTAGAGCACAACTACAAAAATATGGAGAAAATACTTCTTTTATTCAGCAAGGACGCATTAAATTGATCAAAGGTGAAAGTAAAGATATTTAAAATGTTACAAAAGATTTCAAATAAATGCTGTTCTTTTGAACTTTCTATTCAATCCTGAAAAATAAAATGTATCACAGTCTCCACAAAAATATTCAGCAGCACAACTGTTTTCAACATTGATAATTATCAGATATTAGCAGCATATTAGAATGATTTCTGAAGGATCACGTGACACTGAAGACTGGAGTAATGATGCTGAAAATTCAGCTTTGATCACAGAAATAAATTACATTTTACAATATATTCACACAGAAAATGGCTATTTTAAATGTTAATAATATTTCACAATTTTTACTATATTTTTGATCAAATAAATGCAGCCTTGATCAGCAGAAGAGACTTCTTTCAAAAACAAAAAAAAATAATATTTTTTCCATCACAGGAATAAATTACATAGATCACATATGATGCATATCACATAGGAAACAGCTATTAAATTTTGAATTAAAGACTTAAAATATTTTAAAAGTGTAATGATATAATACAATATTACAATTTTTGAATAGTTCATAGCAGATGTCTTATGTTTTTTCATGAGAAGAACAACACATATTTGGAATCTTTTGACTGACAGTTTTCTGCCAAAAAATACTTTTAATAAATGCTTTAAATAACCTCACATGCCTCCTGGGCAATAAAACACAAGGCCAAACTTCAACAGACACTGCTATTGTCTGGAATGTTATATGAATAATAGAGATACATAACTCTTCTTCATGACTGTTCTGTCATCGATCAATCCATACAAACCGTACGAGCAGCAATATCTGGGTCTGTTTATCATGATTTCTGCTTTACTCCTCTTCTTTTTCCAGGCTTCAGCAGGCTTTGGGAGATTCAATTTGTTCAACAAACATGCTTGTGTTGCCATCCAGTGGATGATGGATGATGTACATTTGGAAACTACTGCACTAGTGAGGTATAGTGTACAACGAGGAAGATGTTTTCAGCCATAACTCAAGAGATGGATGTCTCGTGTCTTTCAAGTATAAAGTAATATCCTTAAATAACCTCTTAAATAAACAGACCTTAAATGAGTTTCCGCCTTATTTTAACGTAAGAGCGAGCGCGGCCATTTATGTGCGCTGCTTCCGGTCTCTTTAGCTTCAGGTATTTTAACTGTACATACTGTAAGTCCGTTATGCCGCTTTATACTGAAAACTGGTGTTTGTTAGTATATTATTTTAATTTATATTCATAATCATATACACACTGATTTGTAGCGCGAATAATTTTACCGTCACTGCACTTTATTCTTTAGACACTTAAGGCTAATGGACCGGAAGTCGCGCACATTCAAGGCTAATCGCTTGATTCCACGTTGCAAAATAGGGTGTCTAGAGCTGTAAATTTAACATAGAGCAACTCAGATCATATGATGAGAAAAGTTTTCAGATCATATTGTGATCTCTGTCTTTAATTGCAGATCCAGAGCGAGTTTGAGACATTATTGATCTCTTCTGAAACTCTAGAGGAGACGTGTGAGATTATTGGAGTCTCTTTCTCAGGAGAAACAACGAACTCTAATTTGGGAAATATTTCAGACTGTCATTTGTGAAAATTAGGATAAATACATTGTTTTATTATTAATTTACATCAGAACTTAAATGGTTTATATATGTGACCCTGGAGCACAAAAGCAGTCATAAGTAACACAGGTATATTTGTAGCAATAGCCAACAATACATTGTATGGGTCAAAATTATAATTTTTTCTTTTATGCCAAAAATCATTAGGATATTAAGTAAAGATCATGTTCCATGAAGATATTTTGTAAATTTCCTACCGTAAATATATCAAAACTTAATTTTTGATTAGTAATATGCATTGCTAAGAACTTCATTTGAACAACTTTAAAGGTGATTTTCTCAATATTTAGATTTTTTTGCACCCTCAGATTCCAGATTTTCAAATAGTTGTATCTCAGACAAATATTGTCCAATCATAACAAACCATACATCAATGGAAATCTCATTGATTTTAATCTTTATTCAGCTTTCAGATGATGTCTAAATCTCAATTAAAAAAAATTGACCCTTATGACTGGTTTTGTGGTCCAGGGTCACATATATAAAACGAAATGGTTCATGTCATCTTCAAGCGTATTCTTTTAGTCACAGTGTGTTGTTAACTGGTTTTGAGTTCTTTACATTCTTCCGTCTCTGAATCCACAAAGCCAGTGCTCCAGCATCAGTGTGGTGAACGGATGAACACATGAACGTGGTTTTGAAACTTGTAGGAAAACAAAGGATAAAAGGTCACCACATCACTTCAAGGGCTTCGTTTAACCCATGCAGGTGAGTTTATTTGACAGGTGTCTGGTGTTTAGTGTAACTCTGTTGAGTTCATGTCATCTTCAACACCGCTGGACGAGCGCTGACTCTGTCCTGACGTCTCTCCAGAGAACTTCACACACTTTGTAGAGTTCTGTGACAGAGAAAATTCACATTTATTTCTCTAATAATAATGCAGAAACTTTAAAGTCGTGATGAAACAAAAGTAGCGACTGGTCTTTTCTTCCGTATGGTGATACACACAACAGAAAAAGTTGTGCAGAGACTCGATTATATCTGCTGATTGTTGATTGGATGTTGAGCTGTGGGCGTGGCACTCACAAATGGAGGCGGATCTGAGCTTTCAGTAGATTGTAGACTAATTTAATTTTAAGATTTATGACGTTTCAATTAAAAATTATGAGGTAAAAAAAAAACTACAAATCACAATATCATGCATTTATATGTGAATTTTCAATTCATGCTCACTTTAAAAGTGATCACTTTGTCATTATCATGTACTTATTTACATGTTGTTCTTTCTTTCTTTCATGTAGCACAAAAGCAGATGTTTACAAGTGCCATATAAGTGAGTAAGTGATGACACAATTGACATTTTTAGGAGAATGAACAGTTTTAACCCTTATAGGTGTACCTTTTTAAAAAGTGAATTCATATCAGACCTGTTTATTGCTCACTCCTCGTGGATAGCGTGCGATGTCGTCTCTCTTTCGCTCCACTTTTTCCCAGTCTTCTTCCCAGAGTTCCCTCCTGTAGTCGGATCTCTGCGTCGTGATTCGCTGGTAGATCGCCTGGTTTTCATGAGTCACCTGAAGAAGCCTCTGCCTCCTTTTCTCAGCATTCAGACTGTAAAACAGGTTATTGGTTTTTAAGTTATTATTGTTAACTAGAACTATTAAAAACAGTCTATTTTCGTTACTTTAAATAAATGTTACCTGAATTTAAACAATATATAGGCCTATATATATATATATATATATATATATACAGTGTGTGTGTGTGTGTGTGTATAAATGCTTTAAAGACATATTTGCAACAAAAACCTGCTGAAAATCACAAAAACACCATAAAACGGACTAAAATTGAAAAATAAGCATTCAATAATTCAAATTACTATTACAAATATTATAAATGAAAAAAATTAATAAAAACATTTATGAAACTGCTGAAAAAACAAAAACTCAAAATCTACTTAAACCTTAACTAAAATTAAAAAGAAAACAGAACATATAAAAAATACAAAATATTAATAAAAGGTAAAAAAAAAAATACCATATAGACATTTAAAAAGACAAAAAAATAATAAAAAAATGAAAAAAACTAAATAAAAACACAACAAAATGACCAATTTTAAAAATTTAAATTAAAGACAATATAAAAACTAATTCAAAATATTATTTAAATAATAATTTATAAAAAACACTATACAGACAAAACTTTAACTATAATTAAAAACAAAACAAAATATGAAAAATAATTCTAAATGTTTTTAAAAAATATTATCTGTATTTAAATACTATATAGACTTTAAAAAAAAACTAACTGAAAATCACAAAAACTTTACTATAACTAACTAAACAAAACAAAATATGAAAATGTATTACAAAATGCCTAAAATAACACTGTATTACTAAAACCTAAAGATCACATAAGAAAATTGTATTTTTTAAACAATACAATGCATATCATACCGTACAAAAACACAACCGGTAAGGCCACAACCCATCCACCGGTGGACCGCATTCACACGACAGATCCCTCAGGTTTGATGGAGGATAGCTTATGTGTCTCTCAATAATTCATCAAGGCTTTGTCAACAGCCCAGCATGAATGATTCATCCCGTCAGTTTGAGATCCGCAGATGACATGAAACCCTTCTCAAATAAACCGCTCCTAACCAGGTCAGCGTGTTACTGTGTTAACATAAACACACAAACACCTGCACTCTGGGTAATGGTTCCTGTGGTCCACGAGGCCTTTAGAGCGAGAGATCGCAGCCAGTTTGGACGCCAGGATATGATTGTCTCTGTCGATGATGAACGTCCTCTCTTCCTGCACCTGAAAACAACACAAACTCATTTCATATCATTTAATACATGCATTTTTTTTTTCAGTGTAGGTTTGTAAATGCATCTAAATTGACATATGAATGCATTGTAGCTCCATCTTGATTTGCACATTATTAATGTTAAAGCTGCTATTATTATTATGTAGTGCACTCAATTTGTTACATGCCACTGTACTACTGTTCTGTACATAAGTCAATATTGCACACTCGCACACAGAGATATAATACATATTACTGCTACATGTGGACACGTTAATGTTAATATTGCACATCACTATATTGTTGTTTGCACAAGTCAGTATTGCCACTCACACATATAGATGCACACAGGGCCGTTGCTAGTGGGGTGAAAGGTGGTGACAATTCTAGGGGCCCCCACCGCCCAGGGGGCCCCACAAAATCCAGGAATTATACTATATAGGCCCATGTTCTGTGAATAATTCTAATATTTTATTAGTTGTATAACTGAGATATTATGAAAACCACAAAAAAGCATGCAATTTGGTTCCATGCTTGTATATTGTACAGTATATGATATGTGTGTGTGGGGGGGGGCCCACATCATTATTTTTTCAGGGGGCCCCCAATCCTCTAGCTACGGCCCTGGATGCACATAGTCTATATTTCTATATTCACAGTCTATTTCTACTCCTGCAACATAGCTTTTGCACGGTCTTGGCATTCAATGTGGACAGCAAAGAAAGCATTTCATTGTACAGGGAAACGTGCTTTTCCTCACTGTGCACATGACAATAAACACTTTGAATCCTTTGTACTTAGTTGCAGTGAAATAAATGTGTTAATTGAACATTCTTGTTTACATATTAATGAATGCGTCACCTGGATTTTCTTCAGTTTCTGTTGAATATGTGCAGGTGTTTGGATGCCCTTGGTGTTGACCACCGGTTTGGCCTCTCGCACCTTACAAAGAAATACAGAGAGAAAATTATCATTTCAGCTGTGCTCCGGTGTATAATATTTCATTTCTCTATAAATATTTCAGTCTTTATTGATCCAGTACAGGCCAAATTTAAAAATAAACATTTACATTTAAACAAACAATATATACACACACCACGGGTCAAAATGTGGAATGATATTTATGTTTTTGAAAGAAGTCTCTTCTGCTGATCAAGGCTGCATTTATATGATCAAAAATACTGTAAAAATTGTGAAATATTATTACAATATAAAATAACTGTATTCTATGTGAATATTATGTTAAAATGTAATTTATTTCTGTGATCAAAGCTGTATTTTCAGCATCATTACTCCAGTCTTCAGTGTCACATGATCTTCAGAAATCATTATCATATGCTCATTTCTGATTATTATTAATGTTGAAAACAGTTGTGCTGCCCAATATTTTAAGAAACCATGATAAAAAAAAAATCAGGATTCTTTGATGAACAGACTTTGATGTCTTTACTGACACTTTTTATTAATTTTACTTACATTTCCACAAAAATATTGTGCAGCACAACTGTTTTCAGCATTGATAATAATCATAAATGTTTCTAGAGCAGCAAATCATCATATTATTATGATTTCTGAAGATCATGTGACACTGAAGACTGCAGTAATGATCACAGAAATAAATGACAGTTTAAAATAGCAGCACAGATGTTTGTAAGTCATATCAAACACGATGATGAATCACACAGAGACCTTGCTGCGGTGCTCCTCATAGCGCGTCTGGTCCCATCTCTGCTGCAGGTATTTGTTGCTCGCGGGTTTCAGGGACTGGAAGGATCTGTGCATCACTGCTTCTGTTTGACAGACTGCTTTTGTCGGGTCTCTATTTATAAAACGAGTCCTGGATGCTGATTGGTAGAGAGCAGTATCATATTATAAGATCTGTGTATCATCCTTAGCAACCACCCTTAGCGACATAAACATGTTTGTGTTGGTAAAACTAACGGACCAACATGTTTAAAAGTACATTTTGATCTGTAAGAGTGATTTGAAGAACAGTTTGGAGAGACTAGAAAAAATGTGTCCTTAGAACTTTATTTTTGTAGCCTAGTTGCCATTTATGTATAACAAAAATATTTATAGGCTAACCATAATTAATCAGACTATTATTAAAACACACTTTAAGAAGGTTAAACGTATTATTATTTCAGGCAAAATTAATGGTTTATTAATAATTCAATGATGTATGTGTGCCCCCTGCTGGCGTAGTATGTCAATCATTCATTTAATTGTGAGGCCACGCCCCTCCACCGGAAGTGTACTGATCGAACTCGCGCTGTTCCGAGATCCGGTTCGGTTAAACTAAACGACGGAAAACGTAAGTTTTTTGATGCTGGTACATAAAAATACATATAGGCTAGATGTGTGTGATGGCATATTAATTATTTGAGCTCCATCAGACCTAAGAACATTCTGTTGTTTTTGGTTAGGCACTTTCTTATTGCGGAAGGATGACCATTTATGATTTTAAGTAAAAAACATTTCGATAATTTTTTTGTGTTACGTAGACATAACTAGACTTCAACCAGTAAACCCTGCACTTAGCAAAAACAATGATTAAAACTGCAGCAGCAGCCCTTTCGAAAAATATAATGGACCTAAGGTTTTAAAAAAATAGATTTACTTATTGTTTTAGTCATTCTTTTAAAATAACTTTTCGCTTTTTATTTTTGTATTCTTTGGAGAAACGCCCTGCCATACAGGGCTTTCCTAACAGGGCGTTCACTCGCGCACTGTGGTCAAAAGACTGTAATACGAAAATATAAATGAGATGAGAAATTTTGGTCTTAATAATAATTTGTGTTTCCTGCTAGCTAAATTTCACATCCAAAAATCTGTTAAAACTGCATCTCTGTATTCATCCTATGTGTCATCTTATACATTCCTTATGAAAATTAACCACTACTACTACTACTCAAAAAAAAACAAGATTATAGTTGTTTTATTTTATAACTGTACTCAATGTTTTGATGTTTTGGCCTACTGTTTAATAAAAATAAAAATAAATCAGAAAAAGATTACCGAACCCACTCCAAAGTCCCGATCCGAGTCAAATGATTCGAAACTGTTTGCGACACAATGGTTTAAATGAAAATTTTGTCATTAATCACTAAACCATATCGTTCCAAACCCATAAAAGCTTTGTTCGTCTTCGGAACACAATTTAAGATATTTTAGATGAAAGGCTTGAGGCTTGTGACTGTCCCATTGACTGCCAAACAATTAACACTGTCAAGACCCAGAAAAGTATGAAAGACATCGTCAAAATAGTCCATCTACCATCAATGGTTCAATCTGGATGTTATGAAGCGACAAGAATACTTTTTGTGCGCAAAGAAAACAAAAATAATGACTTTATTCAACAATTCGTCTCCTCCGCGCCACCGTAGAGCCATTTTGGAGAATATCCACTGAACGCAAATAACGTATGCTGTTCTGTGTCAGCCGCACCTCACGGATACGCTGTTTTAGTTCAAATCAAAGCGTAAATAAATGTAGAAAACAGTGTATCCGTGAGGTGCGGCTGAAGTGAATGTTCCGTTTATCAGTATAAAGTAATGAATGAATGCCTTTTATTGTCGTTATACACACCTTCAATGAAATTAGGATAGCTTCCCCTCAGCATAATTTACATATATCACGTAGTGCACATTCAACAAATTTAACCATGTTACATACTTGCACAATAGAGAGTGCAGTTACTCTACGACTGACTTTCAACAAAGCAAGTAGAGAATCATATAGCACATAAGTGTATATTGCATTAAGTCTCCCCAAGAAGGAGAAAAAAAATATTCCACAATAAGGGGTTGTATTGAACTAAGATGTGCATTCACAGTAAGCAATGAAAGTTCATACTGTGAATGCACATCTTAGTGCAATACAACCCCTTATTGTGCAATCTTTTTTTTCTCCTTCTTGGGGAGACTTAGTGCAGTACAACGTGAAGTTAAAGCATTCATCTGAACTGTGCACGTATGTTTTAAACACATTTACATTTATGCATTTAGCAGACGCTTTTATCCAAAGCGACTTTTATCCATTGCGACTTCAAGTTACAGTTCACATTTTACAGTTTCAGCTCTTTATCAGCTCTTGCTTTCCCTGGGAATCGAACCCATGATCTTGGCGTTGCTAGCGCCATGCTCTACCATTTGAGCTACAGGAAAGCGTTTACAGGAAACACTTCAGCTATCTTATATATTCTTACTCCACACATATGTAAGCTACATCATTAAAAGCATATGTGACCCTGGACCACAAAACCAGTCATAAGGGTCAGTTTTTCGAAATTGAGATTTATACATCATCTGAAAACTGAATAAATAAATGTATGGTTTGTTATGATAGGACAATATTTGGCCGAGATGCAACTATTTGAAAATCTGGAATCTGAGGGTGCAAAAAAATCTAAATATTGAGAAAATCACCTTTAAAGTTGTTCAAATGAAGTTCTTAGCAATGCATATTACTAATCAAAAATTAAGTTTTGATATATTTATGGAAGGAAATTTACAAAATATCTTCATGGAACATGATTTTTACTTAATATCCTAATGATTTTTGGCATAAAAGAAAAATCAATAATTTTGAACCATACAGTGTATTTTTGGCTATTGCTACAAATATACCCCAGCGACTTAAGACTGCTTTTGTGCTCCAGGGTCACATATTTACTTTAACTTCTCAGTATGACCTATTTCAGATGCGGCCGAAATTACAACAACAGTGGTTACATACACATATTTTTAATTGTATGATCAAAATTATTGCTAGGGACAATTTAGTAGTGGCTGGATTTGTTAGGGACATGTCCCGAGCGTCTCTACTAAATTCTACACCCTTGTAATTTAGAGTTCTGTTTCCCATTTTAGAATCTGTAAAATGTTAGGAATCAGAATGTTGAGAGGACTCCGCTCTAGTGTTTCAGAGTTCAGAATGTGTTGTGTTGTCACTGAACGCTGGTCTGATATTCCCCACAGCAGACGGGCCGGAGCACCTCCAGAGACGGAGCTGTTACCATGGCATCACGGCTCACCTGTACCTGCTCCAGTGTCCCAGCAGAAGAGATCAGGTGTCCGTGAAGTCCTACCGTTCCCGTTCACAGCCCACTGACTTCACTGAACGCTGTGAGGTACACCGGAGAGTAGACGGTCTAATTGTGAATACAGAGCATCTGTCATGAGAAGCACAATGGGAATACCATGAAATAAATAGGGCAGACCAGGGCTTGTTGTCACACTTTTTTATTTTTTTACCTCAGTGAATATTTAATATTTCCCAGTGGTGTGTGTGTTTTTTTTTGTGTGTGTGTGTGTGTATATACATATACACTGCCGTTCAAAAGTTTGGGATCAGTAAAACGTTTTATGTTTTTTAAGGGAGTCTCTTCTGCTCATTAAGGCAGAAATCATTCCTCCCCCATTCCTCAGACACCTGCTGATTACACATACACACATACTACTGACTACAAACTATTACACATACAGACACATCCCCAAAACCCCCGATCCCCACGCCTCCGTCGCTTTGATCCGCCAGCCTGACAAGCGGGTCTGGGACCAGCGCTAAACTCGGCTGCAGGACCTGGATGGCTGCTGTTGGAGCTGGATTACCTCCCCTGTTGCAAAGTCGTGTGTCTATGTTGTGATTATGTGCTTTTTGTTGCTGAGGTGTTTTTTTCCTGTTCTCACACTGTACTCCCAAAAGGAGCATAGTCTGGGGGTTGTTGTTTTTTTCTCCTCTCTTACCTTATGTATGCTGTATATTTCTTCAATTCCCTGTCTTCCTGTCCTGTCTACCCCCTTGTCATATTGTATGTATGTTATGGACAGGTTGATGGCTAATTTCGCTGGTACTTGTGACTAGTGACAATAAAGGGCTACTACTACTACTACTACTACTACTAAGGCTGTATTTATTTGATCAAAAATACAGGAAAAAAACAGTAATATTGTGAAATCTTATTGCAATTTCTAATATTGGTTTCCTATTTTAATATACTTTAAAATATAATTTATTTCTGTGATCAAAGCTGTATTTTCAGCATCATTACTGCAGTCTTCAGTGTCACATGATCCTTCAGAAATCATAATATACTGATTTATTATGAGTGTTGAAACTGTTGTGCTGCTTCATATTGTTTTTTGGAACATGTGATACTTTTTTCTTTGATTCTTTGATGAATACAAAGTTAAAAAGAACAGCATTTGTTCAAAATAGAAATCTTTTCTAACAATAGAAGAATCTATGACTTTTTATTCATTTAACACATCCCTCCTGAATAAAAGTATTAGAAAGAAAAAATGTACTGACCCCAAACTTTTGAATAGCATTGTATATTGTAACACAAAATTTATTTTATAAATAAATGCTGTTGTTTTTAACTTTTTATTAATCAAACAATCCTAAAAAAAAAAATCACACGTCCCCCAAAAAATATGAAGCAGCACAACGGTTTTCAACATTGATTACAAATCAGCATATTATTATGATTTCTGAAGATCATGTGACACTGAAGACTGGAGTAATGATGCTGAAAATACAGCTGCGCATCACAGAAATAAATTATATTTTAAAGTATATTAAAATAGAAAACTGTTATTTTAAATTGCAATAATATTTCACAAAATAACATTTTTTTCTGTATTTTTGATCAAATATATACAGCCTTGATGAGCAGAAGAAACTTCTTTAAAAAACATTAAATATCTTACTGATCCCAAACTTTTGAACAGCAGTGTATATATATATATATATATATATAATTCATGTGAAACAGCAAAAATGACAAATCTAACATGCAAATATATATATATATATAAATATAAAACAGATATTAAAATGAATGACCTATGTAAAATGATAATATATAAAGGATATAAAAGTACCAATTTGTAAACAAGCATGTATGTATCTAGAGATAAGGAGCTGTGACAACAAGGCCCGGTCTGCTCCGCCACAGTATGATTGATTGGATCCTGTTATATATTGGATGGGATGTAGACAAATATGTCATAAACTGCTTGTTTGTTTGTTTTTAAGGTTAGTGCTGATGAAATATACCTGCATGCTTCTGTTTGAATCAGGACCCATACATTTATGTATTATAAGTTTGAATTTATGAACTAGATTTTGTATATAGTGGCACATGGGGCAAGTTGTCACATATACCAACCATCAGACAACATACTAAATGTTGCTATAAGTTTGATCGCAACATATAATCATTTCTGTTAATAGTGTTCACCATCTGTTTGATTACATGACATTAACTAACTGCTTGATTTTTACCGTACATTTCTGCCATATGAACATCAACTTGAGATAGTCACCACTGATAAGCTATTACTAAATATAATGTAGAAACATCGTGAAAAGCACCATACAAATAAACTTGAATTGAATATGGAAATTACAAGATTTTTATCCCAATAACTTAACAATTTCCAAGACATAAATCTTTGTTTTGCAGTTTTTTTATATAATTAAAAAATATATATATATTTTTTTTTTTGTTATTTTTGACCTTTTCAGTTTTACTGTCTTAAATTTTTTGTTTGTTTTTTAAATTATTTTTCCTAAAAAATGGCAAAAAAAAATCCTAAAGAGCCATTAAATGGCCTTT
>CM049854.1:26601844-26901844 GCA_027422415.1 Schizothorax lantsangensis
AGCAGCGTTTCAGATGCATTACAACATGAGTTTAAGAGGACAGTTTCCTATTACAGAGTTATTGTGATAAATTATGACAAGGTCTAAATAGATTTAGTCAGATATGAGGTATAGTGATGTATAGTACTCTATACTGTTGGATAATGATGGATATTGATGCACTCTAAAAAATGCTGGGTTAAATACAACCCAGTGCTGGGTAAATATTGGACAGAACACATGCTGGGTTGTTTTCAACCAACTGTTGGGTTAAATGTTTAACCTAACCTTCTGGGCAGTAACCCAACCGCTGGGTAAAAACAACCCAATCGCTGAGTTCGTCCATATTTTACCCAGCACTGGACTGTATTTAACCCAGCATGTTTTAGAGTGTGCATAGCACTAAATAGTGTGGTAGAGTTATTTACACCAAAACGCACAGCTGAGCATTTTTTTGTTTGTTTTAGTTTTTAATTTGTTGTTTTTATTGTTTTTAAATAAATAAATATTTTTTTAGATTGACTGTTCAAACTACAAGATGTTATTTATTTATTTATTTAGTAATTTATTTATTGCAGTGGTTGATTTTATATTCATGCAAGATACAAGAGAAAACGATTTTTTATAATTCTGATTTTGTTTTTAGATGGACTGTTCACACTGCAATTTTTATTTTATTTATTTATTGCAGGGGAGGATTTTTTATGTAACACAATTGAAAAGGATTTTTAAATTCATTTTTTAGATGGACTTTTAAAATGGCAAGTTATTTATTTTAAAATTATTTTTTATCTATTGCTTGGACAATTTTTATTTATTTCATGCAACATACAATAGAAAGAGTTTCAAAATTCAGATTTTTAGATGGGCTGTTCAAACTGCATGTTGTATGTTATTATTTACTTTATTTAACTTTATGCATCATACAATAGAAAAATAGTTTTAAAATTCAGATTTTTTTAGATGGACTGTTCAAACTGCAAGTTGTAAATTATATTTTTAAACATTTTATGTATTTATTAATATCAGATATGAGATTTTTTTTTTTTTTTTCATTCATTCATTATAATTTTTTCCTGAGAACGTCTCTTCACTCTCTGAAACACACTCTTCATGGGTGGAAGGTACAGAATCATTGAGAAGCTTCATTTTGAAGTGTATGTGAGCAGATCTTCGTCTGTGAAAGCTGAAGAGCTTTTGCTGTGATTTGCCAGAGCAGATGGGTTTTTATCAGTTACGCAAAAAAAAGAAAACTTCTGCGACTAATTATCTCTTGTTGTGTGGCTCGTTACACCTGTCTCTCTCTCTCTGTAACAGTGCAGATCGCCGGCTCTGACGGCTGTTAATGGAGCAGAGAAGAATGATAAATCAAGAGTTTTGTGTGAGTTCTGCGTGACTTACTGAGCTTTTCAACACAGACACACGCGTGTTCACACACGCTCTGCTCGTCAGGCCTTATGTTGAGCTGATGAATTATGCACAGGGCTTTTGTGCACACATTTAATCTGTTGTATAATTAAAACTCATCATTCAAAACTTGATGTGGAGCATTTAGCTTTGAGGAAAAGGGTGTCACCGTTTTTGAGTGAATCTCAAGAATCTTAGAAGAAAAAAATAAGAAATTGCATGTTGTAGATTTCTATATTTGCATTATTATTATTATTATTATTATTATTGAACATTTTGCCCGCCAAATTTTCATTACAGTAATGCCAGAAAATCTCATTGTCATTACTGTAATGCTTCTTAAAGTAATGCATGTTTTACTTTCAGTTTTGTGTAATTTCCATTTCCATTGATAATTAATAGTATTAATTTAATTGACAGGAATTAGCTTTTAATTACTCTAAAAAGCAATTATGTTTTTATTTAAATGAATGTAAAGTAAAGCCAGTATATGTATTATAATGTATAAATACAAAATTAAAAATATAATTAATATTTAAAATAAATATTAAAAATTACTAAATGATTAAAAATTAATATAATGACATTTTAAGTTAAATTCAAATTGTTTTAAAAAAAAATAAAATGCAATAATAATTGTAATATATATTACAATTACAATTATTATTGCATTTTTTTTTCATTAATTAAAATGAAATTTAAAAATTATATATATATATATAAAACATAATATTGGCTTAATGTATAAATACAATTTATGCAACAATGAAAAGAATAAATCTGTAAAATATATTTTTAACAATTTTTATTATTTATTTTAATTTCAATTATTTAAAAATAAGAGTGAAAATTAAAATATGCTGTAATAATAAAGATAATAAAAATATTGTAATAATTAAGCTAATACACACACACATGTGTGTGATTCAGTATTTGTTGGGATGTAAGATATCATGATCTGCTGTATGTTGAGGAGGGAGTGTTTCTCATTCATGTGTAAATCTCATTTTTCTCCAGCTCTGCTTCATGTAAACTCACAGAAAGGAGTGTAACTGATGTTATTAGGGTTTTATCCTCAATGACCCCTGAGTTTGGGCCCCTGGAGGAACGAATGAATGCATTCCTCCTGTCTTTCTGTTTCTCTCCAGGAGTTCATTTGCACTTGTACATGTTTGCCATTCATGCCTGGTCTCTAAGCTGATGGAGGCCCCAATTTTTTGTCCTTTTTTACCCTTTTTTTAATCGTTGGTGTTTGGAGATTTTTTGTGAGACGGGGCCAAGTGAGTTGCGAGTTGAGTCGGTGGCCCCTGTTAATCAAGACATTTACACTTCATGCAGCCTTTCCTGCAGGTCAAACTCTTCACATCTTAATGTCAGCGCAAACCCTCCTCAACATGATTCTCCAAGGTTTGCCGTAGTCAGTTTAATGGTATTTGCATCATTATTTAACACCAAAAAAGCAGGTCTCAACCATTCTGCGCCTGTGTTGTTAGTAGATTACACTAATTTGCACTGCTCTTGCTAGATTGTGTTGGTCATTATGGAAATGATCTGTCTGTGTCTGTGTTCTTTAATTTGCTCATTGTAAGTAGATCCTCTGCAGAACTTTTCATTCTAATCGGCACTTTTATGAGATTGCACTTTCATGCTAATTTGTAAATTAGTAAATCTGGCCCTTAGTTCCTTGTCTGTCTTGTACTGCCATTGCTCAGTTCTTGAAAGGTAAGTTTATCTCTCACAATTTTGACCTTTTTTTCTGCATTCTGAGGTTATTTATTACAATTTTGACTTTTTTCTCACAATTCCAAGTGTACAACTTGCAATTTTGAGTTTTTAATTTCTCACACTTCAGACTTATTTCTCAAAATTCTGAGTTTATCTCTCACAACTCCAACTTTTTTTCTTGTAATTCAAAGTTTACATCTAGCGATTTTAACTTTTTTCCTCTGAATTCAGTTTACATCTCACATTTGTGACTTTTTCTGTTTTTTCTTCGCAACTTTTTTTTTTTTTGAAATTTGAAGTTTACATCTTGCAATTCTTTCTTTTTCCCTGAATTCAGATTTTATATCTTGCAATTCTGACGTTTTTCATTCTAAGTTTACATCTTGCAATTTTTACTTTTCTCTGAATTCAGAGTTTCCATCTCGCAATTCTGGGTTTTTTTCCCACAGATTTTTAGACTACTGACTTCAGAATTCTGCGAAAAAAAAGTACAAATTGCAAGATGTAAACTCCAAATTGCAAGAAAAAAAGTAAAAATGGCAAGATGTAAACACCAAATTACAAGAAAAAAGTAAAAATGGCAAGATGTAAACACCAAATTGCAAGAAAAAAGTAAAAATGGCAAGATGTAAACTCCAAATTGCAAGAAAAAAAGTAAACTGTAAACCAAATTGCAAGAAAAAAAGTAAAAATGGCAAGAAGAAAAAAGTAAAAATTGTAAACTCCAAATTGCAAGAAAAAAGTAAAAATTGCCAGATGTAAACTCCAAATTGCAAGAAAAAAAGTAAAAATGGCAAGAAGAAAAAAGTAAAAATTGTAAACTCCAAATTGCAAGAAAAAAAGTAAAAATGGCAAATTGCAAGAAAAAAGTAAAAATGGCAAGATGTAAACTCCAAATTGCAAGAAAAAAAGTAAAAATTGCAAGATGTAAACTCCAAATTGCAAGAAAAAAGTAAAAATGGCAAGATGTAAACTCCAAATTGCAAGAAAAAAAGTAAAAATGCAAGAAAAAAGTAAAAATGGCAAGATGTAAACTCCAAATTGCAAGAAAAAAAGTAAAAATGGCAAGATGTAAACTCCAAATTGCAAGAAAAAAAGTAAAAATGGCAAGATGTAAACTCCAAATTGCAAGAAAAAAAGTCTGAATTGCAAGAGGGGAACTCGCAATTGCAATTGTAGATATGCAGTATCTACAGTATGCAAAATCTGCAAACTGCCTGTATGCAATATCAACCTCAATTAACCTTTTAACATTTTAAACTTTAATTTGTATCTATACTTTATCTAACATTGACCTGCTGACTAGTCAGCTACTTTTCTGGGTGACGAGTTAATGTGTAAATGTGTAGTCATGCGAGTGCTAATATATTGAAGGTATATATCAGATGCATTCAAGTAGATTTACAGTTAAATGTGCAGTAATATTAGTTTTATACTCAGAATTGTGCATTAAACATGTAGCGTGTGTGTTGATGTGCTGGTGTTGGCTCGAGTGCTGGAAGTGTTTTTACTGTTCTGGGGAAACACGGCCGACTTTAATGAGCCTTATGAGGCGTGTTGTGGAAAAAACACTTTTATTATGCCAATCTTCCATTTCCCTCGATCCCTCGAGCTCCACGCAGTCCTGCCAGGATTCCTGCAGCAAATATAAACCATTACTAAAACAAAATCACAGCACACCGAGATCTGCATCAGTAGAACACGCATGCACTGCGTGTACTGAATAGAACAAAATGGAGTACAACAGAATATTCTGTTTGTAGAATACTATATTATGTCTGTTTAAAGTGTTTCTGGGATATCTTATGGAAGCCACGGGATGGAAAAAAATCAAATGTAATTGTGACTTTATATCTCATAACATGACTTTTTTCTTGCAGTTCTGAGTTTTTATCTCACAATTTGGTATTTTTTCTCAGAATTGTGTGATATTAACTCAGAATTGTGAGATAAAAAGTCACAATTGTCTCGGTGCACACAGCAGGGAAGAACGAGTAACACGCAGATGAGGATTAAACTCAAATGAACAGTCTTTAATTAATCTAAACAAGGCAAGACAAGGCAGGGCTGACACAGACAGGAACACCGGGGAGTAACGAGTAGACCAGATGACACGAAACTGAACAGGCAGGAACTAAAATACACAGGTTAATTACACAAACACAGCTGGACATGAATTACCTCATAATGACACTTCAACAAGGACAGGAAACAAACCAAATATGGACACAAGAGGCGGGAACACAAGACACACACGACAGAGGACTGACAACAATTACCTTTTTATTTTTAATTCTGTGGCAGAAACACAAAAAAACGATTTAAACTCAGAATACTGAGAAAAAAGAAAAGTTGTGAGATATTAAGATATAAACTTGCAAATCTGATAAGAAAAGTCAGAGTTGTGAGAAAAAAGTCAGAATAGTGAGATAAAAAGTCGCAATGACCTTGTTTATTTTTAATCCCACGTTGAAAAACAGAATTGTGAGATATAAACTCAGAATTCTGAGGAAAAAATGTAGAATTGTGAGATGTAAAGTCAGAATTCTTTTAGGAAAAAAATCAGAATTGTGAGAAAAAATTGAGAATTGTGAAATATGAACTTAGAATTGCAAGATACCTGTATAAACTCACAATTCTGATAAGAAAAGTTAGAATTTTGAGATAAAAAAGATGTAAATTCGGGGTAGAACTTTATTTTATGGTCTCTTAACTAGTTGCTTATTAGCATACATATTACTAGAATATTAGCCATTTATTAGTACTAATTAAGCACATATTAATGCCTTATTCTACATGACCTTATTCTACATCCCTAATCCTAAGCAATACCTAAACTTAACAACTACCTTACTAACTATTAATAAGCAGCAAATTAGGAATTTATTGAGGGAAAAGTCATAGTTAATAGTAAATAAGTGTCCCCTATTCTAAAGTGTTACCAAACTTAGAATTGTAAGATAAAAAGTCAGAATTGCGAGAAAAACAATTCTGAATTCAGAGTTTATATCTCACAATTTTGCCTTTGTTTTCTGAGAACTGGGTTTAAAAGTTAAAAGGTTTATTTTCTTAACCTGTGGCAGAAACTGGCCTCCACAGTATCTCTCTCTGTTCAGAGATTGAATAGTTTAACATCTCTAGTCTTTCACAGTCACAGACGTCTTCATCATCCTCATCCGAGCAGTTTTACAGCGATCAGGTAATGACGTTCAAAGCTCAATGATAATTGAATCAACCCTCTCTTTTACAGATGATAATCGTCATGTTTTCAGTTAAGCCTGTGCGTTGAGTTCCCAGGTGTGACGTCGTGCTGTGGAGGAGCGCGCATGAATAAATGTCATTTTGACTGATCGTCGTTATCTTGTCAGTAAAAACAGAGTCGGTGGTGTGAACACCTCAGAGGGAGGTGTGTTTTAGGTGTTTACGCCATTCATCCGAGGGTTTATTGTGGAATAGTGTGCTAGCATTGATTCTACCCATGTTATTTTTGAAGTATGCAGTATTTATAGTGTGCAAATCATGCTAATTGTCTGTATGCATGGAATATCAACCTCAATTTTTAATGTTTTAACTTAAATTTTTATCTCTGCCTTAAAACATTTGATTAAACTGCAAAATGTTAACATTTTTTACAGAGGATTTGATCAAAATTGGCATTTGTAGACCTGAAAGATACAGTCCGTATAAATAATATAATAACTTATAAATAATGTATTATTATTCATAAATATAGATGTATTCAGATATATAAAAATGCACAAAGTTAAATTTAGTATATATATATATATATGTTTGTGATAAAAATGTGTGTGTGTGTGTGTGTGTGTGTATCTATATATATTTATATACTGTATATATATATATATGTAGTGCTGTCAAACGATTAATCGCATCCAAAATAAAAGTTTTTGTTTACATAATATATGAGTGTGTACTGTGTATATTTATTATGTATATACACATACAAACACATGCATGTATATATTTAAGAAAAAAATACTATGTTTATATATTAAATATATTTAGATATAATATAAATGTGTATACATGTAAATATTTTCTAAATATACACATGCATGTGTTTGTATGTGTATATACATAATAAACAAACACAGTACACATACATATAGAATGTAAACAAAAACTTTTATTTTGGATGTGATTAATCACGATTAATCATTTGACAGCACTATATATATATATATAATCTTGAACAGCTGATTTGAAGATTTTGCTCTTTTAGGTGGACAGACAGAAGCTGCTTGGTGAAATTACCAAAACTGCCACCGAGTGACTTGCATTCAAAGGTCTTTGGTACATTATGATCAGTCTTTAGTCATTATATTATTAAAACAATAGAAGCCCATGCTCTTTTAAAGCATACCTGAGGCCTCAGAAGCTAAAAGCCGATGAAAGCTCAGTCTCAGTCTCCTGGAAATCACGCTCTGAGGTTCATGATCAGATCAGTCTTTTGTTCAGTCAGACACGAGTCCTGCAGGATGATTCATGCCTCCGTCATCGTCGTGTCCTGGGTTTGTGTCCGCTGGACTGCTTATTTATTCATGAGAGAGAGTCTCTGTGGTGCAGTAGTCGTGTCGGTGAGCACATGACTGTCCATTACTGACCAGAGCTGGACGCATGATGAAAGAGAGACTCCAAAACACACTGCCACGCTTTAGGACTGACCATCACATTTACATGTGGGAGTGAAGCACCTACATTAACATTTCATGTGTTTTACATGCTATATATATATATATATATATTTTTTTTTTATCATCCATCTATTCAACCATTTTCCACGTCCCCTATAGGGTCATGGGTTTTATTTAATTTTATATATATATGTATTCTATTTTATATATTTTTAAAATTATTTTTAACCATCCATGTTACTTTATTTTATTTATTTATTTTATTTTATTATATATTTTTTTATATTTTATTTTATTTTCAGCTTGCATCGTGACTTTATTGAATGTTACAGGTTCAACCTTTGGTTTGTGATTTTTATTTGATTTTTTCATCCATTTATTCAACCATTTTCCACTTGCCCTATAGAAACATGGGTTTTATTTCAATTAAATTTAATTTAATCTTATCTTATCTAATCAATTTTCCAAACTGCTTGCCCTTTACTACATGGGTTTTATTTTATTTTATTTTATTTTATTTTATTTTATTCATCCATTTTCCTCTTGCCCTATAGGCATAGGTTTTATTTAAATTTATTTTTAATCCATCTATTTTCCAAACTACTTTCCCTATGTAGGATTGCAGGTTATTTTTTATTTATTTTATTTTTTCATCCATTCCTCCAACAATTTTCCACTTGCCCTATAGGGTCATTTTATTTAATAAAAAAAAATCAATTTAAATGATTTTTTTACCCATCCATTTTATTTTATTTTATTTTATTTTATTTTATTTTGTTTTATTTTATTTTATTTTATATTGTTTTATTTTATTTTATTTTATTTTATTTTATTTTATTTTATTTTATTTTGTTTTGTTTTGTTTTGTTTTGTTTTGTTTTGTTTTGTTTTGTTTTGTTTTGTTATTTTCAGCTTGCATTATGACTGTATATTGAATGTGACAGGTTCAACCTTTGGTTTGTGATAGTTGTCCAGACGTTGTGAGTCACTGGCAGTTTCAGGATCATGTGTGTTATCACTGTCTTCAGTGCACAATGAATGAGTTCTTCCATCTGTCCCTGAGCCTGTGTTAAACCGTGCTGGGATTGCAGGAGTGGCTGATAGTCAAGGTCACCTGGGTAAAAGCCTCTGGGAAAATGAACAAGGCTGTAGCGTGAACATGATACTCTGCTTGCTAGCTCTGGCTTGGATCTACAGACACATGAGAAAAACGAGAAGGCTGTTACAGTTCAGTAGGTTTAGCTGACGCTAACATGATGCAACAGTGAACAGACTTTAACAGAAGCAGAAAGTGAACTTCTGTAGGGTCAGTCTTACAGTCATCATGAAAAATTGACTTAGAATAGTCAGTAGACAATTTAGTCAATAGTCAAAATAACACTATGTATTAGCAAAGTAAATAGTGAAGCATTTACTTTGCTAATAACCTACATATTTTTAGTCTTATTTTGAATGATTGATCAGAACACTATTTTATTCATCTTTTTTTTTTCTTTAATGCATAAATCCATTTTCTAAAGTGCTTGTCCTAGGGTTGCAGGTTTTTATTTTACTTTATTTTATTTTTATTATCCATTTTGTATTTCAATATTTTTTTTTTTTTTTTCCATCTATTTTATTTTTTATTTTTTATTTTATTCATCCATTTATTTTATTTTATTATCTATCCATATTTAATTTTTTATTAATGCATCCATTTTTATTTTATTTTTCATTTTACTTTACTATTTCTTATTACTATAGTCTTATTGTGAATAATCCATCAGAACACTATTTATTTGAATAATTTTATTTGATATTTTATTTAATTTTTTTGTTTTTATACATCCATCCATTTTCCAAACTGCTTGCCCTTGGTAGGGTTGCGGGGGTTTATTTTATTATATATATATTTTTTTATATATTTTTTTTTATTGTATTTTATTATACATCCTTTTTATTTAATTTAATTTTATTATGCATTTCAAATATATTATTCAGGATTAAAAATGCTTGCGTAATCATTCATTTAAATGTACACTAATAGCTTTCCTTGAAAGTTCTCACAAATTCTACATATATTCTTGTTGAATATCCCGTTTCACTAGAAAATACAATCACGGAAGTAAAATCAGTTACAAATGATGTTGAATGTTGACTGTTTTTATTAGAATTGACCCTTTCTGTAAGTTTATCCTGTTAAACTCATTATGAACTCATGATACATCAGTTTGGACAGACTGCTTTCATAGCAACTGTGAATCCTACTCGTTCACATGATCGTAAACCACCTTTTGAAGCAGATACAGTTCACTGATGTTAACCTGAGAAAACCTCCATCTACACAAAACCCTTCACTTCTCACTCTTCTGTGCTTCTCTTCTCTCTCCTCCACCTCTTCTTGTGCTCCAGCTGTTCTGCGTGCTCGTGATTATTTATTCATGAGTCTTTCTCTCCATATTCATGTTCTGTGTCCAAGGTTATCTGTGAAGTGTGAGGAGGGAATTCAGCTGAAAACAGTCTTCAAGAGCTCAGGTCTGAACATATGAACACACACCATTACGTTACTGATGGATCGTATGTGTTTCTGCTAAACATATGCTGTTTTAACCTTAAAATCTACTGCAAACTGCATTCAAAACACATTTTATTTCCATAATCTGCTGTGTTTTGTGTGAAATGGGATATTCAATGTGAAAAAATGTAAGACGGGCCTTTTATTTTGAACTGTGTTCATGAGATATCGATTGGATGCTGAAAAGTGTCTCTATATTACATAATTTGATGGCGGAGCAAAATATTACATTATTTTGATGAAAGATTATATGTTTTTGTTTTTATTTGATTTCATGTTGATTTTAAAAGTGCACTTTGTAGTTTTTTCCTCCATTTAAAACATTTTACTTATAAAGAAATGAATAGTCATCCTGACAGATCAGTTTCCTGTGTTATTTTAGTATTATTTATATACTATTATAGTATTTATTGCTTTTTCTACTCTTTTATTTTTATATTTGTAATTTTATTTTTTATTAATATACTGTTGAAATATTTATTGATTTTTTAATCAGCTTTTATTTTTATATTTGCAATCTTTTTTTTCTTTTTGTTTTGGAAGTAATTTATTTATATGCTTTTGTCATTTTTATTAGGGTTTTTTTTATATATTTCCATATAGCTTTAATGCATTTTTAGTGCAATTTTAGTTCTAGTAAATGTAATACTTCAATTTAAACTTATTATTTTAAGTTTAAGCTAGCTTATTTAAGTTAGTTTTCATTTTCATTTCTAATTTTCATTTCAGTTAGTTTTTCATCTAACATTTACGTATATTTTATGTTATTTGAACTTTTTGTTAATTAACAAAAATTATGTTTTAATGGTTTTACTTAATGATAACACTGTTTTTATCTGAGGTCCTCTCAAAATTAATTTCTCAGAAATCAGTAGCAATAAATGCAATGCAGTTTTCCTGAGCATTGTGTTCAAATTGTTGTTGTTTTTTTAACCTGCTTTCCTTATGTAGGGTTGTGGATTATTTTTTAATGATTTTTTTTTCATCTATTAATTCATTTTCCAAACCACTTTTCCTATATTTTATTTTATTTAATTTTATTTTATTTTCAGTTTGCATCATGACTATATATTGTAACATGCCATGGCTCCTGTTTTCACACTAAACTGATTTTAAGCAGCATGACGTCACACTGTGTGCAGGATCATGAATGCGCTCGAGCGTTGAGGAAATTGAATGCAGTATTCATGCGTGTTGTGTCTGTGTCCAGCTCAGCCATCGATTCCCGTCCAGCGCCTCTGGATCAGCACTGTCTGCTGTGTATGTTACTGTGTTACATGTTTTATTTCTATCAGACAGGGATCAATTCTGGTCAATGTTAATTCACTATGTCTGAATTACACCAGCTGTTTTTATATTTACGCTGGCAGGAGATTGAGATGACAGGATTATTTCTGGGATCTTCTCTACACTTTTAGCATCATTTCATTTGTGCATCCTTCATAAAACAGATACTGTGTTGACATTTCAAAACCAGATGAAACCAGCCTAAAGGCCTGATCAGACCCGCATGAGTGTTCGTTCTGAGCAAGCATCGGGCATTCCTGTGAATGATTCACACCAGACACAAACATTCATCCACCTACAGACAAAAAGGTTGTTTTTCATGAAGAACAGTGAGATTTTTTCTTAAAGATCAAGAAGTTATTGAAGGAGTAGTTCACTCAAAAATTTGCTGAAAAGGCCCTCACTCGTCTCAGGCCATTCGAGATGAGTTTGTTTCTTCATCAGATCTGGAGAAATGTAGCATTGCATCACTTGCTCACCAATGGATGTGAATGGGTGCCGTCAGAATGAGAGTCCAAACAGCTGATAAAAACATCACAATAATCCACACCACTCCAGTCCATCAGTGAACATCCTCAGAAGTGAAAACCTGCGTGTTTGTAAGAAATAAATGTGTTATTATGATGCTTTTAACTTTAAACCCTTGCTTCCAGCTAATATATGAGTTTTCTATCATAATATTGCTTACTCCAGTGAAAAATGTTCTCATCTGAATTAGGAGAGAAATATGCACAGATCGAGCACCGTTTATAAGGCAAAACACACAGCTTTTGGCTTCTCAAGACGTTAATTGATGGATTGATGTCGTGAGGATTACTTGTGGATTATTGTGATGTTTTTTTTTTATCAGACGGCACCCATTCACACAATACACTCCAAAAATATTTAGCCTTAAATGTGTGTTTTAAACACACATAAATCATGTACATTTTAGTGTTCCACAGCAAGCCATATTTTAACCATACTTTTCATACTTTTTACCTGAATAAATGTATTTTTTTCCACAATGAACAGATTAATGCAGATTCTAAGCAACATGAATGCATTTTGAAAGTATGATTATTTAAATAAAATCAAATAGGTGCCTTATTCAAATAATTTGACTGTTTGTCTGATAAATATGCATCATGTTAAGTTTATTAGTTTGCCTATGGTAAAACTACATATAAATGTCTATTCATTTGGAATACAATTGAAATACATAAAAAAATTAGATTTCTATTAAAATGTACAAAATTTGTAAAGTACACTTTTTAAAAGGTAGCATGCCTTAACGGTTGTATAAATGTGTTGTACAGGAGTGAGTATTATTTTCTTTTAGTCTGATGAATATTGATTTTACAATGTGAATAGAGCTTTGAGTGATTTGTTGTGCATTGGGTGTGAAATGCTTGTCTAAACAACTAAACAACCACTTTTCCATGTCCTAAAACCAGTCACATCACCTTAGCAACTGCATAGCAATCACCCAAAACAACTTAGATTATGCATAGCAACACCCTGACAACCACCTAAATACTTGAACAACCACATAGCAACTCCCTAGCAACCACCTATGTAACCACATAGCAACACCCTAGCACCTGCCTGAATACCTAAACAACCGCATATCAACACCATAGCAACCACCTGAACACTTAAACAACCACATAACAACTCCCTTGCAACCACCCGGACACCTAAACTTCAATATAGTAATTCCTTAGCAACCACTTGAATGTCTGAGCAACCACATATCAACACCGTAGCAACCAGCTGGACACCTAAACAATCCTGTAGCAACTCCCTAGCAACTACCTGAACACCTAAACAACCACATATCAACACCATAGCAACCACCTGAACACCTAAACAATCCCGTAGCAACTCCCGAGAAACCACCTGAGTAACCACATATCAACACCCTAGCAACCACCAGAACATCTAAACAACCCCATAGCAACTCCCTTGCAACCACCTAAGAGAAGTTCACACTATAATGATAACAGGCAGTTATCATTGGAATCACTTTAAGATTTGCAAGATTTTTTCCAGCTAATGAATGATAGAAACACTGACAGCCAATCAGAATCCACCAGAGTTTAAATAGCTTGAGGATTTAAAGTGGCAGACAGCAAAACTGCAGAGCATGTGTATAACAGACAGAATGTTGTACACTAAAGTGAGATTGTTTCTTGTTTTCAGCTTGTTTTAAGTGTTTATTTGCAGTCTTTTAACCTGATTTAACTAGTCTCCCAAGTTTCTGCCTGGTCTCCAAGCCTGATAAGTCACTAAAAACCCTGAATCCATTCATCTGAATAAGTGGATTTCAGCATAGTGGCTAGAAGAGACACTAAACAGAGAGTTCGCCAAAAAAAAGAAAATTCTGTCATCATTTACTCGCCCTCCACTTGTTCCAAACCTGTATGAGTTCCATTCTTCTGTTGAACACGGAAGAAGATATTTTGAAGAACCAAACAGTTGATGGTAGCCATGGACCTCCATGGTATTTTTCCAATACTATGGAAGTCAAAGACTACCTACAACTGTTTGTTTACCAACATCCTTCAAAATATCTTCTTTTGTGTTCAACAGAAGAAAGAAACCCATACAGGTTTGAAACAACTTGGGTGAGTAAAGGGGGACAGTTTTCATTTTTGGGTGAACTGTCTCTTTAAGTTGTGGTTTTCAGCTCACCCGAATGTGTGTGTGTGTGCATTTGAGTTTATCTTTCTCTCATCTACCTCATTCTCTGGCCCACTTCTCCTCTCGTTTCCTCTCTTTCACCCTGATGATGTTTATTCCAGCATTAAACAGTCCCGGCCTACACACTCCGCTCAGCGTTACAGCATCTGCTAAGCATCCGAAATGCAACTGTGTGTGTGTGTGTCATTACACGCTATAATTACACCAGCATCTGTTCACTCAGTGCCAGCTGTGGGCTCCTGGGAAGATGTGAGCGTGTGTTTGTAGTTGCCCTCAGCGCTCAGATCCCAGGCCAGTTTGACATTTCACTCGTTATTCTGAGCGTCTCGCTCCAGCTGATTCCAGATCACTCGACCTCTGGATCCTTAACAGCGGTTAAATGGTTATGCTAATGTGTTTGGGTTTTGATTAAGCGTCCTGAGATCACGTCTAGCAGCAGGTTTCCATCTGCACGTTAACCTGAGTCTGATTCTCCAATCACAGTCATCAGCTCGTCACAGATAGAGGCTTTTGCCGCTCGAGGTGTCTGGTTTTATTTACTCGCACTTAAACAAAGACATCATTCAGCTCCAGAGATCCCAGATCCTCATTTTCCACAAACACGTCCAGGCAGTTTCCCTGCGTTTCACACACTGTGTGTAAGTGCTGGAAAACCTGAGCTTCTGAGACCTCTCGCTTACTCATTTGTTCTGAATGACATGATGCTTCATTCTATCTATCTATCTATCTATCTATCTATCTATCTATCTATCTATCTATCTGTCTCTCTGTCTGTCTATCTATCTATCTATCTATCATCTATCTGTCCATCTATCTATCTATCTATCTATCATCTCTCTGTCCATCTATCTATCTATCTATCTATCATCTCTCTGTCCATCTATCTATCTATCTATCTGTCTGTCTATCTATCTATCTGTCCATCTATCTATCTATCTATCTATCTATCTATCTATCATCTATCTATCCATCTATCTATCCATCTATCCATCTATCCATCTAAAACTCATCTATTTAGCTGTGCATTTGTTGAATGAGCACTGTGCTACGTCCGAACTGACTGCATTGTATTTTATGTATAATCCTTTTCTATTTAACTGTTTTAAATTTCATTTTAAATCAATTTCTATATCATTTTAAAATTCCTTGTTTTATTATTTTTAATTCCTTGTTTTTATTGCTGTGAATGATTATTTCACTTTCTTTTATGTAAAGCACTTTGAATTACCACTGTGTATGAAATGTGCTATATAAATAAACTTGCCTTGCCTTGCCTTGCCTATCTATCTATCTATCTATCTATCTATCTATCTATCTATCTATCTATCTGTCCGTCTATCTATCTATCTATCTATCTATCAGTCCATCTATCTATCATCTCTCTGTCCATCTATCTATCTATCATCTATCTGTCCATCTATCTATCTATCATCTGTCTGTCTGTCTGTCTGTCTATCTGTCTGTCTGTCTATATATCTGTCTATCTATCTCTATCATTCTATCTATCTATCTAGCTATCTCTCTATCTATCTATCATCTGTCTGTATCTATGTCTGTCTGTCTGTCTATCTATCTATCTGTCTGTTTGTCTGTCTGTCTATCTGTCTGTCTGTCTGTCTATCTATCTATCATATGTCTATCTATCTATTTATCTATCATCTGTCTGTCTATCTGTCCATCTATCTATCTATCTATCTGTCTGTCTGTCTTTCGTCTATCTATCTATCTATCTATCTATCTATCTATCGATCGATCTATCTATCATAAGCACTGATTCATTAAGGAACAAAACTGTTTTATGAGTGAGTCATCATTCATCTGATTCATTCAGAAAGTTCATTCTGCTATTGCTTCATTTGTAACTCTTTTCATTTGCTGAGCAAAGATAGACAAAGCAACAGGCAATACTGTGTCTAAAATGCACATGCATCATATTTGCAGTTGTGCTGAACACAGGTCAGTTTATGTGACGTTTGTCTCTGTGGTTCTGTCAGTGTAGTGAAGGCGATTGCTGAACCATTAGCACTTTAGAGCGTTGGCTTCAGATTCACGGGCGGCTCATTCGTATTCCGCGTCAGTTCCAGTGATTGCGAGGAGCAGAATTGATCAGATATTGAGTAGCTGAGTAGTAGACAACAGCTCCACCTCTGCTCATCACTGCTATTCAACACACACCATCAGGTCACACGCTTCAGCCTGGGCAGAGAGGTGAAATTATGCCTCACAAACCGCTGAATGCACTGTTTTTGAAACAGGTGTCTCAGACAACAGAAAAGCCTGTACCAAGCACAAAATGGAATTCTACAAAGAGGAAATAGTTTATTCATGAGGTCACGACAGGGCACTGACAATATTTTGACTTTCTTTTTCTCTGTGCGGCCAAACTCTGGAATCGCTGACCGCATATACTGTTCTCCCTCAGGCTGTTGTTTGGTGTTGTGATGTGAAGTGTGTACGTGATGTGTGTGTATATTTCTGTCTGCTCCAGTGTGCTGATGTATAGTCCTCTCTTTTTTTCTTACTTTCTGAACAGACTCTTTTCTCTGCTTCTGTTTTTGTAAGCATGTTTTCTCCATCAGGGAATGGGAGAGCTGCAATATCCCTGTCAAACCAGCGTTGACCACCTGCAATGCTTAAAATCCATAGCAACACCCTAGCAACCACTTGGAACACTCTAGCAACCAATCACATCATCTTAGCTTTGTGTTACACCACATAGCAACTCCCTAGCAACCAGCAGAACAACTAAACAACCACTTTTCCATGTCCTAAAACCAGTCACATCACCTTAGCAACTGCATAGCAATCACCCAAAACAACTTAGATTATGCATAGCAACACCCTGACAACCACCTAAATACTTGAACAACCACATAGCAACTCCCTAGCAACCACCTATGTAACCACATAGCAACACCCTAGCACCTGCCTGAATACCTAAACAACCGCATATCAACACCATAGCAACCACCTGAACACTTAAACAACCACATAACAACTCCCTTGCAACCACCCGGACACCTAAACTTCAATATAGTAATTCCTTAGCAACCACTTGAATGTCTGAGCAACCACATATCAACACCGTAGCAACCACCTGGACACCTAAACAATCCTGTAGCAACTCCCTAGCAACTACCTGAACACCTAAACAACCGCATATCAACACCATAGCAACCACCTGAACACCTAAACTTCCACATAGCAACTCACTAGCAATCCCCTGAGTAACTGCATATCAACACCGTAGCAACCACCTGGACACCTAAACAATCCCGTAGCAACTCCCGAGCAACCACCTGAGTAACCACATATCAACACCCTAGCAACCACCAGAACATCTAAACAACCCCATAGCAACTCCCTTGCAACCACCTAAGAGAAGTTCACACTATAATGATAACAGGCAGTTATCATTGGAATCACTTTAAGATTTGCAAGATTTTTTCCAGCTAATGAATGATAGAAACACTGACAGCCAATCAGAATCCACCAGAGTTTAAATAGCTTGAGGATTTAAAGTGGCAGACAGCAAAACTGCAGAGCATGTGTATAACAGACAGAATGTTGTACACTAAAGTGAGATTGTTTCTTGTTATCAGCTTGTTTTAAGTGTTTATTTGCAGACGCTGTGAGCCTGCGAGCTTCTGGAGGCTGTTTTTCATCAGGAAATGGGGCAGTATCACTCCCGCAGCCCGCTGGCCTTTAATTCCTCTCATCCTATTTCTGTCTGTCTCACCTCTGATCCACACAAACCCCTGTGTTTACTTCCATTCATCTTCCTGCTCTTAATGATGCATCAGTGCACCTTATTAAAACCAAAAACAATGTTTTTCATAATATTTCAGAAAAATGCTCCATCTCTGAAATAACATTTCTTATCAGATGACGTCACATAGGATGCATTTGATGTCCAACAGCAGAAAGAAGTCATGCAACATAAGGGTGAGTAAATGATATCATATGCATGAATGTTGAAAACTGGGAAGAAATGTCCATGTTGAATAAAATTATTTTAAATTATTACTAAAATATTAAACTAAAAATTATTATTCATTTAAAATTATATAAAATATTCAAATTACATTTATTCATTTATCAGATATTTATATCCAAAGCAACATAACAGCAGACAACCCCCCCCCCTTTCCACCTTAAATATGGTTACCTTAAATAATACGTAGTTGGTTACTACACCTTTACCATAATAAAACCATGGTTAATTTTCTAAGAGATTTGAATCTGTGTATAATTTATTTTTTCTTTGTTTTGTTTTTATAACTGTACTCGCTGAATAGTTTAATGTTTTGTACTCCCTTACAAAAATTAACCATGGTTATATTATAGTAAAATTGTAGTAACGTATTGCCTACCATTTGTATAACCACAGTTTTACTACAAGTACCATAGTTAAACTCAGTGGCGGCTCGTGGGTTTTAAAATAGAGGAGGCACACTGATTGGTCTGGGGATCGTTGCCGATTAATATTATTAACTTATTTGCTTAACCATTTTAAAATGGCTTTTTGCTTTTAGTCAGAAAACGTGAAAAGGACTCATAAAGAAAAGGACAGCATACATCCATCCCTTCTTAAAAGAAATATAATTTCACTTACCTGGCCTATCACTTGAGCCTATATCCAGCTATCCCTTCTTAAAAGCTGTGTAGTGCTGTAATTAAGCCCTTGTATATACCTATATCCAGCTTAGGCGTTTCTCAACTTTATTTTTAATTTGTATATACAATATCTGTTTGAATGACAACTTGGTACTGTTGGCGATCAACTCAGCTACTCATTATAAGTAACTTACTTTGTAATTATCAGTCTCTATAATGAACGAAGGGAGGCTAATATCCTCCCTTGCGAGGTTTCTTTTCTCAACACTGCCTATAATGATTGGTTGATATACCAGAAGGGAGGCTATTTTTTTTTTCTCACCAACGGAGGCATTTTTTTTTTACGAGAGCTCAGCGCTCCCCCCCCTTCTCTATCACTTAGCGGTTGTAATTACATCAGCAGATTCGGCACTTTCGCGTTTCGCGATAGAAAAGCGGCACTTTAACTTCCGTAGCATGTTATGATATTACAGCTGTGAAATTACAAACAAAAAATACACATTTGGGACATGAACTGAAATGAATTGTGAATTTTATTAACATTAAATCATCTTCCTCCTCCCATTTTCTCCTCAAAATTTTGGGGAGGCTGTGCCTCCCTTGCCTCCCCCGACGAGCCGCCACTGGTTAAACTATGGTTAGTGTAGCAAAACCATGGTTAATTTGTAGTTACCATGGTTTAACTATAGTAACCATGTTTTTTGTTTTTGTTTTATTTGTAGTAAATCCATGGTTAATTTTTGTAAGGGCTGTTAAATAAGAAAGAAAGAAGGAAATCCGAAAAAAAGATTCACGATACTCCAAACGCCCAATCTGAATCAAATGATTCGCGAACCATCATTTCAGATCGGGACTTCAGAGCACTTATCACAAATTTATCAATTCGCGAAATGATTCACGAACCTGCTCCAAAGGTCCGATCTGAATCAAAAGATTTGCAAAGATTTCCGAAGTTCCGATCAAAATCAAATTATTCACGAACCCCCTCCAAAGTTCCAATCTGAATTAAAAGAATTGCAAAACCGCTCCAAAGATCTAATCTGAATTAAAAGATTCGCAAACCCGCTCCAAATTTCCAATCTGAATTAAAAGATTCGCAAACCCGCTCCAAAGATCCAATCTGAATTAAAAGATTCGCAAACCCGCTCCAAAGATCCAATCTGAATTAAAAGATTTGCAAACCCGCTCCAAAGATCTAATCTGAATCAAAAGATTCACAAACCCGCTCCAAATTTCCAATCTGAATTAAAAGCTTTGCAAACCTGCTCCAAAGATCTAATCTGAATCAAAAGATTCGCAAACCCGCTCCAAAGATCTAATCTGAATCAAAAGATTCGCAAACCCGCTCCAAAGATCTAATCTGAATCAAAAGATTTGCAAACCCGCTCCAAAGATCCAATCTGAATTAAAAGATTCGCAAACCCGCTCCAAAGATCTAATCTGAATTAAAAGATTCGCAAACCCGCTCCAAAGATCTAATCTGAATCAAAAGATTCGCAAACCCGCTCCAAATTTCCAGTCTGAATTAAAAGATTCGCAAACCCGCTCCAAAGATCCAATCTGAATTAAAAGATTCGCAAACCCGCTCCAAATTTCCAATCTGAATTAAAAGATTCGCAAACCCGCTCCAAAGATCCAATCTGAATTAAAAGATTCGCAAACCCGCTCCAAAGATCCCATCTGAATTAAAAGATTCGCAAACCCGCTACAAAGTTCCAATCTGAATCAAAAGATTCGCAAACCCGCTCCAAATTTCCAATCTGAATTAAAAGATTTGCAAACCCGCTCCAAAGTTCCAATCTGAATTAAAAGATTCGCAAAAAGATCTAATCTGAATCAAAAGATTCGCAAACCCGCTCCAAAGATCTAATCTGAATCAAAAGGTTTGCAAACCCGCTCCAAAGATCTAATCTGAATCAAAAGGTTTGCAAACCCGCTCCAAAGATCCAATCTGAATTAAAAGATTCGCAAACCTGCTCCAAAGATCTAATCTGAATCAAAAGGTTTGCAAACCCGCTCCAAAGATCTAATCTGAATTAAAAGTTTCGCAAACCCGCTCCAAAGATCTAATCTGAATCAAAAGATTCGCAAACCCGCTCCAAATTTCCAATCTGAATTAAAAGATTCGCAAACCCGCTCCAAAGATCCAATCTGAATCAAAAGATTCGCAAACCCGCTCCAAATTTCCAATCTGAATTAAAAGATTTGCAAACCCGCTCCAAAGTTCCCATCTGAATTAAAAGATTCGCAAACCCGCTCCAAAGTTCCAATCTGAATCAAAAGATTCGCAAACCCGCTCCAAATTTCCAATCTGAATTAAAAGATTTGCAAACCCGCTCCAAAGTTCCAATCTGAATTAAAAGATTCGCAAACCCGCTCCAAAGATCTAATCTGAATCAAAAGATTCGCAAACCCGCTCCAAAGATCTAATCTGAATCAAAAGGTTTGCAAACCCGCTCCAAAGATCTAATCTGAATCAAAAGGTTTGCAAACCCGCTCCAAAGATCCAATCTGAATTAAAAGATTCGCAAACCCGCTCCAAAGATCTAATCTGAATCAAAAGATTCGCAAACCCGCTCCAAAGATCTAATCTGAATCAAAAGGTTTGCAAACCCGCTCCAAAGATCTAATCTGAATCAAAAGGTTTGCAAACCCGCTCCAAAGATCCAATCTGAATCAAAAGGTTTGCAAACCTGCTCCAAAGATCTAATCTGAATCAAAAGGTTTGCAAACCCGCTCCAAAGATCTAATCTGAATCAAAAGGTTTGCAAACCCGCTCCAAAGATCTAATCTGAATTAAAAGATTCGCAAACCCGCTCCAAAGATCTAATCTGAATCAAAAGATTCGCAAACCCGCTCCAAATTTCCAATCTGAATTAAAAGATTCGCAAACCCGCTCCAAATTTCCAATCTGAATTAAAAGATTCGCAAACCCGCTCCAAATTTCCAATCTGAATTAAAAGATTCGCAAACCCGCTCCAAAGATCCAATCTGAATTAAAAGATTCGCAAACCCGCTCCAAATTTCCAATCTGAATTAAAAGATTCGCAAACCCGCTCCAAATTTCCAATCTGAATTAAAAGATTCGCAAACCCGCTCCAAAGATCCAATCTGAATTAAAAGATTCGCAAACCCGCTCCAAATTTCCAATCTGAATTAAAAGATTCGCAAACCCGCTCCAAATTTCCAATCTGAATTAAAAGATTCGCAAACCCGCTCCAAAGATCCAATCTGAATCAAAAGATTTGCAAACCCGCTCCAAAGTTCCCATCTGAATTAAAAGATTCGCAAACCCGCTTCAAAGATCCAATCTGGATAACCGGTTTACTGCTAACTAGTGAAACACCCCATTAATATGATGACCTGCAGCTCAAAAATATATGTAAGATGGAAACATTGTGCATTATGATCGAGTTTGTAGCTTAATTCACTATATTTTACATGGAAAATATTGTACTTAATTGTCATAAGAATAATGCCAATAATAACAATAAATACAAAATATGCAAACATCCAGTGAGTTCTGGAGCTGAAAGTGTGATGTTTGCTTTGATTTCCAGCGTCTTCATCTTGTGTTTGTGAGACCTGGACCTGACGTCACGTTCCTGAGAGATGCTTCATACAGCTCGTCCTCTAATGAGTCTATCTGTGTGTAACCCTGACAAACACTCACTGCTAAAGCAGAGTAAAGAGCCCTTCCAGAGCCTCTACGGATGCATTAGCAGAGCTTTTTCTTTCTCAGAGGGTCGAATCAGCTATTTTCACTAGGGCTGTGAATGTGATGCATTCATTTAGTGCAGTGAATTATATATCATATAAAATACACAATTAATCATGCCCTCTGGCCTGCACATAAATTCAGCAATTCTTCTACCTCTAGTTCCATTTAGCAAAAATGACTGACTGTAAATTATCCCTTTAAATATTTGAAAAAAAAAAAATTACAAACACTGTCATAAAAATAATTAGTTAATATTAATGTAATACTTTAATTCATGTATTAAAAACAATACATATATTATTTTAAATGAAGAATAATTATATAGGAATATTTTTAGTAATAATGAAAAATAATTGTAATAATTACTTAATACATTTTTATTACATATAATATGTTTTATATAATTTTAAATTAATCATTTTTTGTTTGATAATTATTTTTAATATGGATATTTTAGTAATAATGTTAATTATACATTTTTATTGATATAATATAAATTTTATAGCATTTTAATTTAATACTAATTTGTATATTAATATTTTAGTAATATTTAGTAGTCATTTAAAGTCATTTTAATTATTTAATAATACATTTAATTAAATATAATATATTTTTTTATTATTTTAAATGAATAATTTTTATGTGAATATTTTAGTAATAATTCAAAGCATTTTAATAATAATAGCACATTTAATGTATATTTTATATCATTTTAAATTAATAATTTCTATATAAATATTTTTTGTAATAATTGAAAATATATATATTTTTCATTAAATATATTTTTATATAATACTAAATTATTAATCAGTTTTATATTCCTATTTTTCGTAATCATTATCAGTTTATACATGGTAATCAACATGTTTTATTGAAGCTGGAATCACTGGAAACTACTGTAATTAGACACATTCTGTGTGTTCATTTCCTGGCTGAATTCTGCATGGTTTTCTGTAATTCCAGAATCTTTCCTGGATTCCTGGATTCTGGGTTCCGTCTGTCTGGCAGCAGGAGGAGGGTTTGTGAATCTGGCCGGCGGGCAGCGAGCCGCCCGTGACTTTCATGGATAAGTGACTCTGGCTGCTATGAGAGACATGTCGAATGAAGTAGAGGAGTGAGAGAGTGTGTGGGCCCGTTCCCAACACACACACACACGCACACACATGCACACACACACACACACACTCACACACACACACACACACACTCACACACACACACACACACTCACACACACACACACACACACACACACACACACACACACACACACACACACACACACACTCTCACACACACACACTCACACACACACACACACACTCTCACACACACACACACACACACTCACACACACACACACACACTCACACACACACTCACACACACTCTCACACACACACACACACACACACACACACACACACACACACACTCTCACACACACACTCACACACACACACACTCACACACACACACACACTCACACACTCTCACACACACACACACACACACACACACACACACTCACACTCTCACACACACACACACACACACACACACACACACACACACACACACACGCACACACACACACTCACACACACACACACACTCTCACACACACACACACACACACACACACACACACACACACACTCACACACACACACACACACACACACACACACACACACACACACACACACACTCACACACACACACACACACACACACACACACACACACTCAGAGTCTCAGCAGGTTCAAATGGAGTCGAGCATGAATGATCACAGTATGTTCAGCACATAAATACAGTACAGAGGGTGGCCGCGGGTCTCGCTGTAGCTGTGGTTAATTCTGACTTCTGTTGCTGTTTTTAGCCCTCGTTTGTTTCACGGATGCAGATTTGTTGTTGATCTACATACATGTGAGGTATTCAGTATTCTACTATTTTATCATGTTTCTAATTAGAGGAGATTTTGTTAATGTTCCAGGTTCAATAAAACTATATAAACATACTGATTACCATTAAGAAGAAATTTGATAATCATCACGGAATCTATCCATATAAAACGTAATTATGATTATTAATTTAAAATAAAAATACATCTTATATTTAATACAAATGTATTGTTATTTTTTTGTTTTTTTATTAATACTTAAAATTAAAATATACACATGTACATAATTATAATATTATATATAAACTACCAAGCCCTAATATACTGTATACGTTCTATCAATTATTTTTTTACATTATATATATAATTAACATTATATATAGTCAAGTATTTATATTTTCATGCTATTTAACATTTGTTTTATTCATTGCATAACACTATATAATTAAATAAATATTTTTCAGCAATGTTCCTTTATTGTTTTTTATCATATATATTTTTTTATATATTTTTATGTTATATATATATATTTATATATATATAAGTATTTATGTTTTTACTTTATATAAATATTTGTATAATTATATTAGTATTATTATATAAATTCATTGCATAATTTAAATATATCATCAAAAAAATTATATTTCTTTCATTTTTTACATTTATTTATTTACTTTATAATGTAAAAAAAAATAAAAAAAAAAATTAAAAACATCAATTAGATTTTTCCATCAAGGTTTGCATTTATAGACCATTGGGTGTATTATTTTGTTCTATTTTAAACTTTTAATGACTATTATATAATTATTACTGTATAATATAGTGTAATTTATAGTATTTTATTACTATAAAATCACAAATAGCAGTTACTTCATTAATCTCATTTGAATGTTAATATAACATCTGCATACCTTGAAGAGTATATGAATGTTGTGAATATTCATAACTTACATTAGCATGCAGTGATGAGCAGTTGTGTGTGTTTGTTGTTAGATGGTATTAGAAAGCAGGATGAGGGTATTATGGGTAATTATTGTGTGTAGGTGTGTGTATCTGAGCTGTCAGAGTAATTGGCGCTGATGTGCTTTACTGTGAGGTTATTATTACCGTGGTATAAATCCATGAGTGTCACCATGTTCTCTGTGCTTTCTCTCCAGACTGAGTGACGCTCGGCCCTCCACCTGCATCAGCCAATCACAACGCAGGACGGGTGGTTGTGTAATTAGTTTAGGGTGTTTGAAGGTGTCAGGCATTTACTGTAACACTTCCTCCTCAAACCCTGACCAGCATGGTTTGTATTTAAAGACCTCAGTAAGAGTTGAGAGTCTCGCTAACGTTACTTCTGAATGTTCTTTGAAATGTTCGGTTCTTAAAATGTTTTAAAAACGTTCTTTCTTGGTTGTATGAACTTTGAACATTCCATTTTATAATATTGCAAACATTTTGTGAATGTTACTTTTGAACGTTCTCTGAATGTTCTGAAACAAGATGTGAACGTCCAGCTAAAATGTTCGAATGAAACAGGATATCTATTTTTTTGTTTGTTATTTATTGTTAGTTTTAAAAAATAATTTTAATATAAAAAGAAACATTCAGATATGGGTTATTATAGTTAACTAAAACTAAAACCATAAAAATATTTTTTTTGTTAATTGAAATAAAATAATTTTAAAATAATATATGTAAAACTTGAACTTATTTTATTTCAGCTAATTCCCAAAACATTTCTCATTTTCATTTAATTCAACTTGAAGTACTACAATAAATAAACTACTACTAATAATAATAATAAAAACCTGTAAAAAAAAAACTATACATATGAAAATGGCCAAAAAAATGAACTATGATAACAGTATTTCTCATTGTTCTCTGAACGTCCATTTTTTAAATGTTTTAAAAACATTTTTTCTTGTTTGTATGAACTTTACCGGAACATTCCATTTTATTTTTAGAATTTTGCAAACATGATGTGAATGTTACAATTGAATGTTCTAAAACAAGAAGTAACATTTCAAAATGTTATATGAATCTCTAACTGAAATGTTTGAATGAATCATGATATTCAAGAAAAAATATGTAGATATTATTCACAGGGAATTGATTTTATGGGGGAAAGTTGGCACTTCATACCATTATTTACTTTTACGTAAAGCTCCAATTTTGTAGTTTTTTTTTTAATAATTAAAAAAAAGAAGCATCCAGATACGAGATTGTTATAGTTAACTAAATCTATAAAAAAGAACATTGTCAATAATTTAAATAACTTAAATGTTAACTGAAAATAATATATTAAAATAAAAACTTATTTTATAGCCAAAACAACATTTCTCGTTTTCATTTCATTTAACTTGAAGTACTACAATAACTAAACTATACATATATAAAAAAATTAAAAATGTTATTTCTGAAAGTTCTCTGAACGTCCATTTTTTTAGATGATTAAAAAACTTTTTTGCCTTGGTTATGCGAACGTTAAGGAAACCACTTTATGACTTTGCAAGCATTATGAGAATGTGTTACTTTTGAACGTTCTAATGTTACAAAACAAGTAGTAACAAAAAAAATGTATACGAAACTAAAATGTTTACGAATATGAATAACGTTTTTGTGAAGTGTTCGTAGTGTTCATAACGTTGAGAGAACCTTGAAAGGTTCTGATATCTTTCCCTGTTAGCTGGGTAGTGTTCACTTCAGTTGGACGCTCACTATGTAGACTGTAATGTAGACAGCAAGGTTTATGAACGGAGCCGTGTGAGTGAAAAACGAGCGGAGCGGCCACACACACGCAGAAGCAATCAGTCTTGTGTGGAATAGTTCAAAGAGCAGGATCTTTGGACACATATTGAATTGATTTTACTCTACGGATCGCTGCCGCAGTGAAGACTTTCATTAAATCTCATGCTTCACATCTCAGCAAAGGTTAAATGTAATACACCTCCTGCGTGTGTGGTTATGCTGCCAATTCATAAAGCCAATTGAGTTTGTTATAGAACGCCTGTAGCTGTAATATATGCTGCATTAGCATCTGTAACATGTGAAGCACAAATGATTTAGCTTCTCAATACATGTTTCTAGTTTTCTAGATCATCGGGTTTAGATTTTTTTTTAAATTCCAGAGTTCACATGTAAATACATCACATTATATCACTAAAACAGGTTTTTCAGTATGGTTTGATTTTATTTGGGGAATGGATTTGATGGTGCAAAGTTGGCACTTTATACCATTATTTGCTAATAAAGCTTCAAACTTTATTATATCTAGTTTTTTTTTTTTTTTTTTTTTTTTTTTAAACAGTTCTATAAAACTAAAAGTTAAAAACATAAAATATTTTTGTTAATTGAAATTTCAATTAACTTTTTTTTTAAATTTCAGGTATTGCCAAAGCAACATTTCTCATATTCAAAGTTTGAAAATAACAAAACTAAAAAATAATAAACTAAAACAAATAAATAAAAATTAAAACGAGAAACTATATAGACATATTTAAAATAATAAAAATGACAAAAACCCTAAAATTACTAAAACTTAAATTAAAATGAATGTGAAAACAGACAATTGAATAAAAATAAAATCTAATTCAAAATATTTACAAAAACTATAATAGTTTATCAATGACGCTAAGCAAATAAATAATTGTGTAAATATTTTTTTATTACTTTTAGTTTAGATTAAATTATTATTTCTTAAATAACAAATTTTTAACTAAGAATTAAGTTAAATTTTAATTTAAGCTCTTCTGAATGTCTTTCCTCATAAACATCCATTGCTGTAAATGTATTTTTTGGGAATTATTTTCGATCGTAATCCACAGCTGTCAACAGAGCTTAACTTGTTATGAACCTGAACGTTCCTTTAAGAGTTTATAAGTCAGAAACACATCTGGATTCAGGATTGCATGAATCTCTAATTAAACCTCATATTTCTGCCCAGAACAGGAGACACCTGTCATCAAAGCACACGTCACATGTGTGTTTCTGTTTCAGACCCGTGACGCATGTAAAGCATCCATAATGCACGTTTATCACGACTGTGAATACGCTGCATGGCATTATGGGATGAATTCTCATTAAGACTTTCTAAAGGTCATTGCAAGCCCTCGATCAGTGTAACTGAAGAATCCACCTAAGAAAGCGTCCCTGAGGCCTCTGAGAGCCGCTCCAGAAAAGAGTTTCTCTGTGGAAATCTCTCAGGAATTGGCTTGACTGCTTTGACCTGAGGTTAATTCTCTCATTAAAGTCCATTACAAAGACAGAGAAGACGTGTTTTCCACCCGCACACCTGCTCTGTTCATCAGCTCTTGTGACTTGAGTGGAAAATACGTTCTCCGTGACTATCGAAACAACGTGACAAATACCCACAAGCCTGTGAAATATATTAACAGTGAATGTTTCCAGAGCAAAACACAAACTGCGGTAGGCAATTCTCTCTTTCTCTGTCGATTAACAGCATAGCTCACCCAAAAGTGAAAGGTCATTATTTTTTATTAACTTTTTCTTAAAGGGACAGTGCACACAAAAATAAAAATTCTGTCGTTTACTCACCCTCAAGCTGTTCCAAAGCTGTTTGAGTTCCTTTCTTCTGTTGAACACAAAAGAAGATATTTTGAAAAATGTTGGGAAAATGTTGCCGCAGAGCTGGGTAGTAACTGATTACATGTAATCTGGATTACATAATCAGATTCCAAAAATGAAGTAAATTACATTTTAAAATACTCGTAATCAGACTACAGTTACTTTTTTATTGATTATGATTACATATTATTCACACAATAACAATAAATTATACATAATTTATTGATTTTTTTTGTCATCCGAACATTTTCTCCTAATATATTTACTTGAGGTACCCTGAGATTTTAAAATAAATATTTTAATAATTATCATATTTGCATGCTCACGGTTCTCTGTTGGTTAACGGTCACAAATAAAAATAAACATCATAATAAACAATTTAATTTTTTTAGTATTTTTAAAATTTGTTATATTAAAATGATTTATTTTTTATTTTCCATTTTTATGATTTAAATAATTACTAGCTTTTCATTAAACTCATGAAGCCCCTGCAGCTCATTAACAAACCCCTGGTTTGGGAAACCTAACGTAATGTTTAATGCACTGCATGTTATGAATTGCAACGAATGAAATATACTTTCTTACTCTTTGTATATTTATATCAATATGGTAAGAGATTATCCAATTTAAATCAATGTGATAAACGACTTAGTTAAAAAAGTAATCAAAAAGTAGTCAGATTATATTACCTAAAATGTGTAATCTAATGGATTATGTTACTAACTACTTATTTTTGTTGTGTAATTTGGAAATTAGTAATGGACTACAACTTCTAAGTAATCTACCCAGCTCTGAGTTGCCGGTACCCATTGACTTCCATGGTACTTTTTTTAATACAATAGAAGTCAATGGCTACCGACAACTGTTTGGTACTGAACATTCTTCAAAATATCATTTTTTGCTGTTCTACAGAAGAAAGTAAGTCATTCAGGTTAGGATATTCAGAATTATATGATAGTATAATTGAAATATTTAATTTCTTTTCTTTTTTTCTCATTCTCTGTTTTTCCAGGATAGTGTTGGGAACGTCACCCGGTCACGGCGAGTGCAGCTGGATGTTAAATGACGTCTGCGATCCAATGGAAACATGAGTCTTGAACCGATCACCAATCCTGACGTCTGCACTCGTGCTGAAGCTGTTTTTCAGTCGACTACATTATGATGTGTGTATTAATCAAAACAACCTCGTATTGCTCATCCTACAGCGTTTGTGTTCCAGACGTGATTCTTCAGAAAGTCTTGTTGAGGAGAGTGTGCTTAGTAATTAGATGCACCATTTTCACCTGCTGAACCATAAAAATCACACAGTCTAGCAACCACCCACAACACCCTAGCAACTGTAAAGCAACCATCTATCAACCACAAAAGTGTGCTAAAAACCACTCTGAAAATGATATTCTAAAATATTCTAGCTTGTATTTTGACACCCATCTCAGGCATTTTTAAGAGAAGTTAGTATTTGCAGCTTTGAAGATACTTTCAAAGCTTGTGTGTTCAATTACTTATGTTTCCTGTAAAATAACCTTTTAAGATGTTCCTCAGAGGATTTTTCGAATGATGCATTGCCTCAAAATGCTTCCTTCTCTGCAAAAATATTTAGAGAGAAATATTCTTCCTTCACCGTATGATCCTGGCGGTCAGAGAGACGAGGAGCTATAACTGATGACATGTAATCTGGATTACATAATCAGATTCAAAAATACTTGTAATTAGATTACATTACTTGTATTGGAGTATAAGTACTTGTAATTAGATTATATTACATTTTAAAACACTTATCACTTTTTATTGATTACATGATTACATATTATTCATACAATGACAATAAATTATCCATAATATGTTGATTGTCCCTAATTCTTCTTTTAAACTTTTCTTTATGACATAGTCCACCGCTTATATACGTTTACATTTTTATGATTTCATTATTAGCTTTTCATTAACTTCACAAACCCCCAGCAGTTCCTTCAGGAACACCAGTATGGAAAACCTTGGTGTAATGTCATTTGTAATGCACTTCATGTTGTTTAAAACAATAAATGGAATATATTTTCTGTCTCTTTGTATTTTTGTATTTATCAGTATGGTACAAGATTATGCTATGTAAAATCAATGTGATTAGTGAGTTAGGTCAAAAGTAATTAAAAAGTAGTCTGATTGTATTACCTAAAATGTGTAATGTAATGGATTACGTTACTGACTCATGTAATTTGGAATCTTCTTCTTTAGGTTTCATGGCAGTTCCCTGCTGAAAAACAACAACAATAGAAATCATCATTGAATTTGTAATGGTTTTACTGGCTATAATGGGAATTTTACTTGTTTTAATGGAAACTGTAATGGACCGTGTTGGTCTCTACTGGTAATTGGTCACCTTCTATTGGTGGCTTGTTAAAACCAATAAATCCTAATGGAATATGTCCCCAAACACACTACAGGAAACCATTTTTTAATGGATAGAAGTTGATGTTTGTAATGGTATTTGTTGTGGAAACCATTCGAATTTCTGTGATGTTTCTATTGTTGTTTTTTTCAGCAGGGTTGGCAAAACAAACCTACTGGACCCTACTACAACAGCCAACTACTGGACTGGAGTGTGGACAGAAGCTTGACAGGAAAAACCCACTAAATTCTCTGTCATTTGGAATCAGTTACAGACTACAATTTGTAAGTAATCTATCCGGCACTGGAGACGAATCACGGCCTCCTTCATTCCAACACATTCTCACTCCCAACTCGTCCCACATATTGACGCTTGGGCAGGACCCTTTGGCGTCATTTTTTGACACACAGGGTACAAGGTCATTTTTCAACGTGCAGTGTCCTCCAATGCCTTAAATAAGAAACCCTTGGCATCAATATGCCGACGTGAAAGGCACTGGGAATTTTATTGTCATGATTAAATTATATATTGGGTAATAATATTGCCTTATGTTTTACTTGGTACTTCTTGGTATAAAGATGATATATGGCTTCAGATGATTTGGAATGCCACAGGATTGTTTGTAATGCTTTTATACTGCTTTTTATTGTTTGTAATGCTTTTATACTGCTTTTTAATGTCAGCTTTTGCAATAAATACCTGTGACTGTACTTTTATTTGCCTGTTATGTGTTTATATTGTTCAGAAGTGGGTAGGTTTAGGGAAGGGGTGGGGTTAGGTGCTAGAAATAGAAATATTTCTATTTTTACAAATGCATGCAAACCATTAAATTAAGACAAACAACTGAAAACAATGGAGGACCCTGCACGTCGAAAAGTGACGCTAAAGGGTAGGGAAGGGGTGGGGTTAGGTGCTAAAAAGCGACGCCAAGGGGTAGAAATATTTCCAAGCGTATTTTTACAAATGCATGCAAACCATTAAATTAAGACAAACAACTGGGTTCACCTCAAAAATGGAGGACCCTGCACGTCAAAAGTGACAGCCGAGCGCCAACAGGAATTGTCTCATACTCTGAGGTAAGAAAAAAACAAAAAGCGACGCCAAGGGGTTTTCACCTCCCGACCAAGCGTGAGAACATTAAAGTGATGAGTTGGGAGAACAACATGGGTTCACCTCAACAATGCAGAGAGACAGCGAGAGCGATAAAGAGAAGCAGGGAAATATCAGGATTTGTCCGAGCGCCATGACAGGAATTGTCTCGAGTGTTTTGGTTTGACTCTGACTCTGGTAAGGGTTTTTTAATTCTGAAAAACCCAAAGACATTTTCAGCACGAAAGTATTTCCCGTTTGATGTGCTGAGAACATTAAAGATGTGGAAATGCTGTGTGTGAGAGAGCTAGAGAGACAGCGAGAGCGATAAAGAGAAGCAGGGACTCAAGGATTTGTCGCTGGCTATCTCGAGTGTTTTGGTTTGAACTCTGCTGAAGGGTTTTTTATATTCTGATTGTGAAAAAGCAGCACGAAAGTATTTCTGTTTGATGTGCTAATATCAACAGCTTCAAAGAGAAAGTCTCGCTCGCTCCGCGTCTCTCTTATCTCACTGCTCTTCGTGAAGGAACGCCAGTCTTTGGTTATACCGCTCTCACGTCGGTACGTCAAGACCGTGATGGGCCGGAGTCAGCATTGTCTTCAACAGAGAGCAAGTCAGGTGAAATACTGAGCATACTGAGAACTAACAAACATACTTCACATGACATGCACATGAGTTCATATCAAGCTTGTTTGTTCTTGAGTCACTTCTAGGGTTTAGAGTCAAATTGAAAATGGCTTTTTTGAAAAAAATGTATACTTTTATTCAGCAAGGAAGCATTAAATTGATCTAAAATGACAGTACAGGCATTTATAATGTTAAAAAGATTGCTGTTTCAAATAAATGCTGTTCTTTTGAAACTGTCTATTCCTTAAAGAATCCAGAAAAATACAATCTCACGATTTCCACAAAAATATTGTGCAGCACAACTGTTTTCAACATTGATAATAATCAAAATGTTTCTAGAGCAGCAAATCAGCATAGACTAGAGTAATGATGCTGAAAATTCAGCTTTGATGACAGAAACAAATGATATTTTAACATGTATTCAAATAGAAAAGAGTTATCTTAAATTGTAGTAATATTTCACAATTTTACTGTTTTTACTGTGTTTTTGATCAAATAAATGCAGCCTTGGTGAGTAGAAGAGATAAAAACAGAGAATTGTGTGTGTGTGTGTGTGTGTGTGTGTGTGTGTGTGTGTGTGTGTGTGTGTGTGTGTGTGTGTGTGTGTGTGTGTGTGTGTGTGTGTGTGTGTGTGTGTGTGTGTGTGTGTGTGTGTGTGTGTGTGTGTGTGTGCGTGTGTTTTTTTACCAAAAAGCCACTTAGATGGTCCATCTCACTGACAAACTGTATTCTTGCTTTGATCAGATGTGGTGTGGTTGTTTAGGCCTGTGCTTTTTGAGGAGTGTGTGTGTGTGTGTGTCTGTGTGTGTGTGTGTGTGTGTCTCTGACCAAAAAGCCACTTAGATGGTCCATCTCACTGACAGACTGTATTCTTGCTTTGATCAGATGTGGTGTGGTTGTTTAGGCCTGTGCTTTTTGAGGAGTGTGTGTGTGTGTGTGTGTGTGTGAGAGAGAGAGAGAGATTGGTATTCAAGGTTAGTATGTGAACTTTTGAACGTCTGGGGCCTCTGGGCTCTGGGTTTTCTGTGATATCTGACAAGCTCTCTTTACTCTGAGGAGAACACACAGCTGGGGAGGACGAGTGTGTGTGTGTGTGTGTGTGTGTGTGTGTGTGTGTGTGTGTGTGTGTGTGTGTGTTAGGCTCATCTCTCTACACGCATTTAATGACTCAAACTGTGTCCAAACCCAAAGACAGCTGCATTGCTGCCCAGTTAGTCAACGACTTGTACCTCCAAAGGAAACTGCTCTCAGACTGCTGTCCAACACACCATAATGTCACGTCTAATGATGCAGAACAAATTCAGCTGAGCTTTAGACAAAACCAAGCAAATATTTAGCCACCATAATGCTTATTTCTCAGCAGAAATGGAATGAAAAATATATTTCTCTAAAGAATATTTATTTAAATATGTTTTTAGAATATTATGTCTATTTTGATGGCTGTTCCATTAGGTAAGCATTATAATTATGCCGCCTTCTAGCATCATGCACAAAAAAACAAACAACACAATTACTGAAATAAGCTATTTCAACCCATTATTTGTGTCTGCTGTGTATCGTCATGCTGATTATAGTATTGCATTGTTACCACAAATCATATTTGATTAAATTAACGCTCTTAAACCATGGTTTCTTTCTACTACAATGTCAGTGTGTTTTAAAATCATAGACTGATGTGGATCTCCAGGTGTGCTGATTTTACACCTGGTCCTCCCTGCTGACAGCGTGTGTGTGTGTGTGTGTGTGTGTGTGTGTGTGTGTGTGTGTGTGTGTGTGTGAGAGTGTGAGTGTGTGTGAGTGTGAGTGTGTGTGTGTGTGTGAGTGTGTGTGTGTGTGTGTGGTGTGTGTGTGTGTGTGTGTGTGTGTGTGTGTTTCTGTGCAGACGCTGTGTTTTGCAGTCCGAGTTTCCCTTACGCTGCTTTCTGTCAGGGTGACGACTCGACTCCGTCTGTCAGCACTTCCACCGGATCGGCCCTGTGACGCTCGAGTGATGAGAAAAAATGCTCTCCACACCACGACTCCTGCAGAACTCAGGAATCAATCTCTCTTCATTAAGAGGAAAACCTGAACTACTTCTGGATCAGGTTTTGATCGTTTCATTGGATATATAATGGTTTAGTTCTCAGAAAGAGTCTGGTCCCCATTCAGAATGAATCATCATCTCATTCAATGCTTTCTGCTCTGTCTTATTTTCATCAGTGACTTTTTCAGCAGTTCTGAAAGAGTAATTTAGAATATATATATTTTTCCCAGACATTTCAGAAATTTCTTCAATAAAGACTTGAATCAAACCAACAATATCTGAGATGAAGCCAGTAAAATTATAGTTAACTAAAACCATTAAAAAAATTGTTACTTGAAATAAAATTAACTTTAACAGATATAAAATGAAATAAAATATTTAGAAATTTAATTTTCTTTCAGATAGTTACCAAGGCAAAATAGACATGTTTTTAAAAATAAATAAATAAAAATAACATTAAAATATAAAATCATTAAGAATGATTAAAATCAAAATGACAAAAATACAACAAAATTACTAAAACTGTCTAAAATAAAAATGAAAACAACAAGATATAAAAATAAACAATAATTAAAATATTAATAAAAACTACAGTAGTATAGTGTCAGTCCTCTGTCGTGTGTGTCATGTGTTCCCGCCTCTTGTGTCCATATTTGGTTTGTTTCCTGTCCTTGTTTAATGTCATTATTAGTTAATTCATGTCCAGCTGTGTTTGTGTAATTAACCTGAGTATATTAGTTCCTGTCTGTTCAGTTTCGTGTCGTCTGGTCTACTCGTTACACCCCGGTGTTTCTATCCATGTCAGCCCTGCCCTGCCCTGCCCTGCCCTGCCCTGCCCTGCCCTGCCCTGCCCTGCCCTGATGTCTCCATTAAAGACTGTATATTTGAGTTTACCTCCTCGTCTGTGTGTTCCTGTATCCTCCTTGTGTGTGCACTGTGACATATAGTAGTAAAATATTTTTTTTTATTAAATTTGGAATAAAACGAATTACCATATTGTATGCTGTTTTTCATTGGTTTTCAAACCTTTCTAAAATATATATTTTTTTAAAACATTAAAAAAAATAGTAAAATTAAACAAAATATATATCTATATATACTATTATATAATTATGTAGAATATTATCTAGAAATATTTACTTTCTATTAAGTTGACATATTTTTCTTAATAAAACATTTCAGACCAGTAAATTTGAAATTAAATGGAATGTCAAATTTAGACAACTTTATTTTTGAATTATTACTATTATTATTTGTGCATGTGTTTGTGTTTACATTTTTGTGATGAATGTTAAGTTTTTATTTAGGCATTTATCTAATGTTATTTAGCAAAACACAAACTATTGTGACTGTTAGTATTAATGTACTGCACCAGATATTAATAAGTCATGTTGTATTGTGGTGTTGGATCGCATTTTCTCAAAAATGAAGTTTGAAATGACACTGACTTGTGGCTTTTGCAGAAGAAAACATCATCATTTCATAACCTTGGGTCTCATGGTGGGTCTGTCTTGAATAATTATTGCTTAAAATCAATTTCTCTCTCCATGGAGCTTTTGAATGGCATTTTTACCTCCGGAGCCCTACTGCTGCACTGTATTAAGGTCACGTGAATAAATCAGAGTTTCTTCTCATCTTAGAGTTAAAAAGGCCACATGGCCCCTATTTCACAAGCCTTCATTCGTAGGGTTAAAGAAGAAGCCCTCGACCTCATCATTTACATGTGTTTCCCCGCAGGCCTCCGTAGACATTTATTGCAGGGATTACGCAAACTATGATGAATGTTCAGAGACTCGACCGGGTTACGCTCACTGTTACTTAACACCATGCTCACATGCACGTATGAGGGCCAGCGTGTTGTAATAACAGGACTGAAGGTTAGTTATTTTATTCTGAAGTATTGTGCACATTGTACGTACTGTTTAAAATGCAATCGTCAAGAAGAACCACAAACAATTACAAATAAAGTGGAATCTTTTTTGCACCACCCCTTGAAGCAAAATGAAAATTTGCTGAAAATGTCCTCACTCTCAACCAAGATGTAAATGAGTTTGTTTCGTCATGGGAACAGATTTGGAGTAATGTAGAATTACATCACTTGCTCACCAATGGAAGTGAATGGGTGCCGTCAGAATGAGAGTCCAAACAGCTGATAAAAACATCACAATAATCCACAAGTAATCCACACCACTCCAGTCCATCAGTTAACATCTTGAGAAGTAAAGAGCTGCGTGTTTGTAAGAAACAAATCCATCATTAAGATGTTTTTAACTTTAAACAATGTTTCTAGCTAAAATACGAGTCCATAATCCATAATAATGCTTCTTCCAGTGGAAAAGTCCATCTCCTGTTGTCTCTCACATGAAAATCCACCCATATTTGTTTAGAAATGTTTTGGCTGTTTTACCTGTTTTCACCTTGATCTGTGCAGATTTCTCTCCTGATTCAGACGAGATGACTGTCACTGGAGGAAGCATTATTATGGATAGAGGACTCATGTTTTAGCTGGAACTTTGAAATTAAAAAGTCTTAATAATGGATTTGTTTCAGCTTTTGTCTTCTCAAGATGTTAACTGATGGACTGGAGTGGTGTGGATTATTGTGATGTTTTTATCAGCTGTTTGGACTCTCATTCTGATGGCACCCATTCACTTCCATTGGTGAGCAAGTGATGGAATGCTACATTTCTCCAAATCTGATGAAGAAACTCATCTACATCTTGAATAGCCTGAGGGTGAGGACATTTTCAGCAAATTTTCATTTTTGCTTTGGGAGAACTTTTCCTTTAAAAAAGAAACATCATAGGCTATATGTACCGCAAAAAGTCATATTCACTGAAAAAGAGGAGAACAAACAAATTTTTACTCACAAATTGCTAGTAAAGTTCATAAACAATTGCAAAGAATTGGCAAGTAACAAATTTAAAGATGAGTTAGAAAAACTGAAATAGTATTTTCTTGTAAAAATCCAATAATCTTTATTTATAACTTTGAAAAATAATTTTTACAGTGTTCTTAATGAATCATATTTTCTTGTAAAAATGTCTAAACATACTTAAAACAAGAAATACTGCATAAGATATTCTCATCTTTTGCTTTTCGCATTGACTTTTGCAGTGTATACAAGCTCGATTTCAAGTTCACGTTGCATTCTCATCATTGCCACAAGAGGCGCTATTAGCGCAAACTGTCAGTTTTCTTTTTCAAGTCAACTAATGTGGAGGTAAAGTGAATTTAGTTAACCTATCGATGTTTATCCAGCTACCCTAGTAATATTACCTATCTAGTTTAATGACACATACATTCTGAGGAGTTTACAAAATTTGCTAAGAGTATGTTTCTGCATCCTTAACATTTGCATGCGCATTTTAATTAAAATGCACTTCTTCCAGCAGACATTTCTGAAGCACATGATGTGCATATGCATCAGCTAATTTGTATATTCGCTATGAGCTGTTGTGCTCATGCACCTGTCTGCACCGCGTAACCTGCCACAGGGGTTGAGTGCTGCTTTCATTCTGTATAATTTGTAGGTAATTTGAGGTCTGTCAAAGCATGCATTTGATTCTCTCCCCGTGCATCGCGTTCAGTGCGCCAGAACCCACGGATGCGTCCTTTTGTTGCCGTTCACCGTCAAATTAGTCCGCGGAGGAGCAAAACAATGCCACATCTGTACGGCATCGCCGCGCAAGGGAGCGATGGTTTACCATCATAATGCTTCACAGATGGCAGTGAACACAGGAAGAAATCAAGCTTGTGTTTTACCCCTTTGTCTCACCTCATTAGCTTCCCCTCCACCCCCACACCAACCTCTCTCTGCTTCCTCCCACATCTCACTGCAATTACTCATTAATTAGCATAGCAAACGGCGCGCTGACCACGGCAAACAGAAATGAGAATATAAATGTATTTTGCCTGGCCGTGACAATTATGGATTGATTAAAAAACACAGTGTGAGAAAGGCAGAGGAAGAGCGAAAGGCTGCTTTAATAAACACGTGATTGGTTTGATTTCCGACGTGCCACGGGCTCCTTTCGGAGTCAAAGCCACTAGAAGGCAAGCCTGCAACCATTAGCCAAAAAAGCGTAACGGCTAATGCTAACGAAAAGGAGACCAGAGGCCTTTTTTTTTTAATGGATGTCAATGGACCCTTGTCACCCGACTGTGTTTAACGGTCATCAGCATCGTAAATCCACAAAGTTTTTTATATATATATATATATTTTTTACATTTATGTACATTTATAACACTATAATTTGTATTATATCACCTTTGCATCAAATTACAAACAAACTAGTTAAGGCTAATGCGAGGGTGTTTCTTATGCAGCGTCTATGGGAGGGACGGTATATTTGACATCGTTCTCTCTTCTGACTGCTGATATTTTTTGGCAGCGGCTATTTGAACTAAGTGCAAATAGCAATGGATTCTATTTACACTGTGAAAATAGCAGTATTTTTTTACGATATACTATTTACACTAAGTGCAAATAGCTATAGATTCTATTTACACTATGTTAAAATAGCAAGATTTTCTGCTATTTATAGCCTACTACTTATTGCAAAATAGTGGCAATTATCTGCACCTCAGTATTGTAGTACATAATAAAACAGTATGCAATAATAACGTATTGAGTGTAAATTCTAGTTTTAATTCAAATTATTAAATGGATGCCACCTTATTGGAACAATAAAGCCCTCCCTACACCTACCCTATCCCTACCTGATACTTTATTTTCAGCTTTTTGATTATTTCCTTCATTTTTATTGAAAATAAATGCCTTTCCGATGCGATATGAGATTTGAAAAGGGAGAAAAAATGTTTGGTATAAGGCAGGTTCGAACTCGGGTCGATCGCGTAAAAAAAACATGCCTTACCATCTATGCCACTGAAACTGATGTTAAACAAGTGTCTTTTTTCAGTGTTAGTGGGCGGAGTTAGTGTAAATAGCCTCTGCCAACAAGGCGGGTTATTTGCACTTAGTGTAAATAGACACTCCGTATTTTTTTCCTTTTATTGAAAGTCATGAAAACACTATCGTGAAGTTTTTCTTTTGCTATTTGAGCAAATGGGAATGCAAAAACTATATTTGTGGTACTCTCCCATTCACTGCTCTTCAAGTTAACCTAACTATGACGACTTCCGCTGCCGAGAAACCCAGAAATGTGAAAAAGGTCCATGGAGGAGAGCTTCACTACGCTGAATAAACAGCTTTTTAGAGGAAACAGCTCATCATTAAATGAATCGACAGCCTATCTGCTAATCTTCAACATGTTTTACACTACTTTTGGATTTAACTATTTTTAGAGTTTACACGGAAAAAAAAAAATCAGTTTTATAAGAGAAGTCACTGACTTTTTGCAACAGGTGGGATTCCCATTCATTCCCACAAATCTGACTGAAATTCAATGACGTCAAGGCTGTAATGTGATTGGTTATTAAGGCACACCTGATCCAAGTTGACCGTTACGCTTTCTCCAATAGTAAGTAATACAGACCCTCTCATCTCTCTATATTAGGACTATCTCTGTCGGAGTCGTGAATCAGACTCGTAGATCAGTCGCCACTAATGAGTGATTTACAGCATGCAGCAGCAGGAACGTGTGTTTGACACCTCCTGTTCACGAGACTCTTCAGCATGTCTGTTTGACAGACCGCAGGGTTTAACGTGCCTCTTATTGCCAGACATCGTGTGTGCATTTCAAACATGCCTACATTCCACTGCTAAACATCAGCTCTAAAATTCATCACAAATCAGGCTGTCATCATAAAATAGATATAGGCCATTTTAATTGGAAGATACAGAGGCCCTTAAAGGCCATGGTTTAGAATTATTTTTCTTTTTTGTTTTCTCGTTATCATGATTTAATTTTCTCGTCATCTCGGCAAAAGTTGTTTTCTTATGATCACGACTTCATTTTTCTTGTGATCTCAACATAACAAAAGCTGTTTTCTCATGATCATGACTTCATTTTCCAGTGATCTTGACATAGAAGTTAGTTTTCTCATAATCTCAACATTATGAAAGTTGTTTTCGTGTGATCTCGACATAATAAAAGTTGGTTTCTCGTTATCATGATTATTTTATTTTTTGTAATTTCAACATAAAGGTTTCTCGTAATCTCAACAAAACGAAAGTTATTTTCGCATGATTATGACTTGACAAAAGTTGGTTTCTCGTTATCATGATTTAATTGTTTCATAATCTCAACATAAAGGTTTTCTCGTAATCTCAACCTACCGAAAGTTGTTTTTGCGTGATCATGACCGAACAAAAGTTTCTCGTTATCACAGTTTAATTTTTCATAATCTCAACATAGCAAAATATGTTTTTACGTGATCACAATTTAATTTTCTTGTGATCTCGATATAACAATTATGTTTTCTCATGATTACGACTTAATTCTCATTGATTTTGACATGAAAGTTATTTTCTCGTTATCACGATTTAATTTTCTTGTGATCTCAACATAAAAATATTTTTTGTTATGACTTATTTTCTTGTGATCTCAACATAAGTTGTTGGTATATGTGGCATGTGACTGAAAATCAAAAGAAATCTAAAGGAATATTAAATTACAACATAAAAATACAACAAATAAAAAGTGCATACATAATATGTTACAATTATCCTTTTGCTTATCTCTCTATGTTAGATAGATAGAAGATAGATAGATAGATAGATAGATAGATAGATAGATAGATAGATAGATAGATAGATAGATGATAGATAGATAGATAGATAGATAGATAGAAGATAGATAGAGAGATAATTGCCACCATTTTTGCTGTACGTGTCTTTACCACTATATTTAGTATCACATTTTGTGTGTTTTACCAGAATCTCCATATTGAGATCATGTAATTATGATCATTTCAGCATCATCATTCACATTTCATGAGGTAATATTCCCCTTCTGTTTTGAGGGATGGAGCATGCGTGTAAAATGAAGGCTGCTGGTGTTTGGATGTGTTGGCCAGGAGAAGATGAAGGAGCAGGACGATTGCCACCCTCACAGTGTGAAAATGATCCCATTAATTCACTTCCCCCGGCTGCTCTGTCCCTGAACACAACAGCACTCCATTCTCTCTCTCTCTCTCTCTCTCTCTCTCTCTCTCTCTCTCTCTCTCTCTATCTCTCTCTCTCTCTCTCTATCTCTCTCTCTTGTCAGAGCAACATTATCATATCCTGGTTACCTCGGCAACTGGCTTGGAATGCCTCAATTTTCCCGTCACCTCGGAGCCCTGAGTAAACAGAGGAGATTATCATTCCGTGTTCTATGACAAACACAATGTCACGTCTGCTTGTCATAATGCTTGTACTCTTGCTTTCAATGTTTCTGCTGCTGGATGACAAACATCAGATATGACATCTGGCTTCACAGTTATGCAGTGTGAGGTTATCGATGAAAGAGATATAAAATCACAGCACCTGTTGGGAGTAATAAAACTCTGCTGCTGATATAAGCCGGTCCGGTTGCTTTGGTTTAATGCTCTGTATTCTTCAGACTTAGTCAATGATTTCTGCTGTGGATCATACTGTAAGTGACTGAAAGTCTAGGGAAATATAAAATGATAAAATACAAGAAATGAAAAGTGTACATACATGATGTCTGTTATAATTATTATAATGTCTATAATTATTATAATGTCTATACTTTTGTGCCAATAGATTGATAGATAAAAATTTATTTAGATTTTTAAGTGCCTTGTTACAGAGAAAGTATACACTGTATAAAATATACTCTCTCTCTATACACATGAATTAATGTATAATTATATATATTTATATTTTTAATTTATTTTTTGAATTACCTGTATTTTTATATCTGGATTTTCTTTTCTGGAGCAAATAAATAAATAAAAATTGAATGAATAAATAAAATTAACATATATATGGGAGATTTTTAAGTGCTTTTGTGAGAAATTAAACACACACACACACACACACACACATATTAGACATTTTATTTATTTGTGATTTGTTCAGGTATGTCGCTGCAAATACTTTATGTGATTATTATAAATGTGTAAGGCTGAAATAATTTTATAAAAACATGCATAACGCATAATTATACAATTATATAGATTATACACATATATATTATATTCATTTATATTTTTAATTATTTTTTGAATTATGTATTTTTTATCTTTTAATAAATGAATATACCAGTAAACATTGCTGTGTTTGTGTATTTGATGAGTGAACTTATATGTTGGTATTTTCCTTTTGTAAGATTACATAAATAAATAAAAATTAATAAATAAAATTAACATCTATATGGGAGATTTTTAAGTATAGTTATATAGATTTATATTTTTAATTCTTATATATATATACAAATTTCTGACATTTATATTTGTTATTTTTTTATCTCTTAATAAATAAATATACCAGTAAACATTGCTGCGTGACGTATTTTTGTGTGTTTGATGAGTGAACTTATATATTTTGTTGGTATTTTCTTTTTTTAAGATTACATAATAAATAATTAAATAAATAAATATGAAGATTTTGTTTTGTGTTTAATGAGTAAACTTATGTTGGTATTTTTTTTGAGCTTACATAAACAAATCATCATTGTTGCATGATTTTTATTTATATTTGTGTGTAAACTTGTCCCTAGTCTCAATCCTGAGCTCTGGCTCCAGCTCCGGGTTTTCTCTCAGTCGATCCGCTCCAGGTGGATTCGTGGATCCAGGCTGTGAATGAGCTCATGCTGGGTTGCATTGCTTCAATGTCTCGCAGTGAGAGATGCAAACAAGCGTAAAGAGCCATTAGAGCTCTAGTGGAAGCAAAGCAAAGGACTGCGCGACTGCAGCTGATTCTCTCTGCGTGTGTTTGGGACTAATACTCTGATCGCTGGGAATCTATTGCGTTGAGAATTAACGACACTTGCTGTATTTCAGCGAAACTGACGGTGAAATGTCGCGTTTCCAGCTGCTTTTTCCGCTGGTTGTCCTGGATCTGGAGTGGATCTGAACTGTTCCGATGGCTGCAGTCCTGTGAAACCGGCCTGTCTTTGGATGTGTGTGTGTGTGTGTGTGTGTGTGTGTGTGTGTGTGTGTGTGTGTGTGTGTATGAATGTGTGTGTGTGCGCGCGCGCGCGCGCGTGTGTATGAGTCCGTATGAGTGTGTGTGTAACCCCAGCACAATTCCTTGGAGGGGTAACGTTAACGTATTTTTGTTGTTTTTGGGATCTATGGCATGCATCTAGATCGGGCTGGATCCTCTGGGGGGGTGAGTGTGCATGTTTATTATATTTCATGTATTTTGTGCAGGAATTTTTGTGCTGCCACTTATTAGGTTCTCTAGCTTTAGCCGTCAGGATTAGCACTGCATTGACCTCATGGCTTTATTCCATGTTTGCATGCCTGAAATGTCACAGTAATGAACCAAGTCTGCGATTTATTTCATTATGTTTATTGAAATAGCTATTAGTAATGTAAATATGTTTTGTGTTTGTATTCTCAGTGGTTTATGTGCGTTTCGCTGGATTTGGTTCTTTGAGCTATTTTGTCATATCTCAGATTTGTCGTTGATGTTTAATGTGTCAAACGTATGTTATTGTGGTACTTGTTATTGTTTTGTTCAGATATGTCTATACAAGTAAATCAGTCTGAATGCTAATGCTAACTCTACTGCTCTTTGTCATATCCGCCGTTAGCTCTGCTAGCGCACCTCGAGTGTTTTTGAGCGCTATAATAATCATATTTGACAGCGACAGAGGTGATATTTGTGTTTTTATTGATGAGAGGTTCGTGATTGATCTGTTGGGCTTGATTTGTGTGACGGTTTGATCAGTTAGTCGAGTGTGTGTGTGTAATGAACTCGTGCTTACAAAAGCTAAAGCGGCTAAACAACGTGTGTGTGTGTGTGTGTTGAGCAGAAAGACACAAGATTCACACACACTCACTGTATTTCTCAAAGTAATATGATAATACCATGGCATTCATGAAGTACATTGGAATTGCTTAAGTGCAACACTGCATGTGTAAGGAAATGATTAAGTGTGGTAGGACAAGTACTATGGTATTACCATGTTTTTGGACATGTACAATGATTGTGTCATGGTATTTTTGGAAGTGCGTTGGAGAACCGTTTAAAATACCAGGATACATACATTTTAGTGCCATATAAATGAAAAAAATCCATGGTGAGACCATAACTGTACCATGGTGCAACCTAGTTTTTGTGAGGGAAGGCACCACATTGGTATAATCATTAGTGACTGATGGGATATCTAGAGAGCAGGTGATTGATTTGTTTAAAGCAATTCAATGGTATCAATTTTTGCTGCAATATTTGCTGAGTTCACCAAAATCTGTTATAACAATGGCAATGCTGTCAATGTGTTTTGAGTTTGACATTGCACATGTTCCCTTATTCATTATTTACTCACCCTCTTTTTGTTACAACCATGACTTCAGTTGAACAAAAAAAGGTTCATATGAATGAATGACGCATTTATATAGCGCTTTATTGTGTATTGCTGTACACCCAAAGCGCTTTACAATCATGTGGGGGGGGGGGGTCTTACCTCAAACACCACCATACGTGGGCTTTTAGCCTCTAAAATGACTAAATGTGTCATAACAGTAGTCCATACGACTCATGCACTACATACTCCAAGTCTTTTGAGGTCATATGGTAGCTTTGTATGACGAAGAGACCGACATTTTTCACATGACTTTATAAGACTTGAAATGTAGTGCAAATTATATAACAATATGTTTATGCGGTTTGCAGATGCTTTTATCTAAAGCAGCCAACATTGCATTCAAGGTCTACATTTTATCAGTTCATGCATTCTCTGGGAATTGAACCCATGACCTTGATGTTACTGGCGTTGTCGCACAATTCATTTGGACAACTGCTATGACGCCTTTAATACTCTTAAGGTGTTTTTATGTCATTTTGAAGATTAAAATCTCCAGTCCCTATAGAGCACAACAGCGTTTCCCATTTTTTCAGCGGCCTTGGTTTTGGAAGTATTTTTCCCATAGGGATTTTTAAAAAGTCTTCATTAAAGAGTTGTAATCACAAACCAAATCAGACAAAGTTACAAGGCTGTGAACTTAATGGCTTTAATGAGAGAAAGGACTGCAATCCTATGAAGCAATGATATAATCAAATTAAAAACAATAGAGAAATTAAAGCTATTTATTTAAAAATGTTCATTATAGCTATTTAGAACCAATGTGTTTTACATTTACTGCAAAAAATGCATTTATATTTGGTAGAGCTGCGCGATTCTGGATAAATTGAGAATCACGATTTTTTTTCTCAAATAGAGATCACGATTCTCCCACGATTCTGAACTAAACAAAATAATGTGTGACAAAATATTAATTGCTGCAGTCTATTTAATAGTGTTTAATTTAAATGAATTATTAAACATTTTAATATATAATACAGTATGGCCAGGTTTCAGACGGGGCTTAGACTAAGCCAGGATTAGATCATAGTTCAATTAACACATTTAAGCAATTTTTATAAACATGCTTAGAAAAAACATTACTGGTGTGCATCTTGAGACAAAACAAAGGCACTGATATATTTTAAGATCAGTCGATGCGAGTTTCTTTCAGTTGAAACAGCTCAGATCTACATTTTTGTCTAGGACTAGGCTTAAGCCTTGTCTGTGAAACCCGGGGTATATGTATTTAAAATATAGTGTATTTAATACACCAACTTTTAGAATTAAAATGATGAAAAATTGGTTTGTATTAATGATTCAATGACTCACTCATACCTCACTTGTTTCATTAATGGATGAATCAGTGTTTTTGAACGAATCTCGAATGAATGATTCAATAACAAATACATTTTTTAAGTCACTTGTCGCCACCTAGTGGAGAAATGATGCAATCGACACAAACGTTATTTGAAGCGCCAGTTGCTTTCAAAAGATGAGTGGCTCTATTTTGATCGCTACCATAGACATCAATGTTTGTAGCCGAACTATAAACTTTTATCCCAGTATTTCTATGAATGACTGTAAGACAGAAATAATACTGTGTAGTTGAAAAGACTGTTTGTGAAGCTTTTTCTGACCTAAACATGTTAACTGTCTGCTCTCTGGATCAGCAGCAGCGCGAATGCAGATTTTTTCAAAGTTTTAATAGACACGGGTGAATCGTTGTCATTCAGAAATTAGATCGTGTGGGTATTTGAATCGAGATCGCGATCTTTTAACGATTAATCGTGCAGCTCTAATATTTGGTCATTTGCAATCCTTCCTGAGAGTTGGTGGTTGTTTTGGTGTGATTTACTTGTCCCTGGTTGGAGATTTCTTTGTAGAATCATGTTTAACAGTTTTCATTGCATGATTATTTAAAAAAAATAAGTTGAAATATTGCTGGCTGATGGCTTTAACAGAAACATATACCATTGATTAACAACCTTGTAGCTAACAGTAGGTCTGTCTTTAATGGTTTATACGTTACTGCTAAAATCATTTCCACCTTTGGAGAAAATTAATGGGATTTTTACTTCCGGAAGCCAACTGTTGGATTCAAAAAAGTACGTTATTCAAAATTTCTCAGAAAAGTCATATATGTTTTGTTTGAAGTAAATAATGGCAGAATTGTCTTTTGTTGAGTGAACAGAGAACACACACACACACTGACAGATCAAAAACTTTGTTTTCAGCAGTGCTTTCATAAAGCAGTTTGGTAGAGCGAGGGTCATTTATCAGAAAAGAACAGCAGCTTGACTTGTTTTGGTGTCAGTTTGTCATCCTACCGCAGTAATTATTGTGTCCCGTTTAGTTTGCTGAAGGGCAGAATCATCCCTCGAGTGTCTTTCCTCATTTCTGCCGTCAAACCGCACAAGTCCTCTCAAAATCATTGTGGAAAAACCATCCTCTTTCTTAATGTGAGCCAGCGTTGACATTTGCACCGTTAGTGATCAGAAATTCAGCCGCACATGCACGAAAGCCATGAAAATGTACACTTTGCATTAATAATTCAAGGTCTGCCAGTGCTCTTGGCGTCGATGGAGTGGTCCGAGGTGCTTTTCCGCAGGTTCAAAGACTTCGAGTCATTACGACTAATGTAACATCATCAAGTTCAATTTGCACAAATGACTGTCTCTTGACATTTGGCACCTTCTGTTTCCATTAAGTCCAAAACAACAGTTTCTGCCAAAATATCACAGTGTGTGCACTGCCAAAGACGGTCTGATGTTCTGCTGGGGCTCCAAGACTGTAATTCTTAACGGATAGTTGCAGTCCTGGATGCTGATTGGTCGATACAGCGTACAAACCGAAGATCGTCTAGCAAAATAATGCCGCTTTACAACTTGCACAAACTTGAGTATATCCTTTCAATGCATGTGAGGAAAATGCGATAATCCATATTTTTGACGTCTGTGTTCTTGGTGGCATTGTTTCTTGTTAGTTCAGTGTGGTAGTTTATTCTTTGTGTGCTTTTATCGAGTATAAAAACAAACCCAGAAAGCTTACAGTGCAAACCGAAAGTGCTAATGTTTGAGTGAGTGGATGCATTTTGCTTTGCTGTCGAAAACCTTTACAGTTGTATAAATGAGAATCCTGTTCCAGAAATGTGTGTTTGGAAAGTACCTGACTTTTTGGCACATTTTCAGGGGTTTATTGTTCTCTATATGAATTGTGCATAAGCGCTGATCATTGTGGTGGCGCTCTGATTTATGCTGTGTGCATGAGAGAGTCATTGCTCAAGTTATTTTCATCTTAGTTCCCCATTTCAGTGAGCGAAACTGAGAGGTTATGTTACCTAGTTTCTCTGGTTTGCTTCTGGCTTTGTGCGGATAAGTGCTGAAAAGCACCTGAAGTCTGAGCTTTATAACCTGCCTTTATTCAAGATTTACACAGGATTTTAATTTTGTCCTAGACGCCGCCTTCTGTTGCGTTAATGTGAATCGTTTATGATCTTCATTGAGTCACTAGGCTCTTTCATTTAGCCATTTTGAGATTATCGACATTGTGAAAATGGTTTATTATTATAAAATAAATGTAATTAGTTACTGAACCGTGTCTTTTATTGCATTGCACTTGGTTCCGTTTTATTAATGCAGTAGCTACATCTCTGAAGCTCAATGTTGAATTGATTTTGGGCTGCAGCTTCAACGTATCAACTGTTCTTTACGACATAAACCTCCACGAATGTAGAGATTTAAAATATCTCAATGCTTAGTTAGCTATACATATTTGACCAGACAGCATCATAATGTTTCTTCAGCTACTAATGCATGTCATTTACATCAATGACCAGTTTTGGAGGTAATGCTGGAAGTAACACTTATTAGCTGTAAAATATCTGAGTTACATTTTTAAATAAGTAATAGCATTTACTTTGTAATCCCATTTATTAACTGACAGCTCTCCTGTCTACATGATGAGAGAAATCTGGAGTGCACAGGCATTGTGTGCGCTGTGTGAACATGATGCTTACTAGATGTGAAATGCATTTTGTCATCTCACTTGCACAAAACAGATTCAGTATTCCTCAAAATCAATAAAACAGTGAAATGCAAACTCCGAATATGATGCAAACCTGCAATAATTAAAAGTAACACAAATATCCTTTGTGTATTTAATCCCATTTTTTAACCAATATCTTTGCTGTTGACCTTCAAGTATCCAGTTCAACCATGTACAAATAAGCAAAAATGACTTCAGAGAAACATAACCTTTTTTTTTTTTATTGCTGAAGTGTGTTGAACTTTCTTCTCCTGCATCTTATTCTTCATGTAATCCTATGGAAGCCCGTTTCTGCCACTGAATAAAAAATAAAAAAGGTAATTGCGACTTATAAAGTCAGAATAGTGGGATATAAACTCGCAATTCCAAGAAATAAAGTCATAATTGCAATCTTGAGACTTGTGAGTTTATATCTCACAATTCTAAGTTTTTTTTTCTCACATTTGTGAGTTTATATCACGCAGTGGCCTACTGACTTCATACTTTATACTAGTGGTCGACCGATATTGGTTTTTTGATCTTGGAAAGCAGGGTAGCCGATGGCCGAAATAAAGCTGATATCATTTTATTTAATTAATGTTTAAGAAATTTGAAATCATTTGAAAATGGATTAAAAAAATTAATGTGAAATAAACATACTTATACTTTAGATGACAAAGTATTTTTTACAAATAAAAAAATATTGAATAAAAATAGAATTAAAAAGGAAGTAAACACTTGTAACTAACAGGGCACTCAGTATTCTGGGAAGTTTGTGTGCATTGGGAATCATATTTTTTTCAAATAAAGACAAGGTAACACTCATTTTACATACAGCACACAGTGAAAATGACATGAATATGACAGTGGGCAAATGCATAAAGCGCAGCATAATTTGAAATCACGAGTTTAAAGCATTCAATTTGCACGGACCGACCGTCACGCAGAGAACACACGCCGCATACAAATGCACACTTCACAAAATCTCACAACTGGATTCGACTAAGTTTGCAAGGTTTGTGAAATGAAATGTTCATTAGACTTTCAAAGATTTACTTAAATGATGTAAATGCGTATTTGCTAAATGCTGACGGCAAACGAGAAAGTATTATAATGTTTGCCTTTCTATTACTAATATTATAAAAGCGATCGTTATAATACTTTTTTGTATACATTTTAATTCCTTTGTGTAACCGTTCTATCTGATTATTAGACAGACTTCTATCCGTATTAGACAGAGCTGTTAACGACGACAGCGAACAAGAGGGAGAATGTGAGCACTGTGTGCTCAGGCGCTGCTGTTCTCAGTGCCGTCAAAATAAAAGTCCCGCCTCGAACACATCGGCCAAACAGAAAATGCCCAAGGCCGATGCCGATATTTAAAAAATGCCCAAATATCGGCCGATATATCGGCCTTGGCGATATATCGGTCGACCAGTACTTTATACTGACTTTATAACTGCAACTGCGAGTTTCTGTCACGCAATTCTGAGAAAAAAAAGTCAGAACTGCGAGTTTGCACTTCATTTTTGGTGTGAAAGTGATTTGACTTACATTTGCCAAAAATATAACTTTTTTATATTAAAAGAAAACAAGCAAGCCAGGCCAGATGAAAAAAGTAACGCAAAACTAATGCAATGCATTACTTTCCATAAAAAGTAACTCAATTACTTACGCTTTTAGACAATAACACAGTATTTTAGAGAGTAACACAGTATTGTAATGCATTACTTTTAAAAGTAACTTTGCCCAACACTGTCAATGACTATTTTTTAAAATTTGACTTACAGCTTGTAATGTTGCAAATATTAATTCATGTAGATTTACATTTATTTATTTATCCGTTTATTGCATTTATGCCAATGTGGAGCACTACAGCAAAAACTATTCCGATAGTACAATACCAATACATCAGCCAGGCCAATTAATCAGACGATTTGGCCGTTTTATTAAAGTATGTCTCTGGAGGCCATGTATGACAGTGATTTAACCCAGTTTTTTAATTGATTTTGGGTAAAACCCATTTGACTATTCTGCGGTTGGATGGATAACCTGCATTCAGAACGGTTTGGTGCCTGTTCAGGATCCAGCAGAAGTCTGTTGCGGTCTGAGTTGTCCTGATCCACAACAAAGCCTCCTGGAGATAAATGGCTTGCTGGGGATTTCTATTCCTGTGGCGAGCGCGGTGAGGTGAGCTCAGGATAACGTCTGCTAAGTCACTCTCTCCCTCGCTCTGACATTTTGTTATCGTGCTGCCATTTGGCCGGAACCCAAGTGGATTCTAGCGCAGTGAAAGACGAACGCTTTGCTCATCGGGCCCGGAGCGGAGTGTGTTGAATGACAGGGGTGCGGTTCGAGTCCTTACATACACTCCAGAGCGGGACGCTGTTCAGGATTTTACACCCCTCATAAAGCTTTGTAACTGTCTTGAACGGCAGTGAGTTACGGCCTTGTCTTCAGCTCGCTGTTGGGGGCTGTGTTTTGTGCCTCTGTCTTGTTTCCAATTCTAGTGAATGAGGGGGATTTTAGCTTGATTCAGTCTGTTTTTGGCCAATCTGGGCTCATATTGGACTTCATTCATTGCAGATTAACTTTTACTTGAATATTCCATCATAATCAATGAGTCCACAAGTTGCATGGAGTTTTGTATTTTTTAGGCACAGTTGTGAGTTTTCTTTGTCTGTTGCCATTTTGTTGGTACTCCTAAAAAGTTTTTAAATGAGCGTTCTTCTGTTTTTTAGTCTTGTAATACCTGTGTCAACTGCTTCTGTCTGAGATTAATGTTGAAGCTTTAATGCATCAATGGATCTTTTATGAAGCTTTTGAGTTCTTGCTAAACCTCCTTTAAAGTTATAGATATGTTTGAACAGCCAGCATTATGTATTGCTTAGCTTGCATAGTTTGTTCAGCTACTTAAGCTTTGCTGTTGCATTTTAAATATACATGTCAATTATGTCAACAGATATTCTTAAAATTCAATTTATAGGCCTAGCTTGTAATGCTGCAACAATTTTTTTTTAATTTACATTAATTTATTACTGTGTATGAAACCAGAACCTTTCCTGTGGTCATTTTGAGATTATCGCCATCTGAAAAATTGTATATTGCAATTACTGATATAATCAAACAAATGTAATTAGGCCTAGTTGTTGAACATCGGTATATTTTATTGTATAGCTCTTGGTTCCGTTTTATTAAAGCGATGTGTCTCTCAAGCCCAATTTTTTAAATAGATTTTGGGGAGTTCTTGCTAAACCTCCACTGTTACAACTTGTACTGTTGCAAATCTCGATTAGTATAGATTTACTTTAATTCATTTTCTGCATTTATGCCAATGAGGAGCGCTATAATGAAAACAATTCAGATAGTAGAATAGCAATACATCAGCCAGGCCAATTAATCAGACGTTATCTGCCAATTTTAAGATTATTGCCATTGGCTGTATCCGATTGGCCAATTCACAGAAGTGCATATTTTAAATTTAGCAGATGCTTTTATCTAAAGCACATTCAAATTTTTTTTTTTTGTACATACTTTGTAAAGTAAGTGTTTATTTCAGCAATTTGTTGTGCATATAACATTTGTAATTGCATTAGATATCGGTATCGGCATTGGCCAAAGCTAGTTTTATTCTCATTTGGCACTTGACAAGCGTTTAATTTGTATGCTGAGATGTTTCGTCTCCTTGTCATTTGCAGATGGTGCTAATTTGTGTCCTTGCGTGTTTGTTTTCATTGTACCTCCGTCAGCTGCTGGCAGATGTGCTTCTGTTAATGTGCTAAAATCAGGGCTGTAAATACGGCGTGAATGTGTGGGATCTGAGACACGCAAACATCAGCAGCAGCTTCGTCTTTATTTAATTACACCTTATTTCTGCACGGCTGCACGGTTGTTTTCTTTCTCCATGCTAGTGGAGTCTGACTTGATGGTGTTAATCTTTATTGACAGTTTTTGTAGATGAAATTTGTTTGTGAGTCATGTAAAAGTGCTGCCAAAGGCTGGAAGAGCAGCGTTTCTGCTTCACCGTTGGCCCTGTGCACCGTTCATAATCACTAGATAGTGTGATGATGCCACCCGGGACGCCCGTCAACCAATCAAGATGTGAAATGAGCACCTGCCACCTGCTAAGTGCAGGAATATTTAGCCGGTAGACAGCGGGTGTGTTTGTCAGAGGTTTCTAGCGCTGTGACAGATGACTGTGTCTACATTCATGAGATGTCAAAACATGTCAGGTACTGCGATTTTCTGCTGCCTTTTCATCTTCGTTCAGACCTCAGCGCTGTTTGGTGGCTAAAAGTGCTGTTTGTTTGAAGAAACCTGAAAGATAGATTAGCGGTGAATGACTGAGAAAAATCATCTCTAAGAATAATGAAAGGAAGCCATTATGGGATTTGTTAAAAGAGCGATTATAAGATTACTGTATGCTGTCTTAATCTTAATATTTTGGATATTTTTGAAGATAGAAATCTTTTTAATCTTTATTTTTAATCACATTTAAGAGAATAATTTAAAATCAATTTACTACTTCAGTTTGAATGAATGTTCATTTTTAAAATGTTTCTATTTTTCCTTTTTTATTGATGTTTTAAAATGTTTTAATTGCTAAATAACAAATTAATTGCTAATCATTTATTTTGTATTGAAAACATTCTCACGTCTCCATCTTAATATATTGGATAAAATATTAAACTTGTAATGTATTTTTTGCCATTTTTTTAACCACGATTAATTAAATTGATTTAAAATAATTTCACTACTTTAGTTTTAATGAATGTTCGTTTTTGTCATTGTCAAACTTCTAATATAAAAAATGGAAATTTATTAAAACCATTTCTATGTTTAATTGGACATTTGTAAAGATGTTTCTATTTTTTATTGAAATGTTTCAATAAAACAAGTTTTAGTTACTAATTAATTAATGGCTAATCTTTTATTTTGCATGGAAAACACTCTCATGTCTTCATCTTAATATATTGGATAAAATATTGATATTTATTTTTTCAACCACAATCAAATTAACTTATTTTGAATGTTCATTTTTGTTGTCAAAGTTCTGATAGAAAAAATAGAAATTTGTTAAAATATTCCAGCTGTTTCTAATCCCCCCCAATTTTTTAAAAATTGAAATGTTCAATCAAATGTTTTAATCGTTAATTAATTAATTGCTAATCTTTTGTAAAGTCTCTTTAACCAAAACAAAACCAAACCAAACAAACAACAACAACAAAAAACAGTTGCTTAATGGCTTCATCCTCCACTAAATGACATTATGATGTTGGATTAATATTAAACTTGTCGTTTTTAAAGATTTTTTTTTACAATCAAAATTAAGTGAATTGATTTAAAATTATTCCACAGCTATGGGTTAAATGATTGTTCATTTTTGTCATGTCAAACATCTAATAAAAAAAACTGGAAATTCATTCAAATATTTATTTTTAATTAACTTAAGTCTTTTAATCAAACACATTTTAATTGCAAATTACTTAATTGCTAATCGTTTGAAAGTTCTCTTTAATTTACAAAAGCCATTCGGCATCATCCTCCACAAAATAACATTATTTTGCAGGGAGAACTTCTCATGTGTTCATCTTTATATTTTAGAAAAAAATATTAAACTTTTTTTTTTTTAAACCACAAAAATTGATTTAAAATCTAGAACTTTCCATCCAGAAAACATTCATATTAATTTAGTAAAAGTTAGAGTTGAAAAAGTACAGTAGATCAGGAATGAGCCAGGAGCACTTTTAAGTGCTTTGATTTCAGATGATCTTGGTAGCTCCGCTCACGGCTGCCACGTTTGTATTCAGGACTGGAGTCGTTGGCGTGATTCGCCTCTGGCGCGATCAGGCCGGTTTGGCCAGTGAGGTTGCAAGCTGTCATTGAACCGGTGAGCTGAATTTAAATGTTAACTCAAGCTGTCACGCGTTGACATACCGTGCACTTAGTAGTCATCACGGCTGCTCGACTAAATAGTTTATTTTCCTTCCCGCACTGATGTTGAGATGGGCCTCGTCTGGATCTTATCTGCACAGGATCAGGACCATAAAGAAGCACATGCTCAACTCAACAAGTGCGGGCAGGATGAGTTTGTACATCAGTCCGGTCAAACGCATGTTTACGTAGAGAAAACTATAGAAAAGAAGCACAGTGGAATGCAAAAACCTGTAAAGATCTGCTATATGTCTGATATGTCATGTTTGCATTATGCTGACAGGCTGAAAGCTGCATTTATTTTAATTTGCTGTTAATAATAGCCTGCTACTGGTGTTATACTTAATCATTTTGAGTTGTCTTTTTGAGTTGACCTCAAATATTTAGCATTTTCTCAACATTTCTGAACATATAGGATGTTTAAGTCAGGTTTGTACAGTATTTTCCTTCATATTTCATGCATCTTTTCAGCAAAGATATTTAACAAGTCGTTTGTTTCACATTTACACCATGTTGGAAAAAGAGTTAATTAGTCCTGCCCACTTTTTCAGCGGCACTGGTTCTGGAAGTATTTTTCTATTCATTTTTGCCATAGGGATTTGTCAAAACATTAAAGCCTAAGCCATGAATCAAACCAACTAACTACAAGGAACATCACAACATTACAAATTTTGATTTGAAGCAGAAAGTTATGTGAAAATTGGACAAAAAGACAAAGATCCAAGACTGTGTACTTAATGGATTTAGAGACAGAAAGAACTACAATCCCATGAAGCATTGCGTATGACTTAATCGAATTAAAAACAACAGAGAAATATAAAACTATTAATTTAAATTTGTTAAAGAAACTATATATAAATATTTAAGTATTTTGTGAGTGACCCATTTGCAGTACTTCATTGAAGTGGGCGGAGCTAAATTTCTCTTTGGCGCACAGCGCTCACAGCTGATTGGTGGAATTTTCTGTTCAGCATCGTGGGTAATATAGTTTTCACCAGGAATTATGCTATTAAACACAATTATTTTAAAAAATAAGTTAAATTTAATGTGAACCGATGACTTCAACAAAAGCATATACAATCGAGTTACAACCTCAGAGCTCACAACAGATTTGGCTTTAATGGTTTATCTGTTATTATTAAAAATCAGTTTTTAAGTAGTTAGAAGACTTTATAGAACTTTCTTTATTTTATGAGAATGTTACCATTTTGTTTTTAGGTTAAGTTGTTAGAAGACTTTATTTTTTGCCATTTTGCCCAGCTGTATCGTTGACCAAAACCAAATTTTCCTTACTTGAAATAAAATAAACTTAAAAAAAAAGTTCAGATAGTTGCCCAGGCAATCATTTCTCATTTTCATTTAGTTAGTTCTAAATTAACTGAAATTAAATAAACTAAAACTTAAAGGGAGGGTTCACCCAAAAATGAAAATTCTGTCATTAATTACTAGGGCTGGGTATCGTTCAAAAATTTTCGATACCGATACCTTGAGTTCGATACCGGTTCCTGAACGATACTTTTTTCGATAACAATTTTATGAAATCCGTTTTAACAAGATTACATTATCTCAAAAAAATTTGGTTTTATTTTTTTCAGCTTGTTGACATTTATACAGACTCAAAGACTCATCTCCTGAGCCACATCACAAAGGAACAAAATATATCCAACACAATAAATCAGTGCAAATAATTTTAATAAAGCTCAAATAGTTTTCAGTTTACACTAGTGCGTGTTCGTTTTAAAATGCATAACTCAGACAGAATCATCATACAGAACAGCATACGTTGTTTATGTATGTGATGCTCTCCAAAATATAGAGCGCTATAGGGTGACACGGAGGAGACAAATTGTTGAATAAAGTCGTTATTTTTGTTTTCTTTGCGTACAAAAAGTAATTTCGTAGCTTCGTAAAATTACGGTTGAACCCCTGATATCACATGGAATATTTTTACCGATCTCCTTGCTACGTTTCTGAGCCTTGTTCGTGTAAGGACCCTTGCTGTCTATGGGAGAGTCAGAGAGCTCACGGGATGCATCAAAAATATCTTAATTTGTGTTCCGAAGATGAATGAAGGTCTTACGGGTTTGGAACAACATGAGGCTGAGTAATTAATTATATGGTTATATGGAAATATGTTTTTAATGAATAAAAACCATATAGATATAAAAAATATACAAAAAGTTACTAAAACGTTAACTGAACTTAAAAAAAAATCTGTTTTCAAGATTTTAACATACTACAAATCAGTACATCAATGATACTAAAATAACACTGTTTCTGAATTGAAACTTGATCTAAGTTACATCTTTGCTGAAGGGATTTATCTGAAACTTACGGTGTTCCTCAAAGAGTTTTCTTATTTCTCCCGTCCTCAAGGGATCGTTCTAATTAGAGTGTAAATAAACCAGTTGTGATCTGGCATATGTTCCTGTGAGTGAACATTTTCTGAACTCCCTCTGCGACCGAAAGACTTTCCACAACACGACGCGCAGATACCAAGCGTAGCTTTTAGGAACTTGGAGCGGCATGTAAATGAGATGGAAAAGAAGGATGTTTGAGCCGCGAGAAAGACCCAGATGATGTCGTTCCCCCTTCAGACTCTCATTTGGCTTTCAGCGGAGAGTAATTTAGGTGAAGCGGAGAGCGACTGCTGGAGGAAATTAGATTGAGAGGGTTTCTGCTGCCGCATCCACTGACCGCCAACTGAACCCGATGACTGACAGGAAAGTGACAGTGAGGGAGAGGAAGTGGAAAGGAAAGGTGCGGAGGTGAAGCGAGGGATGGAAGGAACAGATTTCAGATCACTTTAGCTGGCTCTCAGGACTAGACTAAATAGTTTAACCTGGACTTCATCTGCGCTTCATGAATTGCACACAGCTGGTTGTGAATTCTGATGACATGTTAATTTTTTTCCTAAACCTAGAGCGCTGACTTCTAAGGCAGCGTCTTAATAATCTTGATATCTTGTAAGTGATTGCGCATCACTCAAATAGCAACATCAGTACATATTTTAATAACAAAAATGAGCGTTCACCCAATTTTTTTTAATTAGTTAGCATTTTCTAATAACAAAATTGAACGTTCACTCGAATTAATTGTAAAGATAAAACAAACGATTTCCATTTGTTTAAATAATGTGCATTTAAAAATTTAGATGTACTTTATAACGTTATTTTCTAATAAGCATAAAAATACATGGAGCACACATATTTAGTAAAATAATGTTTTTTTTAATTTAAATTTTTTTATCAATGTTTTTTGTTAATGAATGAAACAAACGTTTCTAACCTGTTTTCTTTTGCTTTGACCTCTGAATTTTTCACTCATATTTATTACAATGACTTCTAGGATTGTCTATATAGCACATTTGAACATTCAATAAAAAATTATAAGGGATAAAATGAATGTATTATATATGATGGAGACATGAAAATTTATTGCAATCTAATAAGCAAATACACAACTTTTTTAAACAGTATTTTCATTATTGAATGAAACCGATTTCTTTTGCCTCGTCCACCATCTTTTTTTCCACTGAATTTTGTTGCAGTGTATTTTGGGATTGACTATATAGGCAGCTGAATAACCGTCGTGCTATCTCGTAAGTGTGCACCACATGAATGGTGACTCAATTGATTTGAGTTCATGTTAGCATGTTGCCAAGCTTTTAAAACCAAGCTTTGACTTCATTAAATTTCGATGGTAAAATGAATGATTTCCATCTTTAAAATTTTAATTTAATATTTTGTCCACTATATTAACATATAGGCTATGATGGAATGCAAACTTGTTATGCTCTAATAAGCAAAAGAATAATAGAATTTTAAGAATTTTATTTAAATTGCACTTTTTATCAATATTTTTAATCATTGAAAGAAACAAATATATAAATATTTTCCACCATTTTGGACTTGACTTTTGTTGCAATGCATTCTGGGATTGCATTCTCCATGAATGAGAGTCATGATATTACCTCAGTACTTAGCTATAATAAGGAATATTAGCAGTTTTAGGACCAGACAATGATGCTTTAAATGCTGTATACGTAGGCAGCACACCAGGTTTTGGGCTACAGATAAGCGGTGGTTTTACTTCAGGGATGACAGATTAAACAACCTCGTTTTATAAGGCTTGAAAGGACGGTTGCATTTCTTTGGTCCCCTGTCGCTCAATGCTTGACCCAAATATCCAGAGCTTTCTGCTCCTCTGGTTGCTTGAGTACTCGGTTGATTTATCTGTCAAGTACTCCGTCAAAATGACCAACATGCACAAGTTTAATTGATTCATGTTGGTCATGGTGTTTTCTTGGTTTTGTGCTGCTTCTATACAAATGAAACGCATGCATTCTGTCATATCCAGAATATTTACTTTTTTTTTTTTTTTCAGTAAAACATTTTAATTGTTAAATGTTTTTGAGTTATCAACCCTCTACGGACACCTTGGCAGTAGAATCACCATTGGCTAGTACATTTTTTAGTTTACTCGCAAGACTAATATTAAGTATTTGATATACTGTTGTATAAATGCAATATCACACGAGTAGACGTGAGATTTGGCTGTTAGGGCTGGCGGTCACCGTACAACCGCGTCACCGGCGGTGGTCGGTTGTCATTGCCACCGGCGGTGTGATGACGTCACACACTTTATAACAAGCATAATACAAAGTTTTGTATACAAGTGTAATATAGTAACAGTTGCAAATTGTTTTATTTAGACTAAAATCATGCTATCACAAATTACCTCAAACGCCATCTTTCCTTTAGATTGGCGGTTTGAGCGCAGGAAAATACAGTTTATTCTGATTCAGCAAATTATTTCGTGATGAGCGATTGGACCTTGTTGGGAAACCAAATACACACGCCGATCTGGAATCATTTCCATTCATGTCACCCATCCGGTTTGTAAAGTTTCTTCAAGTTCACGTGATCGCAAACGCCCGGCTGTCAGTTTGTGTTGGTGAGGCTTTCTCCAAACTGGCCAAATACAGCGAGACAGCGGTAAATGGAAGATTCCAACAAGAAATGTGGCACATACGCCGTGTGAGAGCGCGTCTTTTAAAAACCGCCCTCGCAACACAACAGGTTGAGTTGTCTACAGGACATTTTAACTTTATGTCAGTACGTCAAAATAGGACGAGGCAGTTTACTGTGAGAGATTTGTCTGTGTATCACGCCGTATCTAGTGTAACAGCATCACTGATTATAATGAGTTCTCGCCGCGCCGCTCGCGTGAGGTGTATTTAACTTTCTTATTTAAGGCTACTTTCCTATTTACTGTATTATTTCTTTGATATTTATTTTAGTGTTTTGCAGGCTGAGTGTTCACTGATGGAAGTGCTAAAATAAACACGAGTTTGTTAAAATGATTGAGCTATTTATTTATTTTTGCGTTTCAGAATTTATTAAATATACACAACACCGCGCCACCGGCGGTTGTTGGGTTATTACCACCGCGGTGGTAAAAATCTGCCACCGTCACAGCCCTAATGGCTGTATATCGGCACGGCTGTGATTCGGCCGTAGGTAATCATATCTCACGTCTACGAGTGTGATATTGCGTTTATACAACAGTTCGACGGCACAAGTGTGTAAATACATAAACAAAATGACAACGGTGTGTCTTTAAAAGCCCTCTATTGTGTAGAAAATATAGCCTATCTGTGCTGAACTTATACTCAACCTCCAACTCACACACTGGCGAGTAAAATCTAAGAATTTATTAGCCATTGGCGAATGTTAGACATCATTTAGTCGCCCAGGGTTGGTTGCGATGACTCGCAAAGGGTTGGTTAATTAATTGCAAGTTTTCAAATGATTTAAACTTATTCATAAACTTAAGACCAAACGTTTTCGGTTGCAGAAATTTTGGTGCATCACTATTTTTCATCGCACCAATATTATGATATTTATGACAAACTAATCGCTAAAGTGAGTTTTCAATTCATTGAAACGACAGGAAACTTAAAATGTCAACTTTGGTTGGAAAATTGGTTGCTTGTTTTTAGCGGGTTATTCACCTTATTCGCTCAGATGATAATTATACAACATTTAAAAAAAATATTGTGGAATTGCTTCACTTGATGTTTATCATGTCAAACTGCTGTCAGAGCTTGAGATGTCACAGCTATTCATTTTCCCACAGAAATCAGCGTAGTAAATCCACAAGTTTGGATTCCTGGTTAGCATTGTGGATGTAGTTTATTGACTGAATTGTTGGGGTTATGTGATGCCGCGATCACTGCTCCCTGTGTCGTCGTGAGTGTGTTTGGCTCCCAGGTTCCCTCTCTGTTTCTCTCAAAGCCGCCATAAAGATCCTTTTATCCGTCTCCTCCCCCACAGCCTCACAGTCCTGCCCGACTCAGAGACGAAACATGATGAGATTTTCTCTTTCACAGTCTGTTGAGGCTAGTGTTAAGGCAGCTATGATTTATATATCTATGTTTTCAGCCTTTGACAATATTATATATCTCAAAATATGTTTACCTCACAACATTAACATTTATTTGCATAGCACTTTTCACAATACACATTGTTTTTAAGCAGCTTTACAGAAAATCTTGATGTTGATGTTTATAATATCTTATTATCTTCATGCCTGCACATTCAGCAGAATAGAGTTGGGCGATAATATAGTTTATATTTTACGATACAAGCATTTAAGCAGTTGAGATTTGCTATCTGTTATCGCTTTAAGTGAGTAGGTATATTGTGTGTATTTGGATAAAGTTGGACATACTTTATACAAATATATGAAGAGTTCATTTGCAAAAACAGATAAATCATGTTTTTCATTGTGCATTCCAATTAATCTCAATCAAACTGCAGTTGGGTTATTTTGATTAGGTTAAAAAAAAAACAAAAAAAAAACTGCTAATTAACAAAAAAAAAAAAAAAAAACGGAGTTACCTGTTTTTCAAATAAACTTAATTTATAAACAGCTGAGCGATAAAATAGTGCCTTTTTGTTTTTCCTAAATCAACAGAATTTGTTTTAATGATGCACTGAAATTATTTTCTTAAAACCGAAATGCAGAATCCAAAATTGATTCCAAGAATAAAATTTCCATTTAGCTGAAATTTGCAGAAATTGATGCATCACTAATTTTCATTGCACCAATATTACAATATTTATCTTCAAATATTTTAAAAATATTGATTAAATATAAAACATTTTAAGTGTTAAATGTCACAGGCACTTCCATAATTGTTTTTGAGTTATGACACAAACTGAAAATATAATGTTTTATCTTCAAAACATTTTTAAGGAATTCAAGGCATATTTTTCACAAGTCAAGTCAAATTTTTGTATAGTGCTTTTCGTAATTTGAATTTATTGACAGATTGAATTAGGGCTGTGCGATATGACGATATATATCGGATGGACGAAATAAAAAGTCTATCGTTTCATATTTTGCTCTATCGTTTATTTCGTGGTGTCGCAAAATACATTGTTTACGGTAATACTTTTTCATCATTTGGATGACTGCGATCTTTACACGCCACCACGGGGCGTGAAGGGGAGACAGAAGCAGGTGGCTCCGAGCAGGAGCACGATCAGCCAGGACAAAACGAGGAGCTCGAACGAGGGACTACATCTGTAGCATGGACACGTGTTTTTAAGCACTGCAGTTTTAAAACAAGCGATTTTAAGCCGTTGAAACACAAACAACAGAGCTATATGCGTGCGCCGTCTCTGTTTCTGTGTGAGAGGAGCGCGCATTTTTTTTTGCCGCTTTATTGGCTTTGAATGATTACATAAACACACTTATATGCGTAACAATCCCCGTCTTTTCAAGTATCCTCATAAACACAGTGATTTAGGTCTTAAGAGAGAAAACAGCTGAAAACAACGCACATGTAACAGTATATTGGATCCCGACTTCGGTCTTAAAGGGGAAGCTGTCCAATATTCGTCCTGTCTGCCATTAATCAAACAACAGTGAGAGATCTCTCACTGCTCTTGACTATATCACTTTTGTAACTTTAATAAGAATAAATGAAAAAATAATGATATATTTATATATATCCTATAGAATCTATACACAATACACATGTTAATTATATCTATCTAATTGATAGATATATAATTAATCAGTGAAGACTAATTAATTTACACAATGTATGTAGCGTTTCTTATTTATGTAGGTTTTTGTCCTATTGCTTGCAATTAGTTTCTTATCCTTATTTCATCACTGACTGTTTGTCTTCAGTGAGATTGATTTTTTTTTGTTTGTTTTTTTTTGTCTCTTTTTAGGCTTGTATTCAATTCAATTTAATTTCACTTTATTGTTGGGATTTCTTCCAAATATTGTTTCGCATCCAATAGCATTTACTGTCTAACATTAATTCACATCAATACACATTACACAATACAGTACACACACAAAAAGGCATGTTCGTACACATCAAACATCATTTTTGTTTTATATTGTACTTTTTACATTGTATTATATTTCTATTAGTTTGATATTGACATTGGTGACAAGGATTATGAAAATTCTATGGTATCAAAGATTTAATATCATAAAAAAAATAAAAAATAAAAAAATCTATACCGTGATATATATCGTTATCGTGATATAGAATTAGTCATAACGTGATATAAGATTTTGGTCATATCGCCCACCCCTAGATTGAATGATATTTAAACCAATCGCTCTATAAATCTATATAAAATATTGTCAATATTTATTGGTTAATTTTATATTACCAGCACAATCAATATGAATGCATGATGAATATTTGATCAGTCTAGCTGCCGTCTCCGTGTTGAGGGCTTGTTTTCAGATGTTGAGCACATATGCATGTCTTGTGGTCATGTGGAGATCGAAGAATCCTTCCGCTCTGTAATGGGACCAGATTTCCCAGAACCCTTTGCATTGATTAGCGTTACTGCATTTATTCCTGATTTGGCAACAAATGATCCATTCATGTCTTTTCCTGTTTGCTTCAGGACCTCAAACTATGAAAGTTATGATTGTTTCTGTATGAGAATGTTGTTTAAGGTCTGTATGTTTAATGTTCTTGGAGTATTTTTTTAATGCTAAATTAAGTAAAACATCTCAGTCCTCAGTCTGGCCCTGTAACTTCTGCCCTCCACCTCAAATTCCATTGTGAATCTGAAGCAGTTTTAACATCAGATCAGACGTGTGAGTGAAATGCCCTCTCGGTCATTGTTATGACCTCTTGGCAGATTCCCCTGTGGGGGGAAGACAATTATATGCTTCCTCTGAGCAGGGTCATGCAGAGGCAAGGGTGGAGACTACTGAACAAAGCCTGCTGGGAGCTTGTTGGTTGAACACAGGAATCTTCCTGTTTGTGTCTGTCGTCTCTGAAGGGATGACTGCAGTAGATCCAGAGGACAGCTGGTCAGCTGGTGGGAACCTCTTTAGTCGAGTTGCCTTCAGGACTTTGTGTGTGGAGTTACAGAAACGCTTGATTGTTTTGAAGAAGCGATTCTATTGTTGTATGTAACTGGCTAACATTCCAGTGTTCAAAAATGTAAAAGAATTCTAAAAAGTTTAAATTATTGTCCCATAGGGCTGAGTTGAAGAATGTGGCAATGCAATGTTCTATTGTTGTAAATAACTGGCTAACATTCCAGTGTTCAAAAATTCAAAAGCGCTCTAAATATTTTTAAATGATAGGCCAATAGGACTGTTTTGTATCAATGTATACAAAGCACAATGATAGAAATTTATTTAGATTTATGAGAAATCTATGTTGCTTAAGATAAACGCGTCTGCTAAATGCCTGAATGCAAGTGTTTACCATAGTATATCTGTGATTTGAATTAAGAAAGTCCATCATCAAAAGAAAACTATAATCTACTTTATTTTTGAGTGTTAAAACAAGTTTTTCTTAATCCGAAGCTGTTTTTGTATTTGATGTTTTATACTGCGGTTGTGTGCCATTTAGGATTTAATTGACAGTGTTAAAAATTCCAGTTCAATTCCTGCATTTGAATTGAGTAGGGCTGCAACAACTAATTATCAATAATGAAAATAATCAACAACGATTCTCATTATCGATTAGTCGGGTCTGCCCACAGTGCGCGTCCAACTTCAGCCAGTTGCGTCAAATTACAGCACTGAATAACGCATTTCTATGCATCTAAAAATAGTGGAAGAAACCGAATGAGATGCTGCGGGAGAAGTACGTGATCCAAGCTGCCCAAAACATGAGAATTCTTTATTTTAAGCTTTAAGTTAATGCATTAGCGTAATAGCTTGCCCTGTCAGGCGCTTTGACAGATGTGTGTGCGTCCTCGGTGCAAAAACGTTCAGTTTACGGTCATATCCTTATCTATAAATGTCACAAATTCACGCGAGCATTTCCATTTTTGCATAAAGGTCCGTCCTGACAGTCTGTGTTGAGTTTAAAATACCAAATGAGCGCCTTTTACATGTCTTGGTGATTTGTCTTTGTGGTGCTTTCACAGTGGATGTGTCATCTGTTGTCGGTTTGTCAGAGTATCTTGACAGAGCAGCTCTCTTTGTAGTGCCGTGATAGAACACAAACAGATGATAAACTCCAGCGCTGGCAGCAGAAGGTCAGAGACATTCTTGCCGGGAGCGAGATAATGAACAGCAGTCCTTCATGAGACGTTTCTAAAAAGACGTTCCTTAAATTCACTCAGCACTTTTGTTGAAGCTTTGATGACATCTTATAGCTCAATACAGCTAATCCTGCTTTTCCTTTCCCCGTATTTCTCAGATGTTGTGCCATATTTCTGCTAGAATGGACAGGAAGTAAAGGATGGTGGTGTTTTTCTTTTTTTTTTGTGAATGTTTTTTTTCAGGCGTGGCCCTTATGGTTAGCTGATTCACTCTGATTAGTTCTAACTTGTCTTTTATCAGCAGTGGGTGTATAATAGGGCTGTGCAATTAATCGCATGCGATTCTCATGCGCATCTCGTCAGTAAAGCCGGTTTCGTAATTGGCAGTAAATCAACATCACCTGCTTTCAAATAGAGCGGTAGTTAATACACAGAGCCGTAGTTCACTGACAAGCTAGGCAATTTACTTTACAGCTTTACTGACGAGATGCGCATGAGAATCGCATGCGATTAATTGCACAGCCCTAGTGTATAAATGTATAAATTATATCATCGTCAGTTGTGAAAGTTGCTCTTGACAGGAAGCTTGTTTTGAGAGTGTCATCTCAGCAGCGGCTCTGACCGACCGTGTCCGGATTGGCATGTCCATCTCAGTTACGCGTGACCGGCCTGTGGATTGGGTGAAATGTAAATCAGTCTTGGTTGTGGAATTATTTCTGAAATGCCAGTCAGGCTCATGCTGGAAAAAAGGCTTTGACGGGCTTCGTTTTGCATTTCTAGCATAAAGACTAAAGGCTCTTTTGATTAGTTATAACAGCTTTTGCTTCAGGTCCAAGTATGCCAAATTTTTTTTTTTTTTTTTTTAAATCAGTTTCAGACAGCCTAATTTTAACTTTACTTTAGCAAGCAGTTCAATTCCGGTAAAATAAAGTTTACTGTTTGTGGCTAACAAGTGGTGCTTCCTGTTTTCTCACTTTCAATTCTTGGAAAGTATCTGCAAATTGTGCACTATTGTTTTTACTGTTAAAATGACTGTTGAAGACTCTTGAAAACCATGTGCAACTTATAGAACTAGATCACTCAAAATGAGATTTCTGTTGTTACTAGGGTTGGGTACCGTTCACATTTGAACCGGTACGGTACTGTATCGTAGGGCTGCTCGATTATGACAAAAATCATAATCACGATTATTTTGGTCAATATTGTAATCACGATTATTTAACACGATTATTAGCGGGGTGTATAACCAAAACATTTTTTTAATACAAATCTAAAGTATTCAGTTAACAGCCTACTATAGAAATTGAATAATCAAATGTAAAATAAAACAGCGTAGTCTTCACTGTAAGAATTAAACTTCCTTTGTTTCTTATTAAAGCTACAAAAGACCTTCTGTGAAGAGCAGTGAGTGATTTTGTCTTTGTCTTTTGTTGTTTGATTAATATTAAGCACACAGTCGGCAGCAGGAATATAGCGCGCTGTCACTTTAAGAGCCGCACGGATGCAATTTACTGTTACACGCGTATTTTCAGTATCATCTGTTTACATTAATTTATTACATAACCGACGAGGGTTTACGTGAATAATCACTAAGCGCTGCATTTTGGCATATTTTTGCGTGTATTTGACCGTTTAGGCACATACGTTCAGCTAAAGCAGTGGTTCTCAGACTTATTTGGTCGCGCCCCCCTTTAAACCTATAAAAAAATCTGGCGCCCCCCTCCCGAATCCCCATCCCAACTAATTTCACTAAACATTATGAAAAATTAATGCTTTTTTTTATTTAAAATACCTACAGGGGGGGAAAAAATACCTGCATCACTTGAAACATTGAAAAATAGAATAGAGTGAATAACTGTTATTATTATTCTCTCTGTTATCTTATTTATTTATTTTTGTGGGTTACATGCTGTCCGCTAAAGGCATAGGACACACACAGGCCTTTCCTCCTCACCAACGAAATTAACACTGTGTCTACACCGGACGCGAGCGGCAAAATAAGTTACAGCAGAACCCATTATAATAAGTGATGCTGTCTTCACACTGGATACGGCGCGACAATCCCCGACATTAAACTGATGCCTCGGTTTAGTTATGACGTACTGACACAAAGTAAAATTATTTACAACGGTCGATTTGTCGTGTCCAGTGTAGAGCTGTTGCGGTGCGAGCCGCGCGTCTGGTGAGTGAAGCCGAGAGCAAGAATGCATATGCCCCGTCATATTTTCTGCATTTAGCTTTTGAATGAACAGCACCTGCCTGGGTCTGTGCGACTTCTTCTATGGCTTTTCTCTTCCCTTTCACAAACCGATCCATCTCCCATTCTATGTTACGTCCTTTGGCTGTTTACTGTTTTATTTATTTTCTTTTTCTGCCGATGGCCCGCGCCCCCCCTGCAATACTCGTGCGCCCCCCCTGGCGGGCGCGCCCCACACTTTGAGAACCACTGAGCTAAAGGATGACTTTACATGTCTGTGCTCTGCTCCGTCTCTGAGCGCATACACAAATATCCCCCTGAGGAACAGCGCAAGCTCTCTTTCGCGCTTTTTAAAAACATTAATAAATCGAATCAACTTTAATAACTCAAGCACGTCCAATTTTGCAAAAGTAATGTTACATGATTTTACTGATTTACACGTGAAAATGGGCTTTTATGGAGGAGTGAAAGCGCACTGCTGGAAAGGGGGCGGAATGGGGCGCCATAATCGTTTTATCTCGATTATTGTATTTTCATAATCGTTGGAGGCCGAAATCGAAACTGAATTTCGATTAATTGCACAGCCCTACTGTATCGGTACCTGAAATTCGGTACCGGTACCCAACAGTACTTTTTTTCGGTACTTTACTCTCTGTGTAATAACAAACACATTTATTTCAGTGAAAAAAAAGTCCAAAACTCTCAATTTCAACATTTTGAACAATTAGGGCCCTACAATTTAAAAAAAAAAAAAATGTATTCCAGAAATTCTTGTTTTATTTTTTTAAGGCATGAAACATTTATTTATTTTTAATCAAATGAAAATGAAACCCTTTTATTTTTTGGCAAACAAACAGAGGTTTACTGTTAAAATGAATACATTTAAAAAAAGTTTTAATAATAATTGTATTTTTTCTACAATTAAGTGGTTAATGTAGTTGTAATAATTATTTTTATCATTTAATTGATTTAAATTTGACAGTAAATGGAATATATAAAGACGTACATTATACTGTACAAAAGTAATACAAGTGTAATATATTTCTCTTACATGTTAAACCGCGCTTTTATTTTGACAGGTTGCCGTGAAGTTTCTGTGTGTATACAGTATAATATGATGCTAGTTTTCTCAAATGAAATGGTTAAAATTCTCATGAAGTGACTCTCACAGCCTGTAAGTTCATGTGTTCATGTAGTGAAATGCAGAGGCCGAAAATCACCGCGAGTTCACGTGTGCTTCAGTATTTATGAAGTAAACAAAACCGCGTCTCCGCCATTCATACATACCGAGGCTAGCGGAACATGCAGGATTCATATTTAAACCTGTCTTTTTGCATTTTAATATTCACATACACTAGTTCATATCGCGATTCGAATTAAGTGACAGACCTTCTTTTATTCATCGAAAAATTGATGAATTCCGTGGCATTCCGCGCTTTAGAGTAAATTCCGTTTTTATGAATGACTACGCCATCCTGTCCACGTTTTCGCTGAAACCATATGACACTAGAAATGTAAGCACATGTCAGAACATTTCGGTCTGCCCTGTGTGTTGTGTTTTAAAGTGTTGCAGGGACATCATATCACAGGGTCTCTCTCTCTCTCTCTCTCTCTCTCTCTGTCTCTCTCGCTCTCTCTCTCGTATGCACCCAAATGCATTCTCAGGTACCGAAATTTGGTACCGAATGATTTAATGTGAATCGGTACTCTGTAGTACCGACGCAATTCGGTATGTACCCTTAAAAGTACCAAGTTCGGTACCCAACCCTAGTTGTTACTCGCCCTCAATTTGCTAATATGACATAATACTTGGAGAAAGTTGCATGGACCAATTTTATTGTTTTTTATGGTGTTTTCTGTCCATTTAGACGGTTGAATGAGCTGTTGGTATATGAAAAGTGTTATGCATAAATATTATGTTATCTTTTGTTTTCCACAGGATAAATAACAACATACAGGTTTGTAACCACTTAAGACAAGTTTATTTGAGTTAAATAGACACGGTTTTGATCATTTTACTGACCCTTTGTAGATGGGCCAGATAGATGCAGCTCTCATAGATGATTCATTCTCTTGTCTGGATGGATCGTAGGAAAGTCATGTTTTTTTGGTGCCATTTTTATAATATTTCCATTCTGGTGTCAGTGGGATGGTGGTATACATCCGTCACGGCGCAGCTGCACTCATTGTTTTGTTGGGTTCATTGCCCCCTGTCACCATCCAGCTGGGATTTAGTTTGCCAGCCTTTCACATCTCCTCGTTCGACTGCAGAAAAACAGTTTTCAATCTCCGTGCCAGCCGGTTAATAAACTGTCAGCCAGAATGTCTCTTTTCTTTTGTTCAGCCTAGAGACCTTGGGTGGGCGATTGGCAGAAAGAATTGCACAGTTTGCAAGATTGTGGTGATAACTCTATTTAGTACAGCGTGGGCCTCGTGTTACTGCAAAAAGTGTTTTTAAAAATATCAGCGCTTCGGAACATAAATATATAAACACTGGTAATTGTGGTTGGCATTAGCGTTTATGGAAACCACCATACCAAAACCTGATGATTGCCTTTACAACATGTGCATTAATAAAAATTGGAAAAAGTGTTGAAAACAAAAGCACTGTAGTGAAAATGCACAATAATCAGTGTTTCTGTTGCTTTTTGGTGTCTTTGAAGTATTTTAGTTATTTGTGTTATTTTAAACATTGAAATGTAACATCTTAAAAATGTGGAGAATTTTTTAAAGTAAAATAATTGTCTTGAAATCTGTTGTTGAATTTGTTACTAAATTGGTTTTATTGTGTATAATGTTTTAATTTAAAAGGATTTATTTAGAAATGCAACTTTACAACGCTGATAGTAGGGCTGGGCGATAATTCGATAACGATAATTATCACGATATAATTTTCCTCGATAAAACTATATGAAGAGTTCAATAAATGTTCGATATACTGTTTATGCGCCAAAAGCGGAACGAAACAGCGCGACTCATTTGAATCGCACCAATAGGACTGTTAATCCGTTCGGATCAAAGTTCAAAGTGCTGCGCGGCGCCACTAGAGCAGATGCGTTTACTCGGTCACAGGAGCACTAAACAGTGCTGTGAGATCCAGTGTGAAGCGCGAATTCAGTGATGAACAAATTACTCTGATTTAAACTAGCCAAAGCCAAACACAGGAAAAACACTCTGTGCAACCAGACAGTCAGAAGGCTTTTCAATCTACACATCGCCATCATTTACCATGGATTTACTGTAGTAACACTCACTGCACCATGGTATTGTGACAGAAATGTGGGATTTCACATAGAATTTTATTACAGGAGTAATGGTATATAATTATAATATGTATTTGTGATTAAGCTATAGCATGCGTGCATTTGTACTGAATGTTTTTAGACTACTGTTTTTCATAATTATATATTTATTTACCATGGTATTGAGGTGCTAAATGTGTGGTTTTAACTGTGTTTATCATGATTTAAATGTATGCTACAATGGGAGACCAATGCTTAATAAAAAAAAAAAAAAAATCCTTGGTCAGAATAAATTTAACCATATAAAACTGAGGTTGCTACAATTTTTACAGATGTTACTGATTTTGATAATGAACAAAAATTTACCTCTGCATCCTAACTCAAGCTACTATCAAATGTGCATTTCTAAGAGACAAAAAAAGTGATATTATTATTATTATTATTATTAATATTATTATCAGGCAACCCAAACCTGTTTCTTGATTTGAAACAATATCACTCATTAGACCATGCAGAAACTAAGAAATACATTTTTCTATTTAGATATTTATTTTGTTAAGGAAAATTAATGGTCTGGTTTTTACAACTTTCACTTTGGAGCAAAAATCTGTTTTTAAACTTGAAAGAAATAAAGATTTGACATTTATCGTGATAATTATCGATATCGACTGATATGAAAAAAATTATCGTGATAATTTTTTTGGCCATATCGCCCAGCCCTAGCTGATAGTCATTAATCGTAACTAAATCTTTCTCAGAGAAGTTGAGTCCAAGTTCATCCCATTCAAAGTACTGCCACTAAAAACATTAAAGATAATAAGATAGAAAACTCAATCTCAATAACAGACTTGTTGTTGTCATACATGAGTCGTGTGTAACCAGATCAGTTCAGTAGATCTGTTGTTTGATGGGGAAACACTTTCATTGGTTGTGTGAGCGTTTCTTTTGGTGGATGTTGGTATAAGACATTCCTCAGCAGACCCCTGACTCCTGCAGGGGCCCCGTGGATCCTTAATCACTCCAAACATGATTGTGGTTTTTCAGCCCTCTTTCTTGAGTTTCACCATAGTGGCATTTCTTATTGATCCAATGACATGTCCGGCTCATATTTCACCTCCAAATCAAAAGAAATGTGGTATTTTGCTTAATAGTCATAAATTATTCTTATTGTCTTTGTTTATCATTAATTTAATAATTAAATTTACGCTGATTTAAATGGATAGTTCACTCAAAAATTACTCGCCGTCATGTTGTTCCAAACCTGTATGAATAATCTTTCTTCTGTTTCATACTAAATTTCATTACCATGTTAGATTAAAATTTGTTTCACTTGACTGTAATGAGAATTTAGGGGCAAAATGTACATAAACATAATGCTAAAATGTAAAATAATTTTAATAATCTTAAAGATAAGCTTAATTATTATCTTTATGCAATATTTATTTCTTTTTTTATTGTTGCCAATATAGTAAAACATGACATGTATTCTTAGTTAGATTCATCCAAATAATGCCTCAATTTCTTTCAAAACCTTTGCACAAAATGCATTACATATAAACAGTTTTGCAGTTTGTAATTTGCATTTATCAAGATTTGAAATCTACATTCATGTTACCCATTTTTATGCCATTGTTCCATTCGTTTCCACTGAACTGTACAGGAAATGCTCACTGTTTCTTTTCCAAACTTGTGCTTTTTCTTCAAGTGCTCGTTTTAGCCGCGGCATGAATTAAACATGGCCTTGTAAAGGTAACGCTTCGCAGCACTTGCGGCGCTGGAACCCTTGGAGCTGGTGCTCGTGCTCCTCAGAACTCACTTTTTGGAGGTTCCCCTGTTTTGGTAGAGTTTTTATTTTTGAAGACATGACGAGAAGTTTGGAATGGCCTCGACTCATGATCCGCAGAATCGGTGTTTGGAGGGGTTGAAATTGCTTGGGGGAACCTTGGCTTCAGTTGTAGCATGTGTTCATCATACATTTATTGGCTTGGACAAACACAATTGAACACACAGCTGTCGCCCATATTGTGGCTTTGCACAAGCGCCTTTTGAAAGCAAATTTGTTGAGCAGGAGCTAAAGGTGTTAAGAGTCCCTTTTTCTAGTAGCATGATGATTATGGTTCTTTTAAAGCATGCAAAGAATCATGGCAAGCTATTTTCAGGAGCAGGTTACCTTAGCTCAAATGCCCATCGTATCCCATGCACGACACGTCTGCGGCTGTATTTCAGAACTCGAACATGCGTGACTCTGAAAAGCCTGCATAAATAACACATTCTCCTAATCAAAACAGATGGCAGTCTGTTGTGGTTTTGGTTTTGTGCTGATTTTGTGTGCCGGAGATTCTTCTGGAAACCACATCTGAACCCAACTCCACATCCCAGCCCCCACGCTGGGCGTGACCCACATGGCAAATCCCAATTGCTTCCTTATAGTGACTGCTAGGCATATGCAAAACTGCATATTTTTGAAATATGCCAGTCAGTGGACTATTTAAACAACAATTGGTCTTGTAGAGTTAGACTCTCTCTTAAAAATATAGCTAGGTTCTTTATTGGTATCAGTGGTTTCTTGAAGAACCTCGAACATCAATTGAACTACAAAAGGTTCTATATAGTGTAAAAAGGTTCTTTAGATTATGCAGATGTTCACACTTTAAAATAAATATTCCAAAAGTGGGTTTTCGCAGAAATGCCATAGAACAGGGGTGTCAAACTCAGTTCCTGGAGGGCCGTAGCCCTGCTGAGTTTAGTTCCAACCCGTCTCCAACTCACATACCATGTAGTTTTCAAATAAGCCTTAATGACTTGATTAGCTGGATCAGGTGTGTTTAATTTAGGGTTGCATCTAAACTCTGTAGGGCTGTGGCCCTCCAGGAACTGAGTTTGACACACCTGCCATAGAAGAACCATTTTGGGTTCCCCAAAGAACCTTTCCGTCATTTTCCTTGGTTATAGAACATTTTAATAATCTACTTACCTTTTTCCACTCTAAAGAACCTTTTGTTCCAGTGAAAACATTTCATGGATGTTAAAGGTACTTCTTCGAACCATCAATTCCAATTAAGAACCTTAATTTTTAAGAGGGTGGAAGAACCATTTTTGGTTCGCAAAGAACTTTTCAATGAACAATTCTAAAAAGATACATTTTTCTTAGTGTGAAGAACATTTTAATAATCTAAAAAGATTTAAAAATCTGAAATTTAAAAGTCAAAGTTCTTTATTGAAATTGAAGGTTCCATGAAGAACATTTAAAAACCATAGAACCTTCCCATTCAACAAAAGGTTCTTTATAGTTTTCTTTAGATCCTTCAAATGTTCTACACACTAATGGTTCTTGTAAGAACATTTAAATGAAAAAAAAACTACTTTCCATTGCAAAAAAGGTTCTTTACAATCCATGCAATCTTTCCATTGGACAATAGTGGAAAACAGTTCTTTAGATTATTAAAATGTTCACACTAAGAAAATCATGGTTCTTATAAGAACTGTTGACTGAAATGTTCTTTGGGGAACCAATAGTTATTTTATGGCATCACTGCAAAAACCCTCTGTAAGAGTTGTAGGGTCCATTAGATAAGAGAAATTGGCTTTAAAAGTTTGTGAAATTGGTCATTGTTTTTGGTGGTTGTGACTAGGGGTGGGAATCTTTAGTCACCTCACGATCTGATCCGATTCCGATTCTGGGAGTCACGATCCGATTCCAGAACGATTCTTGATCTACTTCCCCCCCCCCCTTATTAATTAATTAGTTTCCAGACTTGAGAATCTTAAAATCCTTACATTTACATATCCTTACATAAGTAATTATGTACTTTTTAAAATAATTACAATTTGAAAAAAAATTTAAACAGTTGTATGTTAAGAATTTTAAACTAATATAACTTCAAAACATACAAGCAAGTAGCAAATAATAAAGAGGAGCATAGAAACATACAAACAACAAACAAAGAGTGCTTTCAGTATTTAAGATTATCTGAACGTTTTCCATTCAAGGACTGTGAGTGATTTTTCTTCATCTATACTGTTGTTTTTTACTATGACATCATAGACAGCGGTAGATCTTATTAAGCTGCATTCACGCACGGATCTCTTTTGAAATATAAGAAGTAATGTGGTTTGTCCTGTCCGTTTAATCCCTTAAGACATAACTGGCTGTGTTTACATACATTTTGCGTCATAAAATCATTTTGAGACGCAAGTACATTAAACCACTTACACGGAGTCGCGCACAGCCGCATGCGCGAGCAGTCTTCACAAACAAAACGCGCATCAGCATTTGAAATTGAAAACAGCCTTATGTTAGTGATGTTCATATTTTAAATATATAAGTCCACTGCATTCCAAACCACATAAATGATGACTTCGTAGAGCATTTGTAAGGTAAATACCGACGGGCGAGCCTGCACACTTCAAGTGTAACGTCAAACAAAGCGCGCGTCTCTCACAGCGCATCCGGTGCAATGAAGCCCGCGAATGTCCTTGTAATTCGCTTCAACCTTTCTGAACTTTGAAAGATTATTTTATGGAAGGTTCGAGTGGTGTATGTGTGTGAGGAATTGGAAGCAAGCAGAATACATGTGTTTCTAAAGCAAACTCAGTGTCATCGCACATCTGGTTAAAAACTAAGCTCTGAAATTCTCAGAATCGTTCCAGAATCATTGGAGAGAGAATCGCGATGCATCGATTTTTTTTTCTCCCACCCCTAGTTGTGACTGTGCTTCTTTAAAATTCGTGAAACTATTGGATAGCGTGATTGGGTGGTAGCATGCCAAAAAAACGGCATGTTGCATTTCTAAATTTACAGCTTTGCACTAATAGTGTTACAGCACTAGATAAACAAGTCGGTCTTTACGAATCCACCATCCTGACTCATCTTAGCATGAATTGGGGCGAGATGGTTGGTTATTATGGTGAATTACGGTTAGTTTTTACAGTGAACTTATCCTTATTTGGAAATTAGCTGAGAGCATCTGACCCTAAAGTCCTGAGCTTATCTCAGCTTCATTTGAGTAATTAATTGATTGATGATGTGTTTTCAGAAAACAAAGACTGATTGGAAAGACTGAGTCAGACGAGGCTTGTGTGTTTGTGTAGTCTGTCTACTCAAGTCTTCTCCTGCCGTGTTTGCCGTCTCTAGGCCTCCGCTGGTGAACTGTCTTTAATTACCATCTTGGCAACAAATGGCTTCACTTCGCCGGAGGGTTATTTTGCAGCAATTACCTTTGTATCATCAAGCATGGCACTTTACACCTTCCTCAAATTACTTCAAATTAGGACCTACACTGGACTTCAAATTAGCTTTGCGTTGTCACTTTTTGCACGCAATGAAAGATGCAACCATTATTTACGAACACGTTAAACGTGTTGGTATGAACTGCTACCACAACAAAGCTGTGACAAGTGTTGTTATTTGATTGGCAACACTTTTCATTCCATAGCCTCATGCTTTCAGCCAGAAATTTCAGTGTGATCACTATCAGGGTGAAATGGATTTGGGAAAAAAATGAAGAGAATGAATGGCTGAAACACAAGTGCTTTCTTATGATGTGCATTAGTTTGTCCCTGAACTATAAATGTGACACCCGCAGTACACACTTGGCAGGCGGACTTTGCCAACGGAGGCGTCTTTGGCATGAAATCATTGTTTTATGTTTCCAACTTCAATAGACCGTTGTCACGCCTTGATTGCGCACACTAACTTCCCACACGTTTGTACACTTCACCTTTGTTGTGCATTAGGTTTATGGCAGATGACTTAGTAGCCTATATGGATTTGACTTTGGAAAGTCATTTAGTCTTTTTCAGAGGCCCTGCTTTTAATTTTACAGTTGTTATGGTAAGCAGTGGTTTTGATGTATTTATTGTTTAATTTATTAATACATTTATTTGTATATTTTTATTTATTTAATGAGATTTTTTTTTAAAAAAAACTATGTATTTCTATCCAATATTAAACTGAAAGGCTTTATATAGGCCTAGGTATAGTTACTTTGTTAGAAGTTTACTTGTATATATTTTTAAAAAATGTTATTTTTAATAATTTTTTATTATTGTACTTTTAGTTCTATCATTTTAGTTATTGTATGCTATAGAAGCAAAGTCTAAAGTAATATACATTTTTTGATGTAGGAAATTGTTTGTAATTCTGTTTTATTGCTGCCTTTAATATTTGATGCTGAAGTGGCATCAAACTAAAAAAATGAATTAATACATGTTTTTTTTATATGTTAGAGTGAAAGAAAGAAGGAAATATTAAAGATATTAGACTATATGATTGATTTTTTTAGTTTAAATTAAATATAGCTGATATGGCATCAAACAAATATACTATGTATATAAAAATAAAAATAAATATTTTGAAATTTTACAATTTCTGTAAAATATTAAACTGAAAGATTTTATAGTTGTCTTTTATAAATGTGTAAGCAGTTTAATTGTTTATCACAACTTTTAATAAATTGTTATTTTTGTATTATTGTACCTTATTTTAGCAATATTTTGTACCATATCAGCAAATATAATATAAAAAAAAATTCCAGGTTTTTTTTTTTAATTCAAGAAATATTAAACGGAAAGATTTTTTGTTGTTTTTGTAATTTTGTAACAGGTTACATTTTATATTGTCTTTTTTTTTTTATAGAATTTCTATTAAATATGAAGGATTTTTATAGTTGCCATCTTAGTTTAATTTAATGTTTAATGTATTTGGAGACTTCTGGTTGTGGTTCTTACATTCATTGTGCTGAAAAGAGCAGCGTGAACATTCATCAGAGTTTCTCCTTTTGTGTTCCACGGAAGCAAGTCCATCAGGGTTTGAATTGTCCTGAGGGTGTTGACAAAGTTAACGTGAACTGTTCTTGATTTTGTCTGGGATGAGAAAGCGGTTGAATTTGCCAGGAAACCACGCTTGTGAATAGTAGCACCATGATCTCGCTCCCCCAGCAGCCTGTTCAATCCATCTGGGAGCTTGTCAGCCTCCTCAGCCGGGTACTCTGTGTGCCCTGCAAACAGTATTTCTGTCCTCTCTGTGAATAGTCTGGAAATTATCTGTGACATGAAGGCTGTAAAAACCCTCCCGAAGCCGCCGTGCTCTCTTCCAGAGATTTCACGTACTGCGGGACCTGTCATTCGAGGTGCCAAATCAGTTACCCGTTCACACAGGCTTTTGGAGTTTGGAGTGAAGCATCTCCCCTGCTTTATTGGTGCACAGGGGAATTGAGATGAAAGGCCAAAGATGTTTCATTTTTACACACAAGGGCACCATCAAAGCTTTGCTATCTGACAAAAACAGCTTCTGATTGGAGAACCGCCCAAGCGAAAGGTCTGTTGCAGGCAGGGTCTTCGGGGCACGTCTACGTACCGTAATCGACGACCTGGCAGACGTCTGAACCAAAACGGGCTGATCTGGGGCAATGCAGAACGGTACATTGCGTATGGCCACAAATTGAAGTCCCGCTGCGCTTCCAGACTGGATGCCGCTCCTGACATTTCGCTGAGATGGAGTCTGGCTGACCCCGCAGGATGCTTGATTCCCGTCACCTGAAGCTTCCTGCACTTTTCTATTTCAGTCAGCAGTTCAAGCACACAATCCAATTACACGGTGGAACCTCGGTGTGATAGCTAGCGCGGAACGAGAGCCCGGCCCCGCAGGCAGACTCTTAGAAATAGCTCGTTAAGAAGCCCCCTTTCCTGCCCCTGTAATTGAGTATTTGGCTTGGCTGTGTTTGGCAGAGCTGGAAAATGTTTATGGGTTGAGGTGGTACTTAACTTCTCTAACATCTGGTGGCTTGTCATAAAGGCATTAACTGCTACATACATCTTTGTTGTGATTAGTGTTATGATTATGCAGCAGATCTGAGCTTTTTTACATTTAACATATTTGTGGTGTTTCATAGGAGGATATTAATAAGTTTGGTACTTGTTAAAGTCCGGGTGAACCGGAAGTTGCTGCCGACTTTATTTCAGTGTAGTGACGTATTTCCAGCAGAAACTGAATATTGAACAGAGGGCAGGTTTTATTTTAGTGCTCCTCCTCTCTGTCTCTCACTCATAGAAATCTAACTGTTGGAGGGGTGTTTTTAAGGATATTATTCCCAAGCCGTCAAACTGACGTCATCAAAAAAGGAACGCCATTCCAGAGCGGAAGTAAATGTTCAGATTTTTATTAAAGATTACCAAGACAAACAATTTTTTTCAGCGGTGGATTAATTGTTAACATCAAGACTAGCAATGTGCGATAGTAAAGTAAATAAAGTCCATTTTGATTTCATGCCAACTTTAACGACTTTTACCATTTTGAATGAATGAATGAATTCATTTTTAATCTAATTAATTACATGTTGTGTTGATTAATTAATCGCAAAATAAATTTGACTGTGAAAATACCCACAAAAGATTATATAAAGCTATTTTTGTGATAAATGAGAAAGGATCAAGTAGACATTACAAATTGTAGGCTAGTTTTAGAAAGAAATATTTTATTTGATTCAACATAAAATATATTACACAAACATTTAGGCTTCAACGGCCTAACATAAACTATGAAACGTAAAAAAAGATAATATGAGAAATATCTCAGTATTTTTTGTTCATACAATGAAAGTCATTGGTGACTTAAAGGTGGGGTAAGCGATTTCTGGAAGCCAATGTTGATATTTGAAATCACCAAAACAAACATGCCCCCACCCCAAAAGGGTCTCGTCCCTATTTTGATAGCTCCACCCCACATATACGTACGCAACCCAGGCAACGATTAGTTCTGTGAAAAAGCAAAACCAATGTTACACCGTGTCTACACCGGACGCGAGCGGCGCGACAAAATACTATAGAAGTCATTATAATCAGTGATGCTGTCTACACTGGATGCTGTGCGGCGCGACAAATCCCCGACAGAAAACTGCTGTTCTATTTATGACGTGCTGACACAAATTGCAAATGATTCTCAACGGTCGCTTTATCACGTCCAGACAGGCATTAGCTGTTGTGGCGCGTCCGGTGTAGACACGGTGTTACTCACCTAGCGAGATGAACCAAAGCAATCTCGGCGTCCGATAGCAGACCTTCCGCTCCTTGAGTTCTCTCCTGCGCTGGAAAGCTGATCCGATATTTACATGGGTTCTACTGCTTGCCTTATCGTTCCACAGACATTTTCCGCTTTTGTTTTTTATCCGCCATCTCTATCTTTCTGTTGTCGCTCGGCTAATGTCCATCCTGTGCACTGAACGCTCTCTCTCCTCCACATCATGAGTAGACACACCCCTTACTGCTGATTGGCTGCAAGTTTGTTTTGGTACTCGGTCCCGACTCAGTTTTCTAAAGCGTTTTTTAAAAATTACATACCCCACCTTTAAAACTGCTTTGTTACCAACAGTCTTCAAAATACCTTCCTTTATGTTCCACAAAAGAAAGGTTTGAAACAACGTGAGGGTGAGTAAATGATGACATAATAAAAAAAAACTGTAAAACTAATGTTTTTATATATATATATATATATATATATATATATATATATATATATATATATATATATATATTTTTTTTATTTTTTTTTTTATGAAATAATACTCTAAATAAGAAACTAAATCTGCCAGCAGGTGGCGGTAAATGTGTTTTTCATTCATTTGATTCGTTCAAACGGCTGATTCATTCAGGAATGAAGTAAATGGCTCTCTTTATGAATGGGCCTTTAATCATTGATTCACACGATTCGTTCAAAACACGGATTCATTCAGAAACACCGCTGTGTTGCTCGGAGATGTGCAACAATTCTGCTATGGCTTTAAAGGTAATTTGTTCTTACTGAACTGTTGTATAAAATCACATTGAAACTCATGATATTTGGGCCAAAATCAGCACTCGTGTGATATTGCTCTCGCTGCTGGTGTGATTTCACCTATCGTATGATATAAATATGAGACGACAACTCAAACAGGGGCATTTTTTTGCACCAGTATCTTGAATTTTAGGGCATAGCTGCATTTATGGAGTTGTTGCCCTGCATTGTATTTGTCAACAGTCAACTGTATGAAATGTAAGATGATGTACAGGTCTGGGGGCGGAGCAAGTTAACTATTATGCGTTAAAATATTTTAATTGCGTTATTTTTCATAACTAATTAAGTTAACACGTTTAACTGACTGCATATACATATACAGTATATATATATAATATAGAGAGAGATAGATAGATAGATAGATAATAAAAATAAAATGTAAATTTTCTATCTTTATTTTATTTTTTCCCCAATATCTTAATGTTTATTGCCCTAATGTATTACGCCAAAATGGATAAATATCCACCAAATAATGTGCCTGGATGATGTATTGTCTGTAACTACTCAGTTCATTTACATCACATTGTTTGGTTAATGATCAATAATTGTTTGGTTAATTAATGCTGGTCACACTTTTTCTTTTCTTTTGCAGTTCAGTGTTCCTGCAAGGCTCGTGTGCATTAACCGCAGATTATCCCTGATTAATATGTTGCGAGCCTTGCCTTTGTGTTTGACCGTGTGATCAGTCGGACAGGCGCGCCGGAGGCTGAGACGGCTCGCTTGTGCTAGCGTTAAGGGCAGTGCAGTAGGTCAAGTGCAGATAGGTTTTCACCCTCTTTACTGTGCGGTTAAACGGGGCAACCCAACTCTTCTAGACCGGCCCAGGACAGCTGTTCTATTCTCTTCTGTGTTGGATCAAATGTTCCCTTCGTGGGCGCTAACATGGCTGCTGGAGATGGCCTCTGTTTGAATTGGCTAATGATGGAGTTGGCAGAGCGAGATCGTCGACTGCCCGAGAGCCTACCGATCGGCCCTAATAAGAGCAGAGAGAAAGAGCAGCCGTCATCTCTGAGATAAAATCCTACACTTGTCTACTTACAGATCTCGAAAGAAAAAGACAAGAAGGCGAGGGAGAATTCCAAGAGGGGAAGATGAAAACACGAGCGGCGGCTCTTTCATCTGATGCAGTGTGTAATCTAACCGCGGGAAGTGCTTCCCTCCCTTTCACCAAGCCTGGGCTCTTCTGAAAGAGCTGTGATTTAGTCTGACGGAGAGCCTGTCAGTTCCAGCAGCCTTTGAAAACGTTTTTTTTATTAGAGAATCTCAATTACTCAGTCGCCGAGAGGGAATTAAAACTCTGAGGCCGTTCTGGCACCGAAGGCACAAGCGCTTTTCAATCAGGTCAGAGGGTTCTCTTGAGTAATTTTGCATTTCATCTTTGTTGTCTTGTTGTTTTTTTTCTTCATCCCGTCCCTGATTGTATTCTTTTTTTTTTATATGTTTTTCATCATCAAACAGGAGCGAGACAGGTATCGATCCTCGATCCTGTCATCTCTGCGAGGCGTTTGCACAAGTGCCCGTTTGAGTTTCAGCTCACGTTTTTCCATCATGCCGAGGCGTCCGCAGTGGATGCCTGTGTTAATTAGGCCCGTGTCGTGTCAGGTGGGGTTGGGAGCGTGGAAAGGCAGCTCGCCTCCCTCGAGCGCTCCTGCCACTTGCTGGCATGTGGCAGGGAAAGCTAAATTAGTTTAGCGCCGTTATTTACTGCCCCTGGAAGGGCACCGGTACCTGAGTGTCGGGGTAATGAAAAAGACAACCTGTTCCAGAGCCACTCGAACATGCTGTTTTTGGGTTCAGCGATACTTGCCAAAGACGAGGGGAAGCGCAACTTAATTACGCTTCTCAATAAACAGCTTTTCTTCAGGCATATTGATTGGCTATCCATCAGACGACATCAAAAACAAAACTTGAGCGTGTGCGGCACGTCCTTGTCTGGCTCAAATCAAAAGCTTTGTCTCTTTGCCATCAGTGTTTGAATGGGGAACAGACAAAAGATTTATTTTTACTCCCTTTTATAGCAATAGTGCCGAGCACAGTTTCGTCATTCGGTTCCTAATTAGGTTGTGTTTGAGAACCGTGACAGTCGCTTGCATCATCAGCCGTGTTGGGATATGAATGAGTTTTGTAAAGCTTTGGCTTTTCACATTTATTGGCAACGTCAAAAACCTGGGGCGAGTTACACAAATGCAGCGGCTCGCTGGTGTGCATGTTTTAACTAGTAACCTATTATATGATTTAACTGCAAGAAATAGATTTCAGCTTATGGTTTTATACCGTTTCTGTTATTCCAGACTTCTATTTTCAGGTTTATCATAAGATGATACATGTTTGACTATTTTGTTAGGCCATTTTTTAAAAGTATATCTGCAATAAACAAATAAACACCCCTACTGCCACTTATTCGCCAACATTGGCCAGAAAAAACAGACAGTCTCCTCTAAGACTCATGTCATTGGATGAGTCATAAGTTGGCATGTCTTAAACAAGTAGATAAACATTTTGTTCAACTCTTTATGAAGCAACCAATGAGCAAGTTCTAGTTGACTCTAAATATCACTCTAAACTTGAATAGTAGAAAATATTTGAACATCCAGTCTCTTCATCTTTAATGAGGTAAAATATCATTATGGAAGACACTTTTCGGTGTTGTTGTTTACATTAATCACCTTCAAAAATTACATCTTTTGAAGTTCTACTCTAAAAGTGTCTTGAGAAACACAGGGGACTGATGAATGACCTATTTCCCAACAGATTTCAACACAAAAAAACAAAGTCCCACCCAAAACTAGCATCATTGGTCTGAAGCTGATGTGTCAGGACGCTCAAATGAGCAGATCAATGTTTGGAAAGAGTTTTCTCTGACTCTTCAGGAAGCCAAACAATCAATGAGCGACTTCTAGTTGAAATTATAGTTGACTTTCAAACTCCAATAGAAAATAGTATTTGACGTAATGGTCGACCGTTATGGACGAACAATGCGAGCTCTGTGCGCTTTCGTGTTTAGCACTGTCAAAATAAAAGTCCCGCATGCCATCAAAATAAACATCCTGCTTCTGACATACTGAAAAAATATTGGCTGAAGCAAATAATTAAAAAATGCCAAATATCGGCACGGTTGATATATCGGTTGAACTACTAATTTAAACATCAAGTATCACTACCTTTAATGAGGTGAAATCCTGTTATGGTAGCTCAGAAATAAGTAAGGAATAATTGACGTCGGGCCGTTGAATTATTAGAAAAATAATGCACACCCGAGGTGGTGATGCGGTCACGACGCGAAGCGGAGTCCGTTGCTAATTCCAAAACGTCATTTTAAACCGTAACGGAGGCTTGAGCCGTTGATAGCACACTAATTCAGATGCAGTTAATACAGTTAATAACTAAGTTATGAGAGGAGAGAGAGAGAGAGAGAGAGATTAAAGTACCTCTGTGAGTCTGTGCGTCTCTCAGTAGTGTTCGGCAGCAATGTCTCTAGTTATAGTGAAACTTAAAATTCATTTTCTTCACGAACAGCGCCGTTGTTGTTACCTCGCTTGTGAGAAGTCATGTAGTTTTTAAGTTGTTAAACTATGTTAATGATGAAATCATCAGAGTAGCGCTAACAACATTAGCGCTTATGTTAACGTGTGTGCAAACTGTCTGTAAGGGAGAGAGAGAGAGTATGTGCTTTCTGTACTAGGGTTGCACGATACACCGGTACTACGGTAGTATCGCGATACTAAAGCTTAAAAATACCCGCGGTGCCATCGCATTTTTTAAACGGTAGTATCGTCCATAAGGTAGTACCGTAAAAAAGTAGTATGCACGGCAGCAACACTGTTTTAAACGTTCATTTGAACATGCATGCCAGCAGAAACATTACAAGTTGATTGCCAAATGTCTATCTGCTGTGCTCTGTGTAGTTTAGTCTGTGTATACGCTTTATATTGTTTTCCCGACCTTCAGTTCAGTTTGCGTTGCACTTGCACGGTCGTTTTCATGCTGCAGTTTATCAGAAGAAAGGGTCTGATTCAGACTGATTCATTTTTAAAAACAGCAGCTCAAGCATCACTTATTCAACATCATAATATCTTGCAAGAAAGTATTATCGCAGGTTTATTAATTTGACCACTTCTAGAACAGGGATAATAGTTCGTTTCTGGAAGCATCTTTGCGATCACGAACGCAATTCCATTCATCAACATAGCGCTTTGCACTTGGTTCTTATCAATCATTATATATATATATATTTATTCATTTATAATGTTATGTTTTAATGTACATGCTGCTAACTTGGAAATTTCAAGATATGCGAGCAAAAAATGCTCCTGACAGTTCGGCAATATGACACGAGCAAGAGTGCTGTTTTTGTTTCGTTTCTGTGTTCGAATCCAAATCCGCGTTGTCTTGGGCGAATCACTGATTCACTGAGCCATTCATAAAAACAGTCATTTGATTCGCTTCTGAAGGATTCAGCCGTTTTGAAAGAATCGTTTGAATGACTCAGTGATTCAATCACGAACTTCTGCCACCTACTGGCCGTTTGAAGTTTCCCATCTAAAAGTAGGCATATTACATTATTTTCCAACATATTTCTATATTCAGAATTTAGTATTTAAAACATTAATCTCATAACTTTATTTATGCAATTATAAATACAGTCTAAATGTATAAACGCACATCTAAATGTCACTTCATGCAGCTTCTGTGCAGTGCTAAGATTTGTTTAGATCATTTCATGGATAACAATAGCCAGTCATTCATTCACATTAATTAAGTATTCAGAGAAAAATATTGTCTGTTTTCATTTACATCTATTTATTTATGAAATTGATTCATTTTGTAGAATTGAATTTTAAATTAACACAATACTGCATGGTATCGCGATACTACTTGGTATCGTGATACTTCAGCTGGTATAGTATCGTAAGACATTTTTATGGTATCGTGACAACCCTATTCTGTACATAATAAAACTTAATTTTGTGGCAAAAACATGGATATGATCTGTCGTTTTTATCCTTTTGTTTACTATATTTATTTGTTTGACCAGTGTCGTTGTGGGTTTTGGTTCTTTTGCTGTTTTAGGCTGTAAGGACATTTGAAATAACGCAAATCATTTGGCGAAGTGATATAGTCATGTAATGCGGTCAAGACCTGCCTTGAACTACGTTGTTCGCCGTGCGTTTACCTGAAAATAATTGCACACCTTAGAACGTTCCTCAGCCAATCAGATTCAAGCATTCAACTGCCCCGTAGTATAATTTAAAATAACATTGATATTGTGTTGTGGCATTTTATTGTTGTTTGCATTAATCGCTTTCAAAAGTGGCATCTTTCGAAGTTCTACTCTCAAAGCTCTTGAAAGTGCCTAGAAAAGCAGGGGACTGATGAATGACTGTGATGGTGGAAGTCCGTCTTATCTTGGGTTCCAACGGCAGACGTTTGGAAAGCTTCCTGCAGGACACACTCCATGTTCCCTGGTGGACTGACGGATTACAGCAAACCACTGATTAGTGTCCTCTCATTCAACCATCTGTCTCCTCGGCTATTTAAGATGCAGCTCAAAGCCGGACTCATCCTTTTCAACTTAAGTAGCGCTTAGTTTTATTAGACAACCGCCAAACTGTAGTAGTGCAGTTAAACCAGTTTGTGGTTCATACACTCTTTTATGTGACCTCTTTCGAGTATTATGGACAATGACTTTGACCTTTAATCTGCGTCTGTCTGTTCTATTTCTGTTTCAGACTAAATGAATAATGTAGGACTTTTTAGCAGAGCTAGTTATCCGTGTTTGTTGATGGGTTGTTTGGTGTTCTTATCTTATCTCTAATGAAAAGCAGATTTTAAGCATCTTTGGCATTAAAAAGGTTTCTGTTTCTATTTAAAGGTCCCAAAGATCAGTGACATTTGGAAAGTGTTGATTGTGTAATTCATGTAAAAATATAAAGAATGTAAGGAGCATTAGCTTCGGAGAGGCCCAAGGCCAAAATAACAAACAAAAGATCTAAATAAAATAAATATATAAATAACCTAACTACCAAGAAAAGAAAATACAGATGAACTTCCCTATCTCCCTAAACAAAACACATCGCAAAAATCAGATCAACATAAATAGCAGACCTCTCCTACGCTCCAAAGGATTTTCGTAGGATAAACAGAATAAATCACAAAATGAAAACAACCACAAACAATAACCACAAAGCCGTTGGTGATCTGTTGACGGAGCAGAATCCGGAGCTCTTCACGCCATGACAGCAAACGCCAAAATTGAGCTCGCCATGTGTTGGTAACGCCGCCCTTTTAAAGTCACCCGCTTCAGGATCCACCAGTCACGTTCCTTGATGAAGAGCCAATCCCTGCACACATACACACTCACATACACAAAGCAAAACACACGAAAACAACGATGCCAAGGATCGTAACACCATGGAAAGTGATTATAGTGACATAAGTAGTGAGTAATTTGTAAACTGAAACATCTCAAGGTTTTTCCTGGGTCAAAAAAGGTCTTCGGTGGTGGCTGACGGTCATCCACAAACACAGTAAAAAATTACCCTCCCCACGTGATCTGCGAACTCAACACTGACCATAACTAAAATAAATGCAAAGAATCAGTTTGTGATTTTTAATTATATTTATTCATGAAAGAAAAAACAGTCACTGTCAGGGAATATAATAAAACTGGCTTTCATATTTTTGTAAGATAGGACCCTTCTTTGCTAGACCTCACAATTATAATTATAATTATATCAATTTTGAAAAAAGATTTAAAAGTAGCATTAAAAAGTTTATATTTAACTAGTGGTCTAATTTTCTACCATACATCTGAATAAAATCAGCAGCTGGCTAACAAATTGCTTTGTGGCTGGTTTCACCTCACTCAGTCTAAAGTAATTGATTTTAAACACATTGTCATATAAATAACCTGAGGCTACTGTGGATTATTAAGGCTAAATATTTTATTATTGTTATTATTAATAAGGTTAAATCTTTTTCTTTTATTGAAAGTGTGTTTTATGTTAGTTGCATGTGCGGAACGCTTGTCAGAGAAGATAAAGATACTTTTTTTTAGCACAATTCACAACACCGGTAATTCAATATAATAAAATAAATCTCCAAATGTGCCGCATGAAACATGGATTCAGTATTCTGACCTTTTACTATCATGTCAGTTGATTTTGAGGGAGAGGAAAGACAGTTAGGGCTTGTTTACACCTGGTCACTTTATGCGTTTTGTCGGATCGGATATCCATCTGATTTGTTACTTTTGGCCACATAAAAAATGGATATAAATCCGATCTTGAATCACGTCAAAGAAATCAACAGTGCGCTGCATATTATTCATCATCAGTCAATTAAAAGATCGAAGATCGCAACAGCAGAGAGCGGCATCAGCAGTGGAAAGATAAGTTACTTTACTTTCGGTTTCATTCACGGCAGTTTGCGCATCGGCTTGCTGGCTGTATCCGTGGCGATGCGTGTAGCATTAACGCTGTCATATCTGACTATTTTACATGTCATATAGCCTATAACACGCTCTCACATGTTTGTTTTTTAACATTTTGGGAGGAGTAAAATGTACATATGTGGTTTCAACAAGCAGATGCATTTACACGTGTCCAGTTTCATCTGGAATGCGTCTCAGACATAAGCGGTTTGAGCGATCGGATTTAAATCCGTCTCGAAAGCGTTTCAAATTCGGAGGACTGGTCTTTTCACGATCGGATAGCTGTCTGACCAGAGAAAACGCATGAAGTGACCAGGTGTAAACAGGCCCAGAGAGAGTGCGCGGGGAAGGGCTCTCTGCTCTCTCTCCCTCAGTCAACATGCACGCTATCACAAGCGCAGGAGTCATTTACATCACTCATAAATCACATGAACTGATCAAATACGGCTTCGCGGGACAAAAATTTGTTATGGCGGCCGCCAAAAAATTTTCAATGCAGGAAAAACCCTGCATCTGATGTTTACCACGTTTTAAATATTTATGCAAACTTGACTAGTCAGCCATCCAGACCAGTTGCTTAAAAGTTTACCAGCATCAAGTGTTCAACAACAACTAGTTAAATAATGAGTTTATTTTTTTCTTGTTTTAAGAGGATTGAGATGGTTTAGCATGCTGACAGTGTACAACAACAACACTAAAGTCCTATCTGAGATTGCATCTTGAAGTTCATCTTTAAGGCACTGTCGCTACAGCCACCAAAACACAACATTTACAACAAATCATGTACAAGAAGTTTTAATTTTGTAAATTACAAATTTACAAAAAATTAACTGAAACTTTGGTGATTTGTTTGGGTTTTTTGCATGTGCATGTGCATGTTTGCTTTTTTTAAATTGATTTAAGATCCTTTAGCTTCGGATCAAATCTTTTGTGCTTGGTCCAACTGGGGTGGACATCTGACGTTTACATGTTTTGAATATTTGTCTGTAATATTCTGACACTGTGGTTAACCCTTAGGGATACGTCTACAGACTGAGTAGTTAAGTTGTCATCCAGCAACATTAGTTGACTGAGTTTATCTTTTATGTTTATTTTCTTGTATTTCTTTTCAAACTGAGATGCTGAGTGGTTTGCATGATGACCGTGTGAGATGATTTGTCTTGCAAAAGTAGCTGTAAATGCACTGTCAACATGCTAAAATCATGTTAGCATCAGATGTTTAAGATTTAAGATTTAATTTCAGGGACATGAGCATTGCATTGCATTTAATCTGCATTGATGTTGTAATGAGTTTAGAAACTGATTTGAAAGACCCCAGTGTTATGATTTAATCTGTTGTGAACTGTCTAGCTGTTTAAAAAAACAAAACCGTGTCCTGCATGAATCCCTTGATTAGTGTAGGAACTTTGACAGGTGGACAACAGTCTAATTATAGTGCTGCCTTAAAACCAACCAGTCATTCAGACAACCCACAACTAGATGGTTTTGAAAATATGTAGTTTAGCACATCCTTAATATCTTTAATGTTCACTTGTGAGGAAATTAACAGCAATGCTGTTTAGTCTCAAAGCGAGTGGCATGTTTGAGTCATTATGATTCCTGCAGTCATTCGTTGAGCTTTGATGTCAGTCTGTCAAGTGTCTCCATGTGTGTTGTGATGCAACGTCTCTTTTCTGGCTGTGACCTGATGGTGACCATGATTCAGCTGTATTTTTTTGTCCCGAGTCATCTAAAATGATTTTTCCAGTCTAAAAAGATTACTCAGCATGTATTTGTAATTCATGTGCAGTGGAACAGCTTGCAAAACCTTTTATATCTAGGGCCTTCATGGGTTTCTGATGTTATTGAAACATTCACTTTGAGAACTGAAAATTAAAGTCAGCATTTCTAAACCTGTTTTCTAAGAGCAGTGCGCTTGTCAGGTGGTTTTAAAGCATTGTATTATACTGCATTTCCTAATTTCTTACATATTTTCTTGTTGTTTTTACCCCTCCAGGGCAACAATGTGGGTTACTGGGAAGGGGAAACCAACCGGACCCTGAGGCTTGTGTAAATGTGCTTCCCGACCGCCTCAGTCGTCTGAGAAGGTCAGACATCCCCGTGGCACGCTTGGGCCGCTGGCACTAAGATGTCCCTCAGTAGTGGCACTGCAGGCGGGAAAGGTGTGGACTCGAATGCGGTGGACACTTATGACAGCGGGGATGAGTGGGATATTGGTGTAGGCAACCTGATCATTGACCTCGACGCCGACTTGGAAAAAGACAAGCTTGAGATGTCTGGCACTAAGGAAGGGGACGGAATGGCTGCTTCCTCGAGCGCCGTAGCGGCATTGCCGGACAACATCAAGTTCATTAACCCGGTGCCTCCTCCGCCGATCAAGGACAGCAAATCCAAAGCTAAGCGTAGCAAGAATTCCAAGGACAGTAGCAAGTCCTCGACCCCTGATGGGGCCAAAAAGGATGCCCAGGGACGGACCCAAAATGAGGGCACTGGGCCAACCGTGGGAAGCGGATCCACAGCTTTACCTTCCGGGAAAGGTTCCGATAAAAGTAACAAAGCCTCCCGTAATGTTCCGAGTGGAAAAAAGGACAAGGAGGGTTCTGGGAAAAGCAAGAAGGAGAAAAATGAAGGGGTACAAGCTGGGAACGTGCCCTCGGAAAAGGACCCATCAGCACAGGTTATGCCTTTAGGCCAGGCACGCAATACCCCGTTTGAGGGGACGCAAAATTCGGACCTTGTTGGTGCTGAGCAACTAGGGAATATTACCCTTGATACCACTGGAATAGTCACACCTTTGGCTATCAAGAGTGAACCAGAAGAAGTGGAAAATAATGACTGCAGGACCATGAAGAAAGTGAAAAGCGAAAAGGTGAGTCCACTGGTGTATTCTTTGCTCTCGAAACAAGAATTGCATTGTCTGGTGTTCAGTTGGGTTTTAAGTTTCTATTCGTATAAGAATCTGGTTGAGTATTATAAACGTATAATGCATTAGAAGCTGGAAAGCTAATGCTGTTCCAACTGTTAGATGTGAACCAGTGACTTAGTGGCACCTGACATATCCTGGTGTGCCAATTTGCTGGCTGCATTTCCTTTGGCACTAGTCCATTTTAAAGAGCGGAAAACAGGGCATGCTTAATTTGGTGTTCTTGATATCTGTTTAGTAATGCATGCCAAAAGAGATTAGGACAGAGGCCAGATGTCCAGAGATACAAGACCATCAGCTCCCAGAATTTTGTGTACTTCCATCTTAGTTTTTATATATGAATAAAGAAATTGTGTATAATAGGGATGGGCATTTTTGCCAATTTCTTATTTCGATCATCGATAGGTTTCAAAAAGGGGCGGGGCATGTGTGAGGGGCGGGGCATGGCCGTAATGTAGATAATGAAAATATCTGAAGACTGTTATGAAAATGAATGTTAAAAATAAAAATATGACATGAAAACTAAATGTTGTCTATGAAAACATGGACACATGATTAGAACACACTTAGATTATGATTATGATGCAGCAATGTTATTAAAAAAGAATCATCTAAAAAGAATAGCTGCCTGAGGTGAAGCTGCTTATGCCAATAAACTGAAACCCGTTCTATGACACTTCCTATGGTATTAATCAGATAACTTAGATACATAACATAGACGTTTACAACGTATCTGCACAAAAGGATGCATATGCCTGAACTTAAAGTTACGAGAGAGAGAGAGAGATGCGCGAGAGAGAGAGAGAGCTCCCGCCGTGATGCGCTGTTCAACAGCGCGCTGAAACACGGGCAAGGACAGGAATTTACTATAGATTTCACATCCTATAAATTTTCATTATAATGCTATGTTTAAAAAATTCCAGTGAACTTTAAGTTACGCGCTATAGCGAGAGAGAGAGAGAGCTTCCTGCCGTGATGCGCTTTCAACAGCGCGCTGAAACAAGGGCAAGGACAGGATTTACTATAGATTTCACATTCTATAAAGTTCTTATTATAATGCTTATGTCATTGATGTTTATGGCAGATTTGTGCTATATTTTCATCTACATTATCAAGTGATTCCTAAAATCGCCTGCGTGTTTTCGAAGCCATACGAAGTACGAAAACCATTTTAATTGAAGTATGCCTACTGTTGAACAAATATGACGAAAAAAAATCACTGCTGCATTATTATAGGATCAGTATTTTTTTAAAATAAATATCTAAAAGCAATATGACCATTTCAAATAACTCCATTTCAATTTCGGGCATTGCATTTGAGCATGAAGCACTGGTAATATGCAGCGCATTCAGCATGTTTATAAATGTTGATATCCCAACGCATCCTATATTAGATTAATCAGGTATGTATGTAGCTAACCCAGACATCACTACCCAAGCTTTTCTCTCTTCTCACATCTATACTTTGAACCATATGCTGTTGCAAGCTAAACAATCAGAGCTCAAAGTGCTGCTATAACCAATCAGAATTTTTTTTTTTTTTTTTTTTCCATGATCATCGTTTTCATGATCGATCATCGCCGAGTACTCGATCACTGTTGCACATCCCTAGTGTATAAGAACAGCTGTAATGCTAATAAGAAAATTGTACCAATTGTTAACCCAATAACTATCTTGCCTTAGTCTGTCTTGTTACAGGAGCTCATGTTTATTGTGAGATGTCATCTTAAATTTACATGCAGTTTTTCTGTCTGATTGAAGTTCTTGTTGCTCAGTCTTGTTTGAATTGAGTTGTTGGCTGATTGTAGGGGTTTTCTCGATTATTCATTGCACTCAATTATCAGCCTACTAGTTCCTAAGGAGTTTTGGCAGCTGCTTGGTCTAATTTGTAGCTTGATCTCTCATGTTAAAACAAGAATCCATGCCTCGACAGATTGTTCTTAGAAGAATATAGAGTTCTGCATATTCCCCATAGGAGCATCTACTAACACATGCTATCTTTTGCAAGTTAGTCTTTGACGTCATTAAATTCTGAGAACTTATTATATTGCACTGCTTTTAGTTGAATATTGACTAAGCCAGGCTTGTGCATTACAAATGGAGAGGATAGACCAGCGTATCTGCTTACAACAGATCTGTGAAATTCCTTACTAGTGACTCAGTCAGTAGTTGTTCATACTCACAGCATTGTGTTCCCTACATAGTGGGCCTCCGGGGAGCCATTGAAATGTAACACTTGGGCCCCTTGCTTACTTTCAATTGTGACAGGCAGCCAAATATAGGCTACTGGAAAGAGCAACAAGGGGTTTTCTTTAGACAGAACTGATGGTGATCTCTTTGTAATGTCCTTGAAAAATATTTTTTGGGTAACTATGGCTTGAAGTTAAATGTTTTAAAGCCAAACCATTTGACACTATGGCTTGAAGTTAAAGGTTTTAAAACCAAACCATTTGACCTTGTGTTTGTGTGTTTTTAAAGTAATTTCAGCAAACACTATTCCCAAAAAATGTCCAAAGAAATGTGAGTTAACAGTTCTGTCTACTTTGTGTTCCTGTTCTAACAGTAGAGCATGCCACTAGCAACGCCAAGGTCATGGGATCGATTCCCAGGGAGTGCTAAAAAATGAATGCAATGCAAGTTGCATTGGATAAAATCGCCTGCCAAATGCATAGTAGTATATTGTGTTGTAAATTGGATTGTGTTAGCTAAGCATTGACATTTGCATTGAATTAAATTGTTCAAACATTAGAGCAATGAGAATGTTGTGGGTTTGTTTCCCAGGGAATGCATGAGCTGATGAAACACATGCTTTTAATGCAATCTAAGTTGCATTGGATAAAAACATCAGCCAAATGCTTAGTAGTAAATTCCATTGCATTCTCTAAGCATTGATGTTTGCATTGACTTGATTTGCATTGCGTTCCTGTAGCTTAAACAGTAGAGCAACGCCAGGGTCATGGGTTTGATTCCCAGGAAATGCATTACTGATGAAACAGATGCATTGAATGCAATTCAAGTCGCTTTAGATAAAAGCATTAGCCAAATGCATAGTTGTAAATTGCATTGTGTTCACAAAGCATTGACATTTGCATTGACTTGCATTGTGTTCCTGTAGCTCAAACAGTAGAGTAGGTCATAGGTTCGATTCCCAGGGAATGCATGAACTGATGAAATGCATACCTTGAATGCAATGCAGGTAGATTTTTTGGATAAAAGTTTCAGGCAAGTTCATAATAGTAAATTGCATAGTGTTCACTAAGCATTGATGTTTGCATACTTGCAATTCTGGCCTAATTCTTAAGTTGAAATGTTTTTGATGTAGTCCCATGGGTAGTTTTCCTGCTTGATTCTGTTCTGGTGGTTAGAAGAGCCATTCTGAGCTTTGTCCCTGGTAGAAAGCTTTCTGTTGGCGCTATAGTGCTGTGCAACCAATGGCCCCCATTCATGACTTCCTCTGACTGCTGCTATTGTCTTCTGGTACATTCCTTAAACAAGTACAGGGGGTTCGCTCAGGGGGAGGGACGACAACAGCTCAAACAAAACACGAAATACCTCTTCCTCTTTCCTCTCAACAACCAGATCTCGAGGTGTGAGAAGGGGATGCTATCGAGTGTCAGGGAGGGGGACCAGACCAGCTTTTCAACCATCTCTAAAGTGGTTTCGCATTTCCACATGCTGTGGTGCAGGCGGGGCACCGTGGGCTCGAGCCGTGCGATGGAAGGCAAGACTGGTTTTCCCACCTCGTGTGGCCGTGCAGGAATGCAGGAGCGATGGTACCTGTTGCGTGCCCCTGCCGGACTAGCATATCCACTAACTGCGCACACGGTCGTTATCACCCTGAGAATAACATGGGCTAATTTAACCCCTCTCTGCAGTCATTTGATGAGGGGAAGCGACCTTCTTTAACAAGCTGTTTCCAGTCCAGTGTTAATTTTGGCAGGCATTTTTGATTTAGTCTTAGTCTTTATCTTGAGACGAAAATGCTTAATAGTCTTAGTCACAATTTAGTCATTTGAGTCTTTCATAGTTTTAGTCGACGAAAAGTCATTGCATTTTTTGTCAACTTTTAGTCATAACTTTTAGTCAAACTGCAGTTACCAACATTTATTTCGGTAGCTATTTTATATGTAGTATTCAAACAAAAATAGTCATTAATTCTTCTCTCTTTAGACCAAATCAATTGAGAAATTTGAATCAAGGATTGAATTTGGAAAAACTGGAATTCATTTTCATTTTTTGGTAGAAATACAAATTAAACTCATTTTTCAGATACAGTAGGTTTACTTAACAAGTATACATTTATTTAACATCTTTTGTTGGTTAACATTGATGACACAGATAGGTATTTATTTAGGAACGCTGTCCCTTTAAGACGGAAGGTATGCATGTAATACTGGCACGCATTGAGTTTTCAGCCACCTGTTATACGCTCATTTAAGCCATAACCGACTGTATTTACATGAGATACTCTACAGACATTTGGACTGCTGTGTGTGTATTTGAGAACTGAGAACTGATCGCGTGCAGTATGAGAACTGAAGAAGTGGAGCGTGCACGAGAGAGAGCACTTCTATCAGTGTGATTCTGCCTATCCCGCCTTCATAAACTTTAAGTTATTCGACAACGAATTGTGACTCCCGGGAAAAACGGGACGTCTGGTCACCATGTCCCTAACCCTTCGGGTGCTGAGGCCATTGTTTCAGATCGCTAGTTCGCGTTTTGGTAGCCTTTCTGTCCGCTGTGGCTGCCATACTGAGACTAGATATGTGAACGCCCCTCATCTGATTGCAATCCAATGACAGGGACGCACAATTTGAAAGACAAGACAGTTAACTTAGCCTATAGGATGTATTTTGAATGTCCGGTAGTCCTCAAATAACATTTTAGTCCCGTCTCGTCTTGTTAACGAAGACGCGGCATACATTTCGTCATAGTTTTTATCATCAGATATTAGTTTTAGCTTGTCAACGTCTCGTCTTAGTCACAGAAAAAAGGTTCGTTGACGATTATTTTTCGTCGCTGTCTTCGTTAACGAAATTAACACTGTTCCAGTCATGGACTGAACCACAATGTATGATGATGGCGTGCATAAGTGACAGTACACAAAACAGAATCACACTTTTGTCATGCTAGGTTATGATTTGTTGTATTTAAACTTTAAGGAGATGATTATTTTGGATTGTCTTGTGGTTTTTGCAACTTGGCTTTTGGCTTTTTAGTTCTGTTTTGAAGTAAGTGACGTGTATGCAGTCTTTATTTTGACAAAGTGTGTCATTAGTTTTTTTGGTTATTTGCCCTAACATTTGTATAATTGTTGACTTATCTTACTGGCCAGAATTTCAATATTGGTGTATCCCTACATTTTGACTTTTTTTTTTTTTTTTAAATATTCTATTTTAGTAATTATTATTGTTGTTGTTATCTTTGCTATTATTATTATTATAAGTATTATTACCATTTCATTTTTTTTTTTTTTTTTTTTGGAATGCCATTCCTGGTCATTCCTAGTCTTTATCATCTTACAAATCAAGTCATGCTCTTTTTTCTCTCTCAATGAATATCCAGTTTCATTCAGAAGCAGCTCACATTGCAGCCATTAAATGAGTTGTGAATGCCGTTTCACATTGAACATGTTGTAAATAACATGTCTACTCTTGACACTCGAACCATTTGCTCGTCTGCATCCCATGCCGTCATTCATTATAGCCGCGTTGATTCAGCAGTCTGCGTTCTCACCCTAATATAGAGGCGATCGCTACGAGTCGGTGGAAGTTGCTCTCAGACCCGACGAGCACTGTGAATTCGCCCCAGCAGCGAGATCCGAGCTCACGGTCGTAACTCTGACTGACGTGAGTTGCTAAGTTTATTACTCCATCGGATGGTGATCCAGGAAATCCTTTCTGAGGGTTTCGTCGGGTGTGCGAATGTTTAATATTGGGATCTTTGCTGCCCATAAACTGCGTTTTCCAACATCTGGATCTCCGCTTGAGTCGAAAACAGGCCGGCCGTGGGTTCACACCCATTGTTATTGGCTCAGGCAGGGAATTAGCTGTCGTTGTAGACTACAGCTCAGTGGATTTGTTAGACGGCCAGTGCATAAACCATCTCAAGATAATCCAGATTTAAAGATCTGGGTGTGATGCAACCCTTTTGTCTGCACATGATGGTATCGCTGCTTCAGAAAAGCCACCTGGAAATGGAGTTTATTGCATTTTACTGTTTTTATTTGCTTCAGTACTTAACAGTTAACTTGATGTTTATGTGGTTTTTGTATAGCCAACTACCAGTCAGACTTTCTTCACGAAATGTAATCTAGTTAAACCACACGATTCTATTGCGCCGGTTTTTTGGCGCTAGACGGATTAGTTGTGCTTGTAATTAATTAAAGCTTTTAACTTGGGTATGTTGTAAAAACATACAAGCTTTTCTCTGATTGTTTGCTTTAAGTATTGTTGCTCTAAAGGTGACTTTTTTTAGTCCCATCCCTCGGGGTCTTAAGCGTTCAAGAGTACACACTTGTAATCCCCAGAGACGCATTAAGCTTTTCTTCGAGCTCTTCTTGGCAGCTGTTTTTGTTTCCTAGAACCTTATCAAAACACACCAGCTTTGGCGTAAACGCCCGATGCGTTGTGATTAGCGTGACGTGCCGCGTACTTATTTTAAACCTCGTCGACAGAAGCGCTACGGTAACAGCGCGTGGTATTTCTGTACCGATCTGTCAACCCACACGCTCTGGCACGCCATGCTCCATTTTAAGGGATGCTGACAGGAACACAGATTGATTTATAGTTTCTCTCTTTCTCCCTGTCAGAGGGTTGATCTTGTGCTAGTAAATACCTAGGTTATTTTTTCCCTCTTAACACTTCTTAAGGTTTTATTATTTGGTGGATACGTGTTCCCCGAGGCGATCTCTGTATCGCAGGGCTTTCGCTGCTTCGTATGGCTGTAGTTTTGGCGTAATCATGCCAACAACAGGATTAGGTTTATCGTTATGCCTCTCTTCTCTCTCTCTCTCTTTTGCAGACTCTCCACGTTGGAGTATCTTTCTTTGAAATATTCACGTTGGGCTGCTTGTTTTGCCTGGGCGTAATTGCTACATCCTCGCCAATAAATCCAGCGGGAGATAAAGATGGGGAGGTGGGAACTGGTGAATCGTGATGGCCTTTCCTCTCTCTCTCTCTCTCTCTCTCTCTCTCGGTCTGTTTTACTGCTTTGTGATTCAGCCATTAACTCTGACAGTCAAGTCATCTTCTTTCTTTATAATTAAGCGGTGTTTGCTAAGGCAACCGTCACTGTTACTATTACTCATGCTTAGTGATTTGAACAACATCATTGATTTCAGTTCAGCGTTAGAGGTGGGGTTGGGATTTAAGAACTAGTCTTATTCAGAACCAGTTCTGTTTGTTAAGAAATATTGGTACTGAATGATTTTCATGACATTGGTTTTTGTTAACCATTCATCCAACAGCACGACCAGTGGTGTCTTACACATGACCAAATCACTTGATTTTTTTCAGTGACAGCCTGGCATTTAATCCAAAATCATTTCAAAAGACTCGGTCTTAAATCCATGAGTTATCAGTTTTAGAGTTTTGTTTTAATAAATGGTAGATATTTTAAAAAAGCGTTGCTTTTGTGTAACGCTTAGATGGGTGATTGCTCCTTCAAAAGTACTAAAATAATAATTTTAGTACTCCGCTTAATTGTCTAAGGAACTGTAATTATATAATTGTAAAAGTCCTTTAGGAATTAAGAGCTGGTCTTACTCAGAACCAGATTTATTTAATGAAAAATATAAAATCTCAAAGTGAATGTTCTGTACATTTATAATGTTGTGTTGTCTAAAACCATTTTTTAGATAAGTTTTAGTGCTTTTTTTATTTAAAAAAAATAGTAGCCTATAGAATTGTTTTAGTATTTTTATTTTCTGTGTAATTACTATTGACTTAATTTTATTATTATTAATAATAATTAAATGATTATTTACATTTTTAATTATTAATTATACTTTTCACCATCTAAATCAAGTTGCCCTTAATTTATTTCATAAATACAGCTAGTGAATGATTTTCATGATATTCGTTTACGTCAACAATTCATATGCATACAAAAATCACTACCCTTGTCTGATTTGTGATCAACTGACTCTTGAACTGATTTTATTAAATGAATCAGGCTTGTGACAGTCTCAAATTCAAGCGCTTCAGAGTTTTGTTGTAATTAATAGTGTTTTTTATTTAATAAAGTAAAAAAATAAGCATTTTAATACTAATACAGAGATTGCTCCTTCAAAAGTACTAAAAGAACCAGAATTGTGAACCAGAATCATTCACTTCCTTGAGATTCCCATCCCTGCCTCAAAGCCACATGTCACTGTTGTTATTTAATTTGTGCATTCATATTAATATTTAAATTACATAGACAAATTGACACATTGAAATCTATTGAATTTGGTCTCAAATGATCAAGCATTTGAATCTTGCTATGGTGGCGAGGCCTGCGAAAGCCATCAGAGAAATGTGAAACAAAGCCCTTTCATGGCCGCCTCTCCCCTCCCTCCTGTTTTTCTCCATCTTTCTTTCTCTCCCTCCCGTCCTCATGTGCTCGCTCTGTCTCTTAGCGAGCGTGTGTGTGTGCGGCGAGCTGTGGGGGAAGGGAAAGGAAGAGCGAGCGAGAGAGAGCAGCTGTCCTTCGCTGTCAACCAGTGCATTTTCCAATGCGCCTTGTTCCATGTCTCTGTGCGTGAGTAGTGAGGAGAGCGGAGGGGGAGGGGAGGGTAAGATCCATGCTGCTGCGAGGAAATGCGGTTTTCAGTGCATAGACGCCATTCAGTTTTCTATTCTTTGCTGTTGACAGCGTTTTAGCGTGTGCATGCATGCGTGTGTGTGTGTGCGCGCTGTTGCATGTGTGCATTCAGCCAGAGTGACGGCCATGTTTGAAAAGGGCACATAAGAGTAGGAAGACACAGCTATGTTAAGTTTTGAAGGTTTTATTTTTTATTTTTCATCACGTTAAGGTATCTAATTTTAAGGCAACATTAAATCTTTAATAATATTTGTGGTAGTGTTGGCGATATGCTTCATAATCATATCGTCCTATAGTCAGCATGTTGAGATCGCCGATACACGATATTATCGTGCTAATTTATTTAATTATTTACTTATTTAGTTTCATAGCCGGAGAGTGTACCAACTCCAGCATAAGGCTAAAATCAGCCTAATGTTAGTATAATCAATCAACTACACATATCTTTTTAGTCAAGTAGCATATGGATGTCATAAAATATTTTTAATATGACAGTTATTCAAACAGCAGCTACAGAAAATGAGCGTTTACATTATCTACACTGTATGATAAATAAATCTCTTATACTTGCATGGCACGTACATCTGCACTTTGTTGTTTATGATGAGAGAATTTGCGCGAGAGCTGAATTCAGTCAGCGAGCACATGAACAACGGAACTCCGGTGTTTCAGCGATGACTCATCTAAACGCCTCTGATTGGCCACTGCATTCATAAACTCAACGGAATCGTGTGTGATTGGTTATAATGTGCAACACTGTGAAAACACGGAAAAATAAATATTAAGGAACAATTAAGCCCTAATTTTAATTAGTATTACTAGACTGATAATAATACTACTAATAATAATAATCGTCTTGCTGTTGTCAGGCATCAGCCGCAGGCGATATTTCTGACTATCGTCTTATCAGCACAACCCTAATATATGGTGTAGTGAACGATTCATCATTGTGCAAATCTGAAGCAGGGATTCCCAAACTTTTTTTGTCAGCTAAACTCTTTGACCTAAAATATATTTGAAGTAGATTTGAAGCACAAGTTAATATTTCAATAATTTAACACATTCAAGGTCCTCTAATTGGTCGGCCAGAGGAAATGCAGGCAAACAACTAAAATATGTAACCTTTTTTCGCAAGTATTTTATTGAAATTAGTTTTTAAAATGTTTATTTATTATTTATTTATTTTTACAATTTTAGTATTTAAATAATTAGCTTATGAACCCCTTGCAGTTCCCTCCAGAACCACTAGGGGTTTGCAAACCCAAGTTTGAGAAACCCTGATCTGAAGAATAAAAAAGTTTTTCATAATATTTTGCAAAATAAATTCACTTTCTCTGCCTCTGCAACAGCTTTTTGTCTTGCTGATGTAAGCAAGGCCGTGTGGGCGGGGCAGTGACATCATTTTAAAAGTGTAAAGAAAATAAATAGATATGCATTCATTCAAAACATGGGTAAAGAAATCTTTTTCGCAAATGTTATATGTCAGTTGTTTTATTTACAATAATTTTTCTTTTTTACATTTGTATAATTTAGTAAATTAGCTTCTTAACAACTCACGAACCCCTTGCAGCTCCCTCCAGAGCCACCATGATCGGAAGAATAAAAATGTTTGTTTTCATAACATTTTGCAAAATAAATTCCCTTTCTCCACTTCTGCAACAATATTTTTTTTCGTGTTTATGATGTAAGCAAGGCCGTGTGGGCGGGGCAGTGACATCATAGCCTACTTTTCACAATCCGTTTGAATAAGATTTGGCACACAATTTGGCTCAGAAATATGTCAAATTTTTTAAGTCAATTATGTTGAATGCCATTTCATGTTGTCATCTTCATAAAAGTGTAAATAAAGAACCAAAATACTAGTGTTCACTCAAAACATGGCTAAAAAGAGAGCAGGACAGTGTGAAAGAAACCCATTCACGGCTTGTTTCTGAGATCAGCAACCTCCCTTTTCTCATCTCCGTCCGTTCCCGAGTTGACAGCAGCCAGGAAGCCTGTACTCCATTAAAACAAAGCTTTTCCAGTTGGGAGAGCAGGGGAGGTTTGTCTTTTCCTGGAATGTCTCCTCGTTTGGGTCTCTTGCCTCCTGGGCCGAGGCTCCAATCTTTTTGTGTCTTTTCCGCAACGAGAGGTTTCTCGCCACACTGTAAATCCTTTGCTGGTGTTTACATGAGTGTCGGCAGTGACCTTTTCTCATCTCATTTCTTTCCCTGTCTCTCACATTTGCGTCCCCCCCCCTCCTGTAGTTCCTCCCCTTTCTCTCACCCCTCATGTAACTTTGGCACAGCGTCTCGGCTCTTGAACGGAGAGGCTGTTAAACTCTCTCACCGCACAATTTGTGAAGGCAGCCCCTGGGTATTTTAGGCCCCTGGGTTAGCGAGCCAGGAAACGCCCATGCTGTCCCGTCTACGGCTCAAACAGAGAGAGAAAGACTCGTCTGAGCTGCAGTTATGAAAGCAAAGGACATCCAGACAACAAACACCGCCAGCTAGGAGGGTAAGAACACAGGAGACAAAACTGTAGCATTCAGAAAACGGACTGACTTGACTTGCATCCACATTTGAAATGCAGTACTAAAATGTACTTCCATTTTCATTGTGTTCTCTCAGTGCACTAGTTCTGCTCTAGCAAACCCGACATCATTTGATTGAATGCAAACCTCAACTACAGGCTAATCTTTGTTTGTTGTGTTTATATTTCCAGGGAACATGTGGTATTACGCCAGAAGCGAATGGTGCATGTGGCGCAATTATTATCAGTAAAGATATCTACACTACAAGCTTTGTGATAACAGAGATAGCTTTGTTGATAGAGCGATCACTTCCAGTGTAGATTGGGATTATTGAATCCATCTGGTGAGCGGCCGTTCACATCTGATGGGAACAGGAAGAGATCTTGAAACACCTTTTTCAAATTTTAACTGGTTTTATTGCAACGCTCTTGGTGCAAGATCCTTACCGTGACCGAAGATATTGATAGACCAACGTGTGAAAATCTAAAGATTATTTCCCCTTGTATTATGTTTGAAATCTGGGTGCAATTTTTATGTTGCAAGTCAAAATTACCCTAATTGGATTTAATACAATTCACCAAAAAACACAGCATGAAAACAAAAAAGAAAATCCGGTAAAACAATAAACCTTTAACATTAACACTTTTAAAAGCATAACTATTTTAAATTGTTGTAAATGTAATCTTTTTTTATTATTTTTGTGCACCAAGATCATTGGTTTAATTCCCAGCGAAATTACCATGCAAATTAAATGCATACGTGTAAATACGTGCAAAGTTTTGACGTAACAGATCTTTTTTATTTATTTATATATTTTTATTTATTTTGGGTCTGTGCATCTGCCTTTAGCCAAAAATTTGCTGGTCGAATTGACCCGCGAACATCAATATCGTAATAGAAACTTCGTACACACATCCCACAAAACCTCAAAGCGTCAAAACTTTGCAGACACTAAATAAGAAATTTTCACAAAATGTAAAAACAAAAAAATAAATCCTAGGTTAACCATATTTCTGACAGTTCGATTTTGTGTTATGGGCAAATTGACCTGCAACATAGGCTAATTGAAAGGGTTTAAACTAGTATTTTACTAAATTGCAGTCTTAATTTTTAGTGATAATCATGTTTTCCTTGCCCTTCAAAAGTTTTTCCATAATTAAAATTGTTGAAGAACATGTCCTAATTTTACTCGGACTGACTTCTCAGGCTTTAAACAATCGTGTGTCCCGATAACCCCGTAAAACGTCTTTTCTCATGGGCTCCAGTTTGCACGCTCGTATTAGAACAACATCTATAAATGGGTCAAGGCAGAGGAACTTTGTGAGTCAGTCCATTGATTGTGTGCTGAAAGGAGAACATGAGCATATCTGTTTCATGCTCGACGTCTTTGTGCTTTTGTGTGAATGTTTGCCACTCCCCTCACCGGTTCACACTGTTCTTGTGTGTAAACAGCGTGGTGTTAACTGAGGTCAGGACTGCACAAAACCACAATGTTTTATTCATCTGTTTACCTCACTCTCGCTCTCCTTCCTCTGCAATCCAGCCGCTGCAGGCCGTCACACGCTCAGACAGAGGAGGCCATTGCGTTGCATGCAAGCCTATTGGATAAGTCCAGACTGGCCCCCCTGCTTGTTTCTTTTTTGAGCGAACAAAAAGAGAAGCCAGATGCATTGACTTCATGATTTTTTTTTTCTTGCATTTTGCTTTTTTCCCCGAAATGTGAAAAGCCTATTCATGCACAGAGTGAATTTGTCAGATTTTTTGACGTTGTTTTTTTATTTTTTATGCAGCATTGCTCATAGTGTGAAAAGTCTTGGTCAACTAAATGTTGACTATCTTCGTAGCTTGGAGTTAGAATATAAATAATGTAAATTATTATTAGTATATAAATAGTATTAATACTTTGAATTAGCTTTTATATTCAGTATTTATTTAAATTTTAATTTAGGTTTCATTAATGTGCTTTTGAAATTTTTATTGTTTTTTGTTTTTTAATATTTTTATTTAGCTTTAATTTATTTTTATTTCAGTTGTAGTAATTTGCATGCAAGTTTTTAATCTAATATTCTTAATTCAGTAAACATATTTTTGTTGACGGTTCCTTCAACTCAATTTATTCTCTGTACAAACATCTGATAAACAGTAATAAAATCAATCTCTCGTGCTCTCTATAAATGCCGTATATCCGTGTCTTCATGAACAGCAAGCCTTGTTGTGCAGATTTGCTTGAATTTACTTCCGCCTCCTTTGTGTTTGGTCTAGAAACCGAATCTGACATCAGATTATTTATCAGAGAACAATCGGTGCCTTTTAGGAGGAGGATATCACACTTAATGCCCTGCTCAAATCTGGAGCTATTTTTAAATAAATCCACAGCTGTGGAAGAGCTCTGAAAACCGCTAGGGGTTTGTGGGTAGTCATCTTTTTATAAGCCAATTTGTTCTCAGAGCCTGAGATCACAAGCTTCCTTTTTTCTCTCTTTAAGGAACTCTTAAAGAGACTCAAATTTAATTTAAGATTATCGCAGGCCATTGTGTTAAGCGATTGTTTGCTTACAGACACTATGCTAATTGCCAGCTAATAAGAGTCTGCATTGAATCTGGTTTTCAGCATTAAAACAGCGTCTGGTGAACTGACGGCTAAAAGCTCTGGCTGGCGCTGCCCATGTTCTCATTTACAACACACACACCTCGCACTGATAATGAGCTCGCCTGGTGTCATATCTCCCTCTGGTTCTGATGTATCTGTCCGGTCCGGTGATTGACTGTGGAAAAACTTTGCTTTCTCTCCGACAGGTACACTGACAGGTGCGCTGGCAGGTTAACAGGCGTCCGGCGAGGCGCCGCTGCACCAGTATCTGTCTGGGCCTGATGAGGTCGGACTTGTAGAGAAGGCTGCTTTAATGAGATTACTGCATTGGTCTGAAAGTCTAACGCTACTGAGACTCTGAAAAGGAAGGAATAATGTGGGTTTTTTTTGCACAAAATGATTTGCGACCACAAAGCGTCCTGAAGTCATAGCCAGAGTTGGCGATGGTGGAGCACAACTCAAATTTATGCAGATGAGTTGTGTTGTGAGTAGGAACCAACAGCACAAGAGATTGAATTGCTGTCAGTCTGAATGTCGCTGTTGCTAAAGAGTTCTGGTTTTAGTAAGACAGACACTATTTATTCAAGTGTGTGGTGGGGTTTTTCCCTTTCAGAAGTTTGTGTGTGTGGCTCTGTATGTGAGCAAGCTGGGAAGGATGGTGAAGAGAAAACAACAGAGTCTTTTTTATGTAGTGTGTTAAAAATGCATCAGGCATAAATGTTTAAAGGCAGGTGCCAGTTCGGTTCAGGCTCTCTGAGAGTTTGCTGCTGCTCTCACCTCATCTCTCCCTGACAGGACCCAAACTTTACCGCCAGACAAACAAAAAGTTTTGAGAAATGCTATATGAATTCTCCAGAGATATGGCAGAGCTTTGTTTATAACCCTTGTTCCACTTTCCTTCTTTGTCTGTCTGAGGTTTTCTATTTTTTTCTCTTCCATGTGCATTTAAGAGATGTTGACCGCAAACAGTAGGATAAACCCATTTTAGTAAAAGGCCAGACACACATTTTGTGCAAGTATGCAAATGAATATTATGCAGATTCATTGTCTACATTTGACCGCTGAAAAAGTGTCATAGCATTACCATTTTTTTAACAAGTACCATGTTATTCTTTGAAATGCTTTGATGTGCAAAGATACCATGGTATATGAATATGGTAATGTACCACAGTATTGCCATCACTTGAAGGTACTGTTATGCACTGTTTCAACCTTTCGTTTTTTCACCCGTCTTTGAACTCTTCATTTATGTCAGTGACCTGTTTTTGGTTTTAGATTTGCGTGTCATTTCTACCAGACCTTTGGTTAACCGGTTAAGTGCTCTGCATTTTGCAACCATGCAGTTGAAAGTGCTGCTCTTATGAAATGCATGCGTTTATCTATTTGTGAAAGGTGGAAAAAGAACTTTCAGTATGACTGTGTTGCACAAATCTGAGAGCTCTGGCAAATTTCACTGCTGTTCCTCTCTCTCTCTCATTCTCTTACTTAATTGTCCTTGTATCCGTAGGGCCCTAAATGTGCAGTCTGGGGGAGGAATGAAGGGATTTATGAGGTGTTAGCATGAAGGGGCCCCCTGGCCTCCTGCGCACTGTGTGTTAGAGAATGTCAAGCGTTCTGTGAACTGCGTCGCTGTGAGAGCCGTTGCACGCAGTGACTGCTCAACTGTGGAATGTGTTTTCGGTTCACTGTTTATCTCCCAAACCTGCGTGTCTATGTAGTTCCTTGGCTTACACCCTGAACTGTGAAACAAAGCGATAGTCTTTGTCTCTTTCGGAAGAAAAACACATCAGTTGTTAACAGTTGCAAGAAAATGCAGTGTGACAGAATCCACCGCTTTGAAAAGAAGATTTGTTGCAGCCCAAGTGAGTTTGAGAAAAACCGAAAGTGTGATTGATTCAGAATTTGAGCTTGAGAGCTGAACTGCTATGAAAAGCCTGAACCCCTCGATCTATTCAGAGTCCCGTGTGATTGTCGTTAACCTCCCCTCTCTTTCCCCAGCTCAGCCAGCGTCTGAATCCTCTCCACTCCACCTACTTGATGCTTTTGCGCAGAGGATTAAACAAGGAGTGCTTTGGTTCCCACTTGGGGAACTGTGCAGGGGCTTGCGTTCCTGCAACCCTCCATCGACAGCAGCCTGGGACACAAAGCAGGCATGTGTTCTCTGCTAAGGGACCTGATGGCATTTCTGGGCCTCTGAGTCTCTCTGGATTAGCGCCCTGGAATCTGGCTTCCTGGAAGCAGTGAGCCAGACGGGCCCCGCCAGCGGTACCTCGTCACATGCTCGGCCATCCATCTGTAGACGCTCTATCAGGCCTTTGTGAGGAGGACCTTGTTCTGAAACAGCACAGATATTCAGGGGTCCGTTCTTCATACCTTGCTTAATACATCTGAGATGATTTAAAAGATTCCAGATCTTCTAATCATGATAACTGATCTCGGTCTTATTTGGTTCTTTAAACGAATTTGCAGATTTGATTAAATATCTGGATTAAGTTGTCTAAGATTACTACGCATTCTTGTGTTCCCCGAAAAGGGCATATGTATTGATACTCAAAACCACAATCACCAATGCAGCGATTAGCTGGAGGCAAGGCAGCAACATAACGACATTGTATAATTAAAAAAGACACCTTACAAAAAACTTGACAAATAAAAAACAGATAAATGAAATGTGCACTGTTTTTAATTTTTTTTTTTTTTTTTTACATGATTCCCAATTATTTATATTCATGATTTCTAGTATTTGTATAGGCTTTACATTTTTATTTCAATGTTGTAATTAGCAATTCATTTAATTTTATCATTGAAGCAGATTTATTACGTGACAGCATTAATTAAAGGGTCAAGATCATGTTATCTGCAGCTCCTGCACTCCTTCAAGCCACTCCCATAATAGCTGTCAGTCACCACTCAAATTAATGCACGATGAGCATGTATGCACGACTCCAATACAATTATAAAGTAATTGTCATCACTAATAAATATTTCATTGAGTAAAACTGGCTGTGTCTATAGTATTATGGACTACACAACATTATAATATTATTTTTTTAATTATTATTATTTTAAATTATTGTCCCTGGACCAGTAGAGTACTCTTGTAATAAAGTAGCAGTGGCTGGGACAGATTTTAAGTATTAATTCTGCTTAAAAAGATGCAATCTAATCCTGTTTACAAGAAATAAGCATGCTCCCGAGCAGGTTTAAGTTTACGGACCTGCTGCTATGACAACAGCTCTGGGATGAGTTTTGAAGAACCAACCAATCCAATATCATGCCAAATCATCAACAATCAAATCCAGCTAACTGAGTTAGCGATGTACGAAGAACGGACCCCTGGTATCTGCTCGATGTTTAATTCCAAAAATGTTCTTCCATATACTGCAGTAAATGGACTCCCGGAATAGCCGCGGATCAGAGCTTAATATCAAATGTCTGCCAAGCATTTGTAACTATGGTTACCGAAAGACGGAGATGAGATTCTGAAAGGAGTGGAGGTGAAAAAAGAAACATTGGATGTACTTTTCAGTTATGCAGAACTGAACCAGAAGAACCTGTATAATGTATTCCATATTTTTGCCAAGAACTTTAGACATTCTTTACGTAACTTGACTTGAAGAGGTTTTATATGGCCTTCACACATTGTGCATCGAGCAGGGTCAACTGCATTTGGCCCAATTTATTGCCCTTGTAACGGAATAAAAAACACTAATGGATTCTTACTCCATCCTTTAAAAGTTTCAAATGCATGACCTCAGGTTTTCTCCGGAATTCCACAGAGTTTCCGGCACTTAGCCAGTGTTTCACACCCGGCAGAAGAAGCGAGGGTTTGACCCCACAAATCACCACAAAGCTGCTTCCACCTTGGGCAGAGAAAGCAAAGATTCCCACATCTTTACCTCTGCATGTGTTCTGAAAAACCAGCATCCCTGCCTCCCACATAATTTTTGACATTCTTACGTTTCATCGGGCTCTGCTGGTTGGTTTGAGGAGGATTTGTCCTTATTAGATACCCAGAGAGCCCTGTGGTTAAAACCACAATGGTTTTTCCTACCATTCCTGGCAGAGCAAAGGTGCTGAGCCCCAAAAGATAAACCACCTGTCATCATTTGTGCCTGAATTAACTTGTCTTATTTGCGGTCCTGTAGGTCAGCGCTGTTTTAGATGCAGCCACTCTGAACCCCAGCGACGTTTGCATTCCCAGAGTGTTTTCATAAGTCTTTGGCCAGCACATATTCCTTGCTCTTTTTTTCAATCTGGATTGATTGAAGTCTTCACTCTCTTGCCCTCTTTCTGTCTCCCCCCCCCCCCCCCCCCCCTCTCTGAGTCAGAATTGATTGAAAGCAGCTCTCTCGCTCCTGGAGTGCTTGCCTGCAGGCTTTCCTCCAGAGTACACTTAAGGACTTTTCCACTCCTTCTGACAGGCATCAGTAATCAAGTCCTTGTCCTGATCCAGGAAGCGTGTGTTGGTATTCAGGCCCTGCTGTCTCTCTCTGGCTGCCGCTGAGATCGGATCAGCATGCTGGTAATTCATATTCGAAACCGTCCTCGTGCTGCACCCTTCTCTGAGGAACCGTCAGAATAAATCCGGCTATTCATCAAAGTCCTGTAGATCTGCCTGTCTCAGCTTGGTGAAAATGGAGATGTTTAGACACACATACACCAGATACATTCAGCTGCTCACATTCTGTTCATTGTGCGGTATGAGAAATGCTTGAATGCGTGAATATTTTATCAGCCCTCATCTGGAATGACAGGCAAAAGTAGTAGCTCTTCTTTGTTAATCACATGGAGAGATATTAAAGACTTTTACTTGACGTGCACTGACATCTTTGCAGTTAGGAGAGGGATAATAAGCAAGAAATGTCTGAGGGATGGAATAAGATGCTTTCCATTTCTTGCCCTAATGCCCATTTCAGAAGGAAGGTTGGAAGGTGCTAAAGTTTGTAATTCAGATGTCATTGACTTTCTCTTGATTTGTATTCTAGGTTCATCAGCTGTGGACACTTTACAGGTGCTAGGGTTTCCTCTTTCTCTCTAGGTGAGAATTTTTGTGTCTGAACTTAAAGGGAGTACTACTAAATGAGCTAAAACCTTGCAGGAATGAAGGAACAGTTAAGGCCTGTTGGTCAGCAACAGCTGTATGTCAAGTGGAAAGATGTCTGAAAGAGAGACCATTCTCTAGACAATTTCCTTGATAAATGATAGACCTGCCATTAATAGCAAAGTCCATTTAAACCTTGATGGCTTGCGTATTGCCCTTGTGCAGCTATTTTATCTCTTTATCTTTAATTCAAATCAGGCCAACTTTTTAGGTTAGTCAACAAATTGAGCTCTTGGTTACTGTTTGCATATTTGCGTCAACTTAGCACAACTAACAACTTAAACAGTGATGATGATCAACTAGGGATGCACCGAAAGGAAAATTCTTAGCCGCAGCCAAAAACAAACAAAATGAAACACTGGGCCAGTTTTAAATGCTTCCACACTGCTGACATGTTTGCTGCATTTTAAAGAGTGCAAGCCTCTACATTGTTTGCTGTTTGATTGCATCACCAAAACTGTCATTGTTCGATACAATTTATTTTTCTCACTTATTTGGCCGAACACCGAAAGAGTTTTTTTGCTATTTTCGGCCGAATAATTTCAGTTGCCGAATGTTTGGTGCATCCCTATGATCAACCTCAGAAGGAAGAGCTGTTTTTCATTGCACAGTGTGTGACTGTGTTTGAAGTAACAACAGGGGGGGCAACAAAAACTGACCCCTTAGCCTAGGAAAGGCCACATCAAAGTCCTCAAGCCTGTTCTGGAGGCAAGCCAGACTCTTTCTCTCTCTCTCTCTCCCTATCTGTAATCTGTGGTTCACCTCTCCTCTGAGTGCAAGAAGGCACTCTGGGTTCTCATTTCCTTTTGTCTCTCTGCCCTGCAAATTGATCCCTTGGCTTTGGATGAAATGGTGCAGTTGCGGAGTTCTCCGATTAAACCCTTTTTCCTTTTAAGGATCTGCCTCACAAGAGGAAATTGGGTTTTGTTCTGAGCCAAGAGAGCTGGTGCTTGCAGAATGCAGTATTTCATGGCTAAGCTCTAGAATTACTTCTAGAGTTCACAGGTCATTATGACCTTAACCCGAATTTTAGATCTCACAGTCAAACAGCAGAGGCTATGGCATGGTTATGCAATTATCGGCTCAACCTGGCAGAGGTTTTAGGGACACCAAGAATATCCAAACTTGAGCTGGGTAATTCACAACCTCTTGACTTGAGTATGGCTTTTATATTTAGGGCCTGGAGGAGCCCAATGTTTGGGATCTCCTCTTGGAATTTGAAATCCACTTGATGTCAGATCAAATTAGAAGGCATCCTGTGATTTTTAAACTCAACAGTAGTCTTTGTTTTGTGTTTTAGAATCTTATATTTTGGTTTTTAGAATTGGTGCCGGGAGTTCACTGGATTCAACATCTTCCCATAATGGGCTGTTGAATCTGGGCTCAAGCGTGTGGCCAGAATTTCCTCTTGGCTCTGCAGTGTGTTATCTGTTGTCGTAACTTCTCTCTTTCCCCTCCTACTCTACTCTCTTTCTCACCCCTCCCTTCCTCCTGCTACCCTCCTCCTCCCGTCCTTTCTCATTTAGTTTTATCTGGGCATTAGCGGATTAAGTGCTTGAACTAACGAGGTCATCAAACTAAGGCTTCTTTCTGAGAAAGGCAGAGCGAGAGTGTGAAAGAGATTTTCTAGTTTCAGAGTCCATGTTGTGAATACTGTCTACCCATGAGCATTTCGGTTTACCCAAGGGACGGCATCTACCAAAGAGCCCTTTGTTGAAGATGCTCATGGTGAAATGACACACAAACACTCATCTTTATTCAGCCATTGCCTCACCCCCAGTGTCTCTGTATGCCTGTTCTTACCTGTCACTCAGAGGGGAGAAAACATCCTTGGCAGCTATGGGCAGCTAGGCTTTGCATAATGGTGATTGTGATCATCGCAACTTTACCGGAAAACTGCGGACCTTAATCTCCCTGCCTCTTGCTTGCTCTCTCTTTGTTCCTCTGAACACAGTTCGCTCAGGGTTTGCACTTGCCTGCTAGACATATTTAAACCTCACTTCACTCTTCTAAACATTTGAATGCATGCAAAGCGTTAGCCAGTGTCAGAATCATGGTGTAGGTTCTGTGGTAGAATCATGTTCATTTTGCTGAATTGGCTTTGTCTGAAATGGGCAACTGGGTAACCTCTTGATTTGACTTGTTAAAAATTGATATACAGGTGCTGGTCATATAATTAGAATATCATCAAAAAGTTGATTTATTTCACTAATTCCATTCAAAAAGTGAAACTTGTATAATGTATACATTCATTCCACACAGACTGATATATTTCAAGTGTTTATTTCTTTTAATTTTGATGATTATAACTGACAACTAATGAAAACCCCAAATTCAGTATCTCAGAAAATTAGAATATTGTGAAAAGGTTCAATATTGAAGACACCTGGTGCCACACTCTAATCAGCTAATTAACTCAAAACACCTGCAAAGGCCTTTAAATGGTCTCTCAGTCTAGTTCTGTAAATTAAAAAAGTCTGGCTGTGCTTAATGTTCCCATTAAGCTCACATCATGTTTTTATAAAAAAAATCTTGTTTATTTTAAGGAAACTTTTTAAAGAATAATTGTAAAAATATATATTTTTGAAGGTACAAAGTCAACCACAAAAACACTAAACACTAAAATCAAGCAACAAGGCATTAAACTTGATCAGTTATATATTCATAATGAAGTGTCATCTAAGCACATTGCGACATCTATAGTCCATGTTCAGCTAAGTAACACATTCAAAAATCAGATAACACAAACCAATAAAACATTTCATTCATGGGGATGAACACAGAAACTAGCCTCATTATGAAACCTCTTTTTAAATGGATGTCAACTTATCTACAGTCTCTTAAGGCTGGAATAGACTTCACGATTTTTGCCCCGATTTTCCACAGATTTACTGTCTGGAGAAGTTGATGCTAGTTGCCAAAGATCAGAGCCAGTCTGTAGATTTGAGTCGACAGAATCCATAGCTTAATTGGAGTAGGGATGGGCATTTTTGCCAATTTCTTATTTCGATCATCGATAGGTTTCAAAAACGATTAATCGAGTACTCGGGGGCGGGGCATGTGCGAGGGGCGGGGCATGGCCATCATGGAGATAATGAAAATATCTGAAGACTGTTATGAAAATGAATGTTAAAAATAAAAATATGACATGAAAACATGTCTATTAGGGCTGCACGATATTTTGCATGCGATAGTCATATGCATCTAGCCAGTAAAGCCGGTTCCGTGATTAGCGTTTAATACACAGAGCCGTAGTTCACCGACAAGCTACGCAATTCGCGCTCAGAATCACAGATGAATCGCATGCGATAGTGAACGTGCTATTGCGTAGCTTGTCAGTGAACTTTAAGTTACTCCCTGTAGCGAGAGAGAGAATGAGAGAGAGAGAGCTCCCGCCGTGATGCGCTGTCAACAGCGCGCTGAAACACGGGCAAGGACAGGATTCACTATAGATTTCACATTCTATAAAGTTCTTATTATAATGTCATTGATGTTTATGGCAGATTTGTGCTATATTTTCATCTGCATTATCAAGTGATTCCTAAAATTGCCTGCGTGTTTTCGAAGCCATACGAAGTACGAAAACTATTTTAATTGAAGTATGCCTACTGTTGAACAAATATGACGAAAAAAATCACTGCTGCATTATTATAGGATCATTATTTTTTTTAAATAAATATCTAAAAGCAATATGACCATTTCAAATAACAATAATAAGCATGAAACTAAACACTGGTAATATGCAGCGCATTCAGCATGTTTATAAATGTTAATATCCCAACGCATCCTATATTAGATTAATCAGGTATGTATGTAGCTAACCCAGACATCACTACCCAAGCTTTTCTCTCTTCTCACATCTATACTTTGAACCATATGCTGTTGCAAGCTAAACAATCAGAGCTCAGGGTGCCGCCCAAAGTGCTGCTATAACCAATCAGATTTTTTTTTTCATGATCGATCATCGCTGTCACGGCCGAGTACTCGATCGCTGTTGCACATCCCTAAATTAGAGCAGCAACAATTTTTTATAAATTGAATGTAATATTTATTAAAATGACAGGATTTTTGCTAAATAAATAGTCTAGGTCATATATTACGTGCTATGTTGCTAAAACTATCTTTTGGATCTAATGTAATTATTTCCCACATCCAAATTCCAGGTTATAATATGCAAAAGTCTGAACATTAATCTCTTAATTTTACAATAAGTAGTGAAACTTACCCAAAATAAAGGCTTAAACATCTAAAAAATGCACATTTAAGGGGCTCCTCTTTTGGTGAAAGTTTTTAGACCACTTTCAAAATGGCCGACAGAGTGTGTGAACACATGGAGACACATATCTCAGTGTGCAATGATCTGATTGACTTGAAATTACAGGAGGTATATAGTAACAGACCTATCAATTGGTTAAGACATCAAGTAGGATAATACATTTTTTCTTTTTATAATCTGATCTCAAATATTGAAGTGTGCTGAATAGGTACGTTTACCCTACTTAGAGATTATTGTCAATAAAGGAGCTTGTTCAGGGCTCCAGACTGCGACTAAAACGGTCGCATTTGTGACCAAAAATATTAATTTGCGAGTGAAGTTTTTGCTGAGGTCGCCACTGGCGACTATATATATTTACATGCTATGACTTAAAAATGTGCATGTAATGCCTTTTTTCCTGATTGTTTTGCTATCACATCTTTTGTTATATCCACGTATTAAACTTAAAATTAAAAGATGATGCGCATCAAAGTTTTAGTGGAAAATGAGTTTCAAACAGTCCTCGTCTCTGCCGCACAGCAGCGCTGACGCACACAGTCTGCTAAACACAGCTCAGTTGTGCAGCGCGAGAGAGATTGAAATGACGGACGCAAGTGAAAGTGCAGAAAAGCGTTGTCTATTTCGTGCACAACTTCAACAAACTACAACAGGTAAAGCTGTCAGCTGTGTGGATATTGGCAATATCGTTAACAATTCTCGTTTATAAGCATTACTAAGTAATATGGCTTCTTATCAAGATCTATGTTCTGTTAATGTGTCAACTTCGTATTATTTGTAGCGCACTTGCCGTGCAGTAATCTCAAAAAGCTTTGTGCTTTGTTACTTTTTAATAAACAAAGTATCAGCATTAAAATTATGCCAAATTCATAAACAAAATTCAAACAATACGGTTTTGGCGCTCTTTAATGCGGCAGGCGCGATCCTTTGGCGCCTCAGTTCAAGCAGCAGTGAACCCATTATAGGCTATCTTTCTATTTACTACTATAGTACGAAAAGAACATGAATTAACATCAAAAGGTATAGGCTATTTTATAACAGAGCCTACAGTACAACTTACTGAAATGTCTCACTCATGTAAAAGCTCATTCAGTGTTTCAAACTGCGGAAAACGTGTAAAGCTTGTAAACATTGCACTGTAATACATTTAACGTTACCTCAGAATAACTCATAAGCTCATCAGTCAGCTAGAAAAATAACTATAAAGAGGAGCATTTTGCTATATTTATGCGCAATTGCATATTAATATTTTTACTTAATCTGTTTTCTACATGATTCAACTCCTCCTATAAAATTGCATTTTACTAATGAAGAAAAACAGACTGAATGTGTGAAAGACATGACAGCATTTGTAGGATACACTGAGGAGGAGCCCAAACTACACTCAGTGGCCAAGTGATGCTTATGATCCATGATATTGGTACAGATTCTGTGTAATGAACAATTCTTTGTGACTGTATATTTCAAGTTGGAAAAGACATTTAGTTCCCTTTAAGTGAACCTTAGTTCCCAGGTCAACCTGATCATCTACAAGATGGATTAAAATGCTGATAAAGTCAAGAAAAATTAAACATAAACACAGGACAGTATGATTGAAATGTTAAAATGTAGGGAAAAAAAATTATAATAATAAAATAAAACACTTTTATTCTGTGGCACCTAAAAAAATAATTTGGCGCCTAAGTTTTTTTCTTATAGGAGCCAATGGCTCCTTACTCGATTTTTTTTGTCTGGAGCCCTGTTGTTGCAGCAGGCTTCTGGTCATTGGTGATATTCGCTGACTGATGATGGGTAGTCATGTTTCCCTGTGTGGATGAAAGCAGAGGGGTGAGTCTCTTTCTATTGCTCATTACTCTTCTATGCCTCGCTCTCCCTCTCTGGGAGGTTGCCCCTCCTTCCTGCTTTGCTGAACAGTAACAGGAAGCCTTTGAGAGACTATAAATAGTTGGTGCTCTCTCTCTTCCTCTCTTTCTCTCTCCATTTTTCTCTCCCCCTCTCTAAATCCCTGCAGATAGCTCAATGTAAGTGACAGGTCTGTTGTTGACTGGGGATGCAGTATTCAACCTCCCTGTAGCCCACGGTGTAACAGCAGTTTCGGCTGACTGCCAGCGCCCAGCAGATAAACTCTGCCTGAAGAGCTTCTCCAAGCCCTGCCAAGTCAAAAACACCCAGGGCACTTTTTCCCCTCCTCTCTACCCCTTCCCTCCTCCTGCTGTTGGGCGAACAAGCGGCGTCCTTGTACCGCAGCTCTCAACATTCAAGAGCGGTGTTAGTTACTCAGGGATCCTTCAGAGAGAGGGCTGTTTGAGTAGGTGGGGAAAAAGAGGGAGGACAAGGTGGGAGGTGAAGTAAATCGAGAATGTGAGAGGAGAGAAAAGGAGGTAGGTTGGTTTTTGAAGTCTGTGGCGTTCAAGCCGCTTTGAGAGGTAAGCTTGTGGTTGTTAAAGACAGGTTGAAGTGAGTTTGTGTGTGATGTAAGGTCTGGCAGCTGAGATTTGTGGTGGAGCGGAAATAGTATCACGGTCTAAGGGTCAACTCCGCCTTGCGTGGAACGCTAGTCCTCCCATTTCGGCCTCTCTTGTTCAGCCTCTTTTTTTGCTTTGCCTTCTAGCCTTAAGTTTTGCTCTGAGTACCGGTAATTGAATTTGTAACCATGAATCATTTTTGTTCTTGACTCTTAACCTCAGAATAGACAAGTCTAACAAAGCATGCATTTTCACTGTTACTCCATTTTCAGCAGCTTGCTTTTTGCTGATAGCTTATCTGTAAATGCTACCCCCAAATCTTAGTTTTTTATAGTGATGATGTTTCCGGTTTGACTCATTTCTTACGTTTCCTTTTTTAACATCCTGCATGCATTTCCTGATTCTACAATTGTTTTGCTTTTATCTCACAACATACAGATAGCTTCTGCTATCACCCCCGGTCCTCTTCATCGATAAACTCATTGTGTGTCATCGTTCAAGCTGTTGAGTCCAGGGTTGTTTGTTCAGTCAGATGCCTTGGCTTTAGATGCAGTTCACCGCTGTTAGCCTTGTGCTGTCTCAGTTCTCCTGATTAGCAGATATCCGGCAACAGCTGGAATAAATGTTATTTAGTGCCTGTTTATTGCTGATGACGAAAAGAGGCATGTGCACAGTCAAAATAAAAGCAGACCAGCATACATATGGTACTCTTTAGTAGAAATGGATTTAAAGGTAAAAATGTAATTCTCATTGTCTAGCCTGAGAAATAAAATATTCTTATGGCTTTTCGACTCATTTTGTGTTAAAATGTTCATTACAGATCATTGGTCATTGATGAATAGGATTACAAATGAGATTAAATCCAAAATCTGTTTGTGATTGTTGGCATGTGCTGGGTTGTTGTCCAACATTTAGACAATTTAAGTTAATCTCCTCTGGAACGTTCTAAAGCTAACACCAGTTCCCTGTTCAGTCCACATTGCCAAATTCCAAGAGCTGTTTCTTCTCCTCGGTCCCTCAGGGCTCCTTATCTTTATCAGCTCTTTCTTGACCCACCCTGCCCTCGTTCCACCCCATACTGCTAGTGCACCAGTGGCTGTCCTTGAATGTGGGTTATTATTGTAATGAGCTCTGCTTGTGTGGAATGACCTGAGGTCAGGAGGGCGGGACTTGGTTGGCAGAGAAACGTTGGGGTGGTCCAGTAGTTTCCATAGCACAGATGAAACTTTGGAACCCTGTTCAGTTTTGTGTCCAACAAAACTTTTCTTCAGCAGTTTAAATGCGTAACTTCTGGATGTGAATGGGTTTTGTTGTTAAGTGGGGGTTTGTAAGCGTTTTGAACGTGAATTGTTTTTCTTTTTTGCTGACTCATTCCACTTACGCCTACAGCTTAAATGGTGCAAAACAAACTTTGAGAAGCCAGAGCTCGGTCTCAGTGGTGTATTGATGGAAACTGTCTGAGGGTGAGATTGTGACCTCTTCACGGAAATATGCAAGGGTTTCATTGCTAGTTGGGCTTTATGTAGAATCTTATATGTGCTTTAGCATCAAGGACAATCCAGCCATACATTTGTGCCTAGATTCAAGCTGCCCAATTTTCAAAAACTCATGTTCGTCTTCCCATAATACCATTGAGGCACAAGTCAATTTGCCTTCTAGTCTTTTTTGATAGCATAGAAATTTCATAATACCTCTCATCAGTGTCAATATCACAAAAAACTAATACTAGCCTAAATAAAATAAAAAAACACACTCAAGCTCACTGAAGAAAAGTAAACTGTCAGCGATAAGAAATACTACGTACATTGCATAAAGCAGAGATGGAAACTCGAGTCTGCGACTTGGACTCGAGTCGCACTTAAGTCGCATAAATAAAGACTTGGGACTTGACTTGGACTCGTGAACAGCTGACTCGAGACTTGACTTGGACTCGTGACTCGTGAGACTCGTATAAAACGCAAGTCATTTGGTATAGGAGTTTATATGAATGTATCTCTGAGGGAAACTGGCTGTCTTAAAAGTTTAAATGGTATTTTCTTTTCATCTTGCCTCCGTATAATGCATATTAGTGTTCATAACCGCAGCTCTGCTTTGTTTACAGCGGCAACCAAGGAAACGATGTTTAATTGATGTTCAGGCGTCACCTGCTGGCAGAGAGTCAATCTGCATTAATTCAGCCTGTGCGGTTTTGTTTCGTACAGATGGTTTATGTAGAATAGTTTCACAAAACTAAAGTCAGACCATTTTGTTTTTGCTTCAAATTTCGAAATTATACAATCCAATTTAGATGAAAAACTGCTCATGCTGGATGTATGGATTGAGTTGTGTTTAAAACTCAGTGGTTGCCTCTAATTTTAAATTGAAAAAGAGCACAGACAAAGCCTTAGTTTGTTTATATGAGATTTATTTCATTTGTGTAATTTGATTAACATTTGATTAATTGGGGTTTGTTTTAAAATTTAGTTTTGTTGTTTGACATATTTCAATTTTACAAAGAAATGTGCAGCATTTTATCTGACAATTAATAAATGGACACCTTTTCATTTCTTTGTCTTAAATTTTGTTAAAGTTTTTTTTGTTGAGAAAATCATATCGTGAAATCAATATTTCAAAACTGATTTAGCCTCAATAACTAGCTGAAAGAACTGTTGCTAATAAATAGAACAAAGACTTGAGACTTGACTTGGACTCCGCTTTAAAGACTTGAGACTTGACTTAGACTTGACCTCAGAGACTTGAGACGTGACTTTAGGGCTGTCGCGATAACCACAATATCGCAATACCGCGCTATTGACGAGCATAACCGCAGAGGAATGCAACAACCGCAGCAACCGCGATATTTCCTTTTTTTTTTTTTTGTAAGGTTACTCCCTTCTCGTTTTATACTTAGTGCATATGTACTGAATATTAGTAATGATAACAATGTGTACCATGCTGATTTGTACAGAGGCTCAGTAAATTTGCACTTAACAAGCCTAAACAGACAGCGAATGAGAGAGAGATCGACTGATCGCGTGCGATTACCTGAGTCTGTCCTCCAGGCGGAGTCATGTATATTTGTGAAAACAGGTTGTCATGTCCAAGGAAAGCAAAATCTGTCTTAACATCGACGCTCTGCTGGTCATCTGAGCCTTTAAAAGTGGCGCTCAAAGTTAAAATGATTTCAGCAGCTTTACATATCATTATAACATTACATATCTCGAATGAATCAGCGTTTTTGAACGTGCAGTTGAATGAACGGTGACCCACTCAAAGACAGTCTCTTACCGTCACCGTGTGGCGCAACAATGAAACTGCACTGACTGAGACTCGTCTTAAAACACGCAGGTGAAATATCAACAGAAAAGTATCTTGTCAGTCAGATTCGAGGATCATAACTAACTGTTAGGCTAACAATAGACTAACGATCTTATTGTCAGGTTTATGTTTTGTTATGTGGACCGTTATTTTGTCATTCTCTTCCGTTTACTTCACTTCCTGTTTCAACGTGATTTAGTTTCGGTTCCATTGGTTTCTGAATATGGCCTCGTTACATCGTAACACGTACACACAGATTATATATATATATAATCTAATCACAGATTATATCATATATGTGTATATGCGGTATATATGCTTATGTATACATACACGTATATGTGCGGTAATACCGCATACCGCGCTATTGAGCCACTCAAAATTACCGCAAGGGAAATTCCTTCACCGCGACAGCCCTACGTGACTTAGACTTGACCTCAGAGACTTGAGACTTGACTTGGACTCCGCTTTAAAGACTTTATACTTGACTTAGACTTGACCTCAGAGACTTGAGACTTGACTTGGACTTGGACCTCAGAGACTTGTGAACATGTCTGGCATAAAGTAATTGTATGTATAAAACACTGCATATTCTTCACTGTGTAAATTTAATGTTTCTTCTTATTAAATTCACAAAAGTGATTTAGTTGAGTAGTGAGAGATTTTCTCTCTTATGTTCTTTGATTAACACGATTGACAGACAGCAGGAATATTAGACTGCTGTCACTTTAAGAGCTGCCCGGATCCAATATAGCCTACTGGTACATGTGTTTCTTTCTCAGCTGTTTGCTTTCACTTAAGACCTAAATGACTGTGTTTACAAAGATACTTGCAAAGACGGGCATTTTGACGCATACAGGTGTGTATTTAGCTGATTAAGGCAAATAAAATGGCAAAAATAACTCAATATGAGCACCGTCTTCACATGCACGCACCACTCTGACTTTCGCTGCTGATTGCATTTCAACGGCTTAAAATCACTGTAATGATTAAAAATGCATGCAAAAGTTGTCGTTACCACGTAGCACAGCAACGTCACGTGAGCATGTAACCGCGATAGAGACAATAGTCCAAAATCTCTACCGATTGGCAGATGTCTACCGGTTAATTGTGTCTTTCGGTATATCACCCACCCCTAATTGTAAACCTAACACCGTGTCCCAATGCGTGACGAGTTTCTAACAAAGAGAGAATTAACTGAAGACACTTTAACAGCCACTCAGATTTGCATTTCACGCAACCAAGCTTCTGAAATGCGTAGATGGAGAAACGAGACTCTGTGGGGTTTCGATTTGCAATCTTGCCATTCCTCGGTTGAGGTTCACAGCTGTGCATAGTTTACCTTTCTGTACTTGACTGGTTTTGGTCAATTCCATTTCCAACCAGTAAATCAGTTCTGTTTATTTTAACGAGTTTATGCCGTGAAATGAATTCCACCTTCTTTTCTTGAAAGGAAGCTCAGGCCTCGCTAGCTGAAGCCGAGCAGATCACAAGCTAGTTTCATTAACGATCGAGACGGATTGGACGAAGTGGGCCTAAATGGACTGCTTAGATTGTCTCATGTGCATTTACTTAGAGTTGTTTGTTAGCCTTCACTTTGAATCGCATTTTGTTCCAGACAGCTTAGCATGCACTTCCTTATGGAATCAATAGATGCTAAGCCATCCGTTAAAGCTTGTGTGGTTATCAGGCAATCTGAGGTCTCTTGCTCTTTCTGGGCAGACTGATCTTCTACCATCTGGCTTAATGCAGGTTGTTTGCCCTGAATACTTGTATGCTTCAAGGACTCGTCTTTTTTCTTTTTCCCACGCAGGAAACACTATCTTGATTGTTATGCTGTCTGTAGGGGAGATTTTCCTCTCGGCTCTTGCTTGCGTTGTGGTCAGATTACTCAGAGCTGTACTAGGCTTTTTTTTTTTAGGCCACACAAATACATCTTCACCAACACTCCCCTTTCCACCCTACGCTCTCCTCCACTCGTTTTCTCCTCTCAGATTGTCTGTTTTCACGCATGGGCTGAAAAGTGAGAGCACCCCAGAGGTGAACTGGCGCTGATCCATCTTAGAGAAACTGGGGCAAAAGCAGAGAAAGCCAGTCTAAATGCTGTGATGTCTACAGTTCCAGTGAGTAAAAGCCTGGCTTTATGTGTGCTGCGTTTCACATTGTTGTGGTTTAATAATATTTTTACACTGTGTTCACAATGACAGCGCTTTGAATGATGGAAAGTCATTCAATTTCACTGAGAATTGGAGCGACAACAATCGCTGGTAATGCAATAATGTTGAAGCCTACTAGCAACCTACTAGCAACCAAGAGAAGAAAATATGAGTTGACACCAGGATTAAAGCTAAATGTTATCGGTTTTCACAGTGATTTTTCTCGTTATGAACCAGACCATGACTCACTGTCTTAACTTACTGCTGTTGACCATTGAGCCATTTGTTGGTTGGTTGGATGGATCAGTTAAAATGGTTGGTTTAAAAATCAAATTTGAGTCATGCTTTTGTGGTGACGGTGGAAACGTGTAGGTGCGGGTCTGCTTTGATTTGATGGCTTGTTTTAACAGCCCAGATGTTGTTGTAAAACACGGCTTTCAACTCAGCAGCCTGGAGGTACAGTTTTAATGTGAACAGTCCTTATCTTTATTCAGTCCAACAGTCCAGTCTTTATCTGCACGTCTGTGGATAAGAGCAGCACATCAGTTTATATCTTGAGTCAAGTGTTGCTTAATAAAAACAAAATAAATAATAATACTAATTAAAATATCTTTATAATATTAATATATAATAATAGTTATTTTACTTTATTAACTTTTATCTAATATTAAAAAACAACAGTTAATAATAATAATAATAATAATAATAAGTTAAATAGGCCTATTGCTAGTTAGTTTAAAAAACAAATCATTAAAAATATTGACTTTTTAAAATAGTATTTAATTAATTTTAATAATATTATCATCTTTATTTGTTGCTTTTTATATTTTTGTTTTTGAACAAAAACATTACTGTTATTATATATTATAATAATAATAATATGTATTAATTTATGTAAATAGTAATAGTATGAAATAGTCGTTTGTATAGTAACGCTGATATTATTGTTGTTATCTTTATTTTTTTATATACCTATGTAATTAAAACAAACAACTTAAAAAAAAAAAAAAAAAAAGATGCAATAATATTATTACTGACTTACATTTTAAATGTAGCATTATAGTAAGTGTTCAGTATATTAATTTCAGCTGCTTGTTTTTGTAATAGTAAATATTAGTAAGTGCTTAGGTGTTCTTGTAACAGTGATGTTACAGTCTGTTTTTTCCTCACCATTGTCAGGTCTCCATATTTAGCTCTGAGCGTCTGCTGACATACAGAAAACACACACTATTGGTTGCTAGCAGCAGCACACAGGTGTTGTTGAGGTTACCACTCCTGGCTTCCTTTCCAAGGCTCTCTCTTTCGGTTGCTCAACAGATGCACACACACACACACACACACACATACACGCGCGCTCACACATGCACACGCTTTCACATTCACAGCAATGCATGCACACATGCTCATCTCATAACGCTGAGCCGGATAGAGGCGTCTTACAGGTAAATCGATGCATGTTGCTTACTTGCATATCTGCATGTTGGGCTTTTTGTTTCCTGCTGATTGCATTTGACGTTGTGTTTTTATGAAGCGCCGTGAGACTGTTTGTTTTGTTCCTGTTTTTTTTCTCAGCGCTCGTAATTGCTTTGTGTGGCACATAGGTATCTTTCTGTTCTCCAGGAAAGAGAGAGTCGCTCCTTCTGTTGTTGCAAGGATGTGCGTCTCTTCATCCTCTTAGCAACAGGTGATCTCTCACTGAGAGGCTGTTGCTAAGGGCCGTCGGATGAAGGGAAACTCCCTGCGATTATCCCACCTTTCCCACGGGGCTCCGCTTGGCCTTCCGCCCACTCAATCAACCGCTGCATCTGATTGGCAGCGAGCACCGCCAGTTAGGAGCCAATCCAATCGTTTGCTTCGAGCCGAGGAGGTATAAAATGTCTCTCAGATGTGTCATTGTTTGTGGTCTGAACCAGGAAACCGTTTCCCCCAGTGTGTTCCATCGATGCAGAACATCGAGCTGCTCTGCGTGGTTGCCAAAATTGATATTCTGCCTCTGCCGCGCTCTGCTCGCGTGGCCAATTGAACCAAATTAACTGTGCATAACGCCTGTCTGTCTGCAAAAGCTAACAGTGTGTTTCTGCCTGCTGTCGCTGAGGTGTGGTAACGAGGTTTCTGTGGTAAACACTGCTAAAACGCCGCGCTCCGTTCACCTGTCAGTTTGTCTCGCTGTCAAACCCTCGGCGGCGGTTGTAGCTGTAACGAGTCAACAGCCAGGCTTCTGTCACGATGAAGAGAGTCAACCTGGTGGAGTGGCTAGTGCTGCTCTTCACCCTGACAGGAGGATAACATGAAATCCACAGGGATGCTGTTACCAGGAGATGTCAGGCAGAAAAAACTCTGCGTTTCACATCTGGTTTTTGTTTGTTTGATAACTGCACACTTAAAGCGAGCCAAGTAGGGATGGATCAGGAAGGACTAGTCAATTTGTGAGTTCAACTGTTGTTTATGTAGGTCGTCCCTTATTTTTAGATTTAATATTTTGAAAAAGGGGATAAATTGAGAGTTGTAATCATTTCGAGTTCACTCTGTGGCCATATTTGTAACACCTCAGTCTTTTCACCGACACATGTCCACAGCTATTAACATTGTAAATCTAGAAAGGTTATTTTGTGTACTACTTTTTTGGTACGCACATTTATAACACTATACTTACCTTGGCATTAAATTACAGAAAACTGCTTGTGTGTAAGTGTTTCTCATACAACGGCTGAAGAAGTGATGGCAAATTTGATACATTTCTTTGTTCTGACCAGTGTAATCAATCTATATTTTTTCTCTGTTTTGGAAAGTCATAGAAGCACTTTTGTGGATTTTGCCTTTTGAAACAAATAATAACGTAAAAATATATTTGTCAATGTCCCCGTTCATTGCTATAAGTAGCAAGTAGCTATATTGCTTGAGTAAACTTCTTACTCAACTATGATGACTTCTGCTTGTTAGAACTCTGGAATTGTGAAAAGTGTCCTTTTCAAGTCCAGCCTATATGAACTGCTGAAATCTCAAAAACTGATTGTTAAATTCATATTCAAATTACATGTTTCAATTCAGCAATAAAAACTGACATGAACATGTTTCAGATAGTGTTAAAAAAAACATTTAAGGTCATTCCAGCCAATCAATCCCATAATCTCCAAATTTAGCTGCAGTTATGTGACAACTTTACCAATTGGTGATTGGCTCTTTTATTTAAAAAGGCGGGGCTTATTCCACCAAACTGCGCATTGCATATTCTCCCATTTATAGTAATATGAGTGAACCATCTACTGTATGCGTAAAGACTTTGTCTGTACTTTAACATGCCACCTCTAACTGTTGGACACTGAATAGTTAGTTCTCTAAACGCGTTCCCTCAGAACATCCCACAACAGCAGTTTTGCATTTAAAATGTTGTGTTAAGTGCAAAATGGTTTTAAAAGCACAACCCGGAGACCCCCCCCCCCCTGCATTCTATTGCATTTCTGACTAGCTGTTTTTAAACTCATCCAACATTAAAAAAACATTGACTTGACCCTAAATCAGTGTAATTTCAATCATGACAGTTGACCCAAAATCTTTACACACTCTCATGCAGTTTTATAAATGACTGTCATTTGTGTAACACAAAAGAAGATATTTGGAAAAAAAATCATGCTTTGTTTTTGTCCATTTGAGAAGTCAGTGGGGTCCAATGTTGGGTTTTTGTCCCCATTGACATTCATTGTATGGAACCGTTGAAACATTCTTCAAAATATAATTTTTTGTGTTATGCATAAGATATAAAGTGAATAATGGATGAAAGAATTCTCTTTTTTTGGGTGAATTAACCTTTTAAGAAGAGTCACTCCAAATATATGTAGATTTACACATTTCTAGAGACACGTCCCTCAAAGAAACCACAGCTTTGTAAAGCACTGTATGAAAATGCTTTGAAATGTTCAATAATTTTAAATGTCTGCTTGGCTTGCTTGGTGTTAACAACTGGAAAGCAAACTGAATTTTGGCACTATAAGCAAGGCAGGCAGGTATGCTGGCAGATGATCCTGAGATGCTCTCTGGCTTTAATGAGACATATGTCTGTTTTGAATCTCCTCTGAATGTGGGTTATGAAGGAGGAGGATGTTGGCTTTGTGTACTGGATGGCACTGTTGATGCGGTGGCTGTCGTTTGTTGTTTTTTCCCCTCTTTGCTCTTTTTCACACACTTTTTTTTCCACCTCGTGGTTCAAGGCTTTTTTCTTGCTTTCATTGTTTGAAGATGCTGTTTGGGTTCACAAATGTTTCCTTTGCTCTCGATTTAGTTTTGCTTCATGGTTTCTCTCTGTTTTTGAGCCTTTTACTGTGTGAAACCTATAACAGTCAGAAGAATCAAATTTTTAGAAATTGAATGGTTTATTAAACCTTATTGAAATATTTAATAAATTTGAAGAAAGTTTGCATATGTGTTTTTGTTGAGTATCAAATTTGACACATTAGCCTTTTATGCCTCATATAGTAAAAAAAAAACAGGTCAGTTTTCTTCAGAGGCCAAAACTGAGCAAAAATATGCAATTTGGTGCAGATGCTGATATTTATATGACCAAAAAGTGATGAAATGATGATGCTTGTAATGTAAAACAAAGAGATCTTTATAACAGTATAGCAGATACTTACATAAAATGATATAGGCCTATATCTCCCAATAATGTCTTAAGATGATGTTTAAATGCTTAGTTTTATGATCAAAGCTCTGTAGTTTCAAAACATAATGCAGTGCAATAATGATTGAGAGATTAACAAATAAACATTAATCAAAAGATGAGATTTTAAATGTTTTGGAGGCTTGGGAAGATCATTCCTCCGCTGAGGAACAGTGAAAGTAAAGGTTCTGGAAATAAACGTGATCATATTTGAACATTATTTTTCAAAAAAATAATGTGTGGATAATCAAGTTAACCTAAGTTGCTTCAGTCCTGTAAGTGTTCATCTTGAAACACGAAAAAAACAATATAAAACTTATACATACGTTTACTTTATTTTAATCAATAAAGATTCACAGCAAAAAGGTGGACGTTTTTATGATTTCTTGCTGAAAAGTATGAACTATGAATCAGACGACACAGATTGTGTACAACAGGGTTTTCAGCAAAGTTTTGATCATGTTGATAATTTAGAGACCTTATAAATGTGTGTATCAAATATGATCCAGTAGACTTTATAGGGTTAAAATTTAACACTCTTTGGCAGCTGAAGACTGGATGATCGTACAGTTATGCTTTTATTGACTGATTAGATTTATGCTTGTTCTTACTGACAGTTAAAATTTGTATGATGTTTGCGAGATGCTCTTCTCGGACGCTTGCACATGCATGACATGGTGGCATAAAAGTGCTTACCGTCCTGCTGCCCTCGGCGGTCAGGCCAATGGTTGACATCTCTGTACGTACCAATTTAGTGCCTCAAATGTGGTCAGCAGAGCAGGTTCCAGAGGCCACTCGAACTCAAATTACAGACAGTTTTTGGTTTCCATGAATCAGATTTTTAGTCACCCCTGCTCTCTAATTATAGGCCTGTGCAGTTAGAGCCCCATTTGTTTTATGACCTTCGAGATATAACCGGATTCAGCCTATGCGAGCCGGTTTAAGTGCTTGCATGCTGGAACAGAGGAATTATTGTGGCAAAAGTGCTTTCCGTTTGGGAAAACAGCTTGGCGAACTGAATAAACAGTAGTGACATTACCTTGCAAAGTGTGCAAGTGTCTAATTATGCCAATTATTTGGCTTTTTAATCCACTTTGACTTCGGCCAACCTTGTCCGAGTGAATCTGACACGTTTAAAGAAAACAGACCTCCGAGTATCAACATCGCATGAGCGCCATGTTTTGGCTGGCAGTGCAAAAGTGTTTGGTTTAAGCGTTGCTCTCTTTCTGCGTTTGTTTTCCAGCCATTGATTGGCTAGCAGACTGTTTTCTCATGCGGTGGAATGCAACGATTCTTTCATTCAGGATGTGAGGCTGACAAGAGGATGTTTAAAGTCTCCTAGCACCTCAACTGACTTGCGTTTTTTCCTCTTTCGTCCTCCAGATCTGAACTCGAAGTGGTCTGTTGTTTACACAGCTCGGATTAGCGACGCTAACCTGAAAGACCTCTTAGAGTGAAGTACATCTAAACATAACGTGACGTTTGTTAAACTGTCGACGTGCTGAAAGGTGTTGATTGATGATTGGTTTAAAGAATCATGGTGTTCCCTTACTTTTGGCCTATTTAATGTTGCTGTGAAATTCTTGCTAGTGAAATTTTTTTTGCTTTGAAATTTTGCTTTTGTGGCGTTCCTTTAGCTACAACAGTAGGAACTTCCATTAAAATGCAAAAAAGTGATAAAAGTAGAGAGATATCGGTACATAACGGTTATAAGCCGATATTATGGATATTTTTAAATCCATTTTAGGTGATTTAGATATATTTATAGCAGCATCTAATGATCACTTAATGTTAGTATTCAAATACACTAATATTTTAATTACACTAAATTAAATTCTTAGTAAATCTCCAAATGTACATCCTTCTCTGATATACAGATCATGATAATGTTGTGATACTTAAATTAATGTGTAGCATTTAAAACGTTTTTACTTTTTTAAACAAATATTTATATTATATGTTATTATATAAAATGTATTAAGAAATACTTAATTTTAATTTAAATAATTTTATTTTAATGACTAGAACTTCAATATTTTGCAATCTTAAAAGCATGTGGCATATAGAACTTTGAATTTTAGTGTTTACTCTCTTGATTTTTTTTAGACAATTATTTTATAAAATAATATGTATTTTTTATTTATTTTTGGTTAAATAATATTTAGACAAAATATCAGAATTTTTATCAGTTTTGATATTAGCCTTATCGTATCGGCAAATAATTTAATATTGTGTACTCCTAAATGAAAGCTTGTAGCATTTAAAATAATTGATTGTCAGTTTTATTTTTCAGATATTTTTATATGCAGTATTTATATATATTTAGACAAAATATCATAGAATTGTAATGTTTTAATCTAACTGTATCAGCAATAATTTTAATATTGTGCACTCCTAAATAAAAGCTTGTAGCATTATATAATAGATTTTTACTGTTTTATTTTTTTATAATTTATTTTATTATATTCAATATTTATTTTTTTAAATGGTATTTAAACAAAATATCATAGAATTGTAATCTGTCTTAATTTAAGTGTATCAGCAATAATTTTTATTGTGCACTCAAAAGCATGTAGCACTTAAAATGATTCAATTTACGGTTTATTTTTTTCATATACAATTATTTATTTTGTTAATTTCTGCTTAAATATTTTTTAAACTAATCTAATAGAATTTCAATATCATGGACTCCTAAATAAAAGCTTTTATACGGCTACGTTAAGTTGCACTTGATATTTCCTCATTGCTCTCAAATGTCAGTGCTATTTGTGTTCTTATCGCAAGAGAGGAATATCCCGTGTTTTCAACCACAAAGCGCATCTCAAAGGTGCAGCAGCTTGTCTTGGCAGGCGCTCTTGGGTTTTTTCCCTGCTAACATTTTGAAGTCATCGAGCACACCCACCTCTGCGGTCATTCTGTTGTGGCTAGACGTTACTTTGCTCTCTGAGCACGAGGCATCTGGTATTTCCATCGGCGTGTAGCTCACGGTTGTGCAGTTCAAGTTAATGTGTGACACTCGTTTAACAGATGTGATTTTCCTCAGCTGGGGGCCGAGCTGCATTTCGCCTCCCCAAGACGTCAGATCACCCAAGTATCTGAATTTCTAGTACCACTGGGGGAGATTCCTTTCCTCCAGTCTTTCTTCCCAGACTTCTTAGTTTCGTGCTCCTCCTCAAAGGGTTTGGCGAGATCGTTTGCGCCGCTGAAAGAGTTTTCTACACTGGTTGCCTGAAGCTTTCCAGAGCCGAACGGGACCCCCCTAGTCCTTCTCCATTGGCAAAGAAAGGGTTCCCGAGTCCTTTTACAAGCATCCTATCGAGTGTCACTCTCGCTTGGGTCGCCCATCGACTCTGAAGAAGCAGATCATGTTTCTTTCCTGTAGAGGTATTCATTTCACTCAATTGTACTTGATAAGTAAATCCTGTCGTCGGCCCAGATTATGATGTAGTTTTGGGGTGATTTAAATGATAGTTTCAGAAAAAGGCTTGGTTATTTTTTGGCTTGGTGTGTCATTTGTTTGAAAAACTCAATCTTGTGTTAACCGCAGGCTCTCTGGGGTGTGCGGACAGCAGGGCTAGTGTACGCCAAACTTGGAGGGAAACTCAAAGAAAACGAGCTCAGAACCGCTAATGGTGTGCTTCAGACCGCAAATGAGAACGCGAGCCAGGAAGCGAACGTTGTTTTTGTTGAACCTCGCCGTCTCTCCCTCTGAGGTTCCATATTAATTTAGCTCTTGTTTCCAGAGCGTTTTTTCCCTCAAGTCGTTCCACCTCATGCTGAGCGACTCGAGAGGCTGTTTGGGTTTAGCGGCTGGTGCGTATGGTTAGCGTTTGGTGCTCTTTCTGTGGAGATAACACATTCTGGATTATGGTTTGGGAATGTAAGACTCTGTTGACACAATCATATATTGATGTATATATTTTTCTCAATATTGCTACATTTTTTATTTATTGATGCATTCATTTCATTTCCTGCAGGCCGTATTAAGCTGTAAGCGTAAGATCAGCATTCCTCGTTTGCTGTGAACCAGTGAAGAGAAGCGAACCATGAAAGATATATTGAAACCATTGCTGTCTTTCTCACATGTTTGGCACAATTAAATTGCCATTACCTAATGCTTTTCAAAAATAAAGTCTGTAGCTAATCTCAAAATGTAAATCCATTTCTCCTAAATTGTACATTATAATATTGTGATGTGATTTATGTTTTTTACCAATTTTGCTTTTATTCAATTAATTAAAAAAATTAATTAAATAATTTAAAATTAATATTAAATTAATTAATATTATATTCAATAAATTCTAACCTGTGCATTAAGCCAGTAACCAATGAATGATGGCATTAGATGATGCTAAAGTAATCTAAAATGTTCTAATATAATATGATAAAAATTTGAATGAATAAATATATAAAATTCCAATATGTAATATTATATCATTATTGAATATCCAAAATTGACCATTTCAGATAAATAAATCTAATATCGGCTGATAACCGATATCGTATCGATATGTCATACATCTCTAATGATATTGTGATGCATTGCAGTGTATTCAATCATAAAATGTGAAGTGTATTGTACTGTGATGTAGTTGGTAAGCACTCCATCATTATGCCTTAAGCATTTTGTGCCATTTGATTGGATTTAAAGAGGTCTTTGTTGTTGTTTGCAGTTCCACAGGTTTTACTGGCAAGTGGCTCTCATTGAGGTCTTTAACACTCATCAGTCTCTTCTGTCTAGTGTCAGTGGGTTTAACATGACCTTTTAGTAGTCCTCCGGTATAGATGTTTGTGGTGTATGTGTAAACAGCACTTACAGTAGCGTAGCAGAGGACAGGTGTTCAGATGCGACACCCTCAGTCTAATCCTCCAGTAATCCCGGCTGAAGCCATGTGTTCACTTTCTTACTGCCGGCACACTAAAGCACAGCCAATGGACGCCATCCAGCTGAAGAGAAGGAGCTGAAGCAGAGCTCGCAGTCGCCCTTCCTTCGTAAAGAAAAACGCTGGTCGTCCAATGAAATCGTCTCAATTCAGCGAAACGTTTCTCCTTTCATGTCAGACGCGTCGGGTTTAACTGAGAACTGGAATTAGAGTGCGTGACTCCGCAGTTCCCTCACAAACACTGTGGTCTTGTGAATTTTTAGTAACAAGACTGTAAATTCAAGAGCGCTCGCTGGGGAAGGGAGGGAACGCTGAACAAGGCCAGCAGTGTTTCCTCCAACACCAATTCTGAGTTTATTCAGCAAGTTGTTTTTGTTCAGTTACAGAAATGCACAATTTTTTTTTGTAACTGAGAGCAAAAAAGGTCCAATATTTCTTTTAATAAGTGTATTACAAATTAGTGCTGCTCGTAGCGCGTGCTCTAAAGTTGCATGCACAAAAACAGTGGCGCGTGTGTGCTTATTTCATATTAAAGTGCGAATGAAACTGAGCATGCTTGTCAGTCAATGTCAGTATAGTCAATGGTTAAATATTAGGGGAAAAAAGCACAATCAGCGATATCTGTGGTATCAGTGATACTCTCATTCAGTCATAAAAAAAGATGGCATTAAACAAATATTACAAATATACTGTCTTTGTTGTTTCTACATTTAATTTGAAGATTAAATGTTAAATTATTGCAATATAAAAGTAAATTTAAACACTTTGTTAGGTGGGATTAATCGTGCTTAATCATGATCAATTTCAAAAATGTGATTAATTACTTAATTTTTTTTAATCAATTGACAGCACTATTACAAATACATTTGTATTTAATTTTTTTATTTGAATTTAATTTGTATTAATTTTGTGCAATGTGTTTTGGAGGAATCTTAGACCTACTGAGACTCTTAAAAATAAAGGTCCTTTATTGGCATCAATGGTTATCAGTTACCAGTTCCTAAAATAACTTTTTTTTTCTTTTTTTTTTTTGAAGTGTGAAGAACATTTTAATAATCTAAATAACTTTTTTCCACTATATAGAACCTTCTGTGCATTGAAAGGTTCCATGGATGTTAAAGGTTCTCCATAGATTCCAAAACCTTTATTTAAACGTTTAAAAATTATTCAAATGTTATTGTTTTTTTATTGGTTCTTTTAACAACGGTTCACTGAAAGGTTGTTTGAGGAACCAAACCTCTGTTGCATCACTGAGAAAACACCCTTTTGAAATCTTTATAATTTTTTAGAATGTAGAAGCAAGTAAAGAGTTCTTTCTTTTTCTTTCTTGACATTTTTTCATTCATGTTTATGCATTTGGCTGGCACTTTTATCCAAAGCAACTTGCATTGCCTTCATTTTATCAGTTCATGCGTTCCCTGGGAATTGAATGCATGACCTTGGCATAGCAAACGCCAGCTGCTTTATCAGTTACAGGCCTCTTCTGCTGCTTGTCTTTGGTGAACAAGCAGCGAGTCACAATAGGAACAAATGTTTATGCTTCTTCAGTCGTGTCTCATTAACAACCAGCCACATCTTGCCTCTCCGTTTTCTATTTTTCTTTCACTTTGTACAGATTTTATATTTTGTTGTGGTACAGAATACACATTCGGACAAGAGGGTGTTTATCTGAAGACAATATGAAATCAAAACCAAACTTTGTTTTTAATACACTTTCTTGCTCTAAATGCGGCAATTAAATGTTTTTGTTTTTTGGAAGGAATAAACAATGCAACGTTTGCTATTAATATTAAATTACACTGAATAAAATTTGGTGTAGAATTTGCTTTGAAACAGTTTTCTAGTAAATGTGTTAAATAATTACAAAGCATCAAGTAACAAACTGAATTAGACATGAAATGTTAAAAGACTGAAATAGCTCTCCAATAATCTCTTTTATTTACAACTTTTTCCAGTGTACACCTATTTGCATCAAATCGAAAAGTCAAATTTGGATTTAGTGGACAGACATTAATTTGCATTGACGTTCTCAAACTTGAGTTGAATTCAGTCGTTCTTATTAAATAGTCTGATTCTGCAGCATGATTGTTCTATAAAGCAGTTGTTTGGTCAGTATGTCTGCCAAACCCATTTATCTCCAACAAATTCAAGAGCATAAGGATGCATGTCAACAGAGAAATGGACTAATTACTTTGCAGTAGTTTAAAGTTCATTTTAAATTAAATTGGCACATTTATCTCTGGTTTTAATTATTTTTCACCCACCAAAAAGCTTTAATTCAATTCAACAGAAGCCCATAATTAGATGATCAAATGGGCTCATGCGTGAGTGCTGAGTTTGCGGGAGCGTTTGTGAAACCGAATGGTCGAGGAGGAACAGCTGCGGCTATGATGAACCTTAAGCATTAAGCATCGTTGGCCATGAGTAATAATCACAGAGAGCGCTAATGGTTCTTGGCACTAAGGTTAAATAATCCCAGGCTCTGTTCTGTGTTCACATACTTCACCCTCGCCAGTCTGATAATTGCTGTAATTGAACGTAGAGGTTTGACGTTGAGCCTAATGTCAGCTTATGCTTTCATTGCTGTCTGTTTACAGTCACTGTAATTGCATTACTTATCCTCGCTTTATTCCTTTTACCTTTCTTGAAATTAATGTTAATTATGATTACGTTATTCGCTTTAATAACGAAAAACTCATTCACATCTAACCATGCATTAAAGTTTTTCTTTCAGAAGCCTTCAAACTTATTTATTCTGGTATTACTTTATAAATAACTTAAATCAAATGTAGGTAATGCAGATCAGTCTTATATTAGTAGTAGTAGTAGTAATATATATATATATTTTTTGTTAATTTATATTTTTAATGTGCACTTTATGTATATGTATGTATGTGTGTATATGTATATATTAGTTATTTATTTGTTATTACTATATATATATATATATATAATGTATTACATAAATATTAGTGCTGTCAAACGATTAATCGGGATTAATCGCATCCAAAATAAGTTTTTGTTTACATAATATATGCATGTGTACTGTGTATATTTATTATGTATATATAAATACAAACACATGCATGTATATATTTAAGAAAAATGTTATGTTTATATATTTAATATTTATATATAATATAAAATATAAGAATATAAATATATAAATGTGTATATATGTAAATATTTTCCAAATATATACATGCATGTGTGTGTATTTATATATACATAATAAACAAACACAGTACACATGCATATATTATGTAAACAAAAACTTTTATTTTGGATGCGATTAATCGCGATTAATCGTTTGACAGCACTATTACATATATTATTAAATGTTCTATATTTATTACAAATGGTAGTTACAGTAGTAAATGAATGTTTTTAAATCATCCTACAGGTGTGATTCCTCTTGTACTTTTAACGAACAGTGTTTTGATGTGGTCCTGTTATGATTTTATCATCACTCGTTAACTGAATCCTTTCTGAAATCTCCTGCAGATGGAGTCTCCGGTCTCCACGCCGGCACCAGCACCGCCACCGCTCCACCTACTCGCTCCTGTCGGCAACAGCGACATCTCCTCGTCGTGTGAGCAGATCATGGTCCGCACGCGCTCCGTGGCCGTCAACACCTCTGACGTGGCTCTGGCCACCGAGCCCGAATGTCTGGGTCCCTGTGAACCTGGCACCAGCGTCAACCTGGAGGGCATCGTCTGGCAGGAGACTGAGGACGGTAAGGGCTGGAGCCAGATGGATGCTACATGCTGTTGGTTAAACATTCAATCACTGTTATATTTAATGTTAAACTCATGTCAGTTGAAATGAAGACTAGAGCTGCTCGATTTGAGGGAAAATATAATTGCAATTTTTCTGCAGTTTGTGATTTACAGTGCTTCGGGTTTTCTGCCCTTCTTTGTAGGGATGCACTCTTTGGCAAAAAAACTATTTTGATTATAGAAATCTGCAGGGAGCCCTTAGAGTTTCTCTCTTGTTAATAACAGCTAGTTTATAAGTGCTTCTCATTACAATTTTGAGAAGACATTTGGGGCATGTTGCATTTTCAAATACACATTATAAGTGTCCCAAACTCAGAACAGATGCAGAGATGCGAAACTGAGCCGCTCTTGAGATGCTGAAAACACTGGATCATGAGCTGCTCATGTGTAAATGAACTTATTATCATTAACTAAAACTAAAACCATGAAAAAAACATTTTCAGCATTTAAAATAAAATAATCAAGTAAAATTTGATATAAAATATAAGAATATCTAAGTTTTTTTTATGATATAAAAAACATTTTATGTCAGCTAGTTCCCCAAAAAAACTAACAGTAAAATTACAAAATATTTTAACTAAAATTAAAATGAAAAAAGAAAATATAAAGTGTTTTAAACATTTTTAGTATCACTGAGATTATTATAATTTATAATTGTATTATCATTTTTATTAATAGTTTGATTTTTAATTTTAAAGTTTTAGCAATTTTGTTGTTTTTGTCAATTTTATTAGTTTTTTTTTTTGTCTATATAGTTTTAATTCATTTTTATTTCAGTTTTAGTATGTCAAGGTAAACTAAATAATAATGACAAAAGGTGTTTTAATATTTAATTTAATGTCAGTTAACATTTGTCAAGTAACAGTTTTTTAACGGTTTTAGTTTGTTAACTATAATAACCCCGAATATAAAAATCAAATCTATTTCAAAATATTAAGCTAAGACTAGTATATCTATAATACTAAAATAACACACAATCATGCTAATCCATATCATGGTTTTATGCTTTTAAAATTGCAAATTTTGCTTTCTTCAGCCACACTGAAAGAATTAGATCAATGAAGTTTTCTGATTGGCTGACACTCAGATTCTGTGATTTTTCAGGATGCTTATTTCTGTCAGCTTGCAAGGATGTTTAATATGTGGTTTTCCAAAAAATGCTTGCAGGATATTGCGCATATATAAACAGTTCAGCCTGTTTTGTGCTTGTTGCCCATCTAGTGAAGTGCAGACCAGGGAGAACACACTTAGATTTGCTTGTTTAGCTTCCTGGACACTAATTCCAGCTTGGCTTTGAGCTGTAGCAGGTGATTGACAGAAAAGCTGCTGTTTGCTTCATTACGCAATGCTTTTTCACCCATAAAACTGATGTTGTTCATCCAGGACCGGTGCCAAACTGTTTAGATCTGCATATCAGGATTGCGTCGCTGTAGTCGTTTGTGTGTTTGTGCTATAAACAAACAAAATCCAGACTTGGCAGTTTGATTTCTCAACCTGATGAAGCTTTAACCTCTCGGGTTTTCTTCCTCAGTCCTCTGAAGTTTGTGTTATTAGCTGTCTGTCAGACACACCCTTCGGGCGAGTTTTATTTTTTATGTATAGACTAGCGGGCATTTATAGGCAAATTAACCTGACAATAGAGGTCCCGTTTTAGCAAGCTAATGGTACTGTATGTTGTAACACGAGCAAGTCTTGCTCGGCTATTTGGCTGATGTCTGTTATTTGAACACCCAGCCATGTTTCCTCTTTGTTGCGATAACGCAGAATCACAGTGACTGACAATTTCAGGCAAGGTCAAAAGGCGCAGCGCAGCTCGTACTTTCACCTTCGCCCACTCGTTCCATTAGCACCATTAGCTCCGCTAACGCACAGAAATTGTGCTAGTTCACACCACATCAAATGCTTCCTGTCTTCCCCCGGTCTCTTCATATCTCCATCCGTCTCGCTTTACCTCCAGTGCTGATGATTCAGTGCTGAGGTCTCGTGGCACAGCGGTCTCCATTTGACAAATGCAGAAAACAAGCCAGAGGAAAGTCTGAAAGCACCTCCAGAGAGGGTCACGGGAATGAGCAATAACAGCCAGACCAGCATGCCTTGCAGTTGAAGGCTGCGGAGCTGTTAGAGACGTCTCTGTTTGGATGCCCGGAGGCTTTCTGAGCTCTTTGGAGAGTTGTGTAATGGATGGACTTGTGGGTTATTGGCCCATCTGATCTACTGTGGCTTACATAAAACTAGTGTGATGTTTATGAAGTTCGTACAAGGCAGGGTTATTATAGTTTTGAAATTTACATTGTTTTTACATGCACTTTAATGTAAAATTTTTTACTTTTGATTTGGTTTAGTTTTAACACAAATACTTTACAGTAAGGTCTTATTTTTTAACATTAGTTAACTAATAGTGAACTAACAAAGAACAAATTTGATTGCATGTTAGTAAAAATAGTTTGTGTTAGTTGATAGTGCATTGTATTATTGTTTAAGTGAATGAAATTAACTAACTCAGATTAATAAATGCTGTAGGTGTTTGTTCATGTTAACTAATGTAATTAACTAATGTTAAACAAATTAAACCTTATTGTAAATCGTGGCGTTACCATTTTCACTCCATCATTGTTAGTTTTAGCTTCGTGGTGTTTGGTGTTTTTAGTTTTCATTTAGCTTTAATCTTATTATACTTAGTATTTAAGGACTACCAAAGTTAAATACATTTGACTAAACTTATCTGGTGCAATTGCTGTATCAGTTAATTTACTCGTGTTATTTCTATATTGGCAGTCTTTTTTTAATGCAAGTGGGTTGTGCATTTCAAAACGTTTTGTTTTAGTCAGTTTTACAGTCATGAAAATGTTTTTGTTTAGTGTTTTTTTTTTTTCAATAATGTTATTTTTATATTTAATTTCTAATAACTATAGCTTTTGTTTAGTTTTTATTTATTTATTTTAAGTTTTGCTTATCTTAATATTTAAGTCTGCAGTATACTGTCATGTACATTTTGTATATCTTATATTTTGTTCTTATATCTTATTTCTTACTATTTAATTTTATGTATATTTCCCTTGTGTTTGTATTCTATAATATTTGCACTGTCCATGGAGCGGACCTGACTCACATTTCACTGCTGGTTATATACTCTCTATATAATCGTGTATGTGACAAATAAAAATCTTGAATCTTGAAGTCATACAGCAAGGAACAGTAATGGCTTTTGTGGTGAAAGTTTCACAATTAAAACTGACAGGTCTTGTAGTTGTAGGTGTTAGCAATCAGAATAAATCACCCCAGCTAGAGGTTCCGATTTCCGATTTTTTGTAAGTGTGACCTGCCGATACCGATTTTTACCGATTCCGATTTTCTTTCTAAGAACTATCATTGACAGCATATACAAACAAAAATCTATGCAAATTTCAATGCAAAAATTATTTACATAATAAAGAAATGATTAAACATTACAATTCCCCCAATCTGGACTAAGCTACAGATGTTCTCTCACTTAAACAACTCTCAAAATAAAGTGCTCTGTGACTGGAAAGAGGAAGAAATAGTTAACTTAAAATGAGTAGCTGTATGTAACAAAACAGATGTCATTTCCCACTGTTTATAAATGGTTATGGTTATTTCCCCACCCTAATCTAACCTTATTAAATGTCATCTTTCACATCAAATTCTTACTTTGTTTCAGTTAATTCAGTTAGCATAATAAGAAACTGTAGAGTTGGTACCATTCAAATGAAATTAGTATTAACAAACTCTATCTTTCCACTGCTGAGGAAACAGAAGCAGCATCTGAAGTGGCATTAGATGCATTTACAGACTGTTTGATGAAGCTGAGGTGCCATAAATGTATTTACACTGCAAAATTTCAAATGCATGAATAATTTTATAAGATTAATGTTTTACATATTTTTTAAACATACAAATAAATGTTGAAAAAATGCAACACTTTTAAATATGACTAAACCACCAGTAGGTGGCGGAAAGTGTCTGTTTTAATGAGTGAGTCATTTATTGATTCATTCAATCGATTCATTCAAATGGGTGATTCATTCAGAAACGATGAAAGTGACTGTCCTTATGGGCCACTGAATCATTGACTCACTCGATTCGTTCAATAACGTGGATTCATTCAGTAACGAAACACCGCTGTGTGTTGCTCGGAGACACACAGCAGTTCTGCTGTGGCTTTGATCGGAACTATTTTCGTCAGCGATATTGAGCAAAAACAGTCAATATTTTGTCTAAAATCTAAGTCACTTAATTTTAACTTCTTGTTTATTGAAATACTAATGTATAAAATCAGTGTCACATTGCAATCGTGTTGATATTGATATTCGGGGAAACATCATGGCCATATAATGTTGCTTATCTAAATCATATTTTGTAAAAAAAAAAAATGTCTACCTCAGTATGCATCTATAATTTTCTGTGAGTTACTTTGTGTGTGCTGTCTCTCTCACGCACACTCACTCAGGCAGTGCAAGCCTCATCTGGCACAACATAAATACATTATCAGTCGCCGTTTACACTGAATGCAATTAAAATTAGAATCATTCTCAGGCGAAACGACGTGTTTACACGTGACTGTGAGTGTGCGCGTGGCTGTGACGTCATTGCCTGTGCCGCTGGCAATAAAAGGATCGGCTCGGAATCGGCAAGATGTGAGACTGACCGGCCGGTCACCGATCCAGGCCGGTCATGCGAAAAATCGTCCGATTCCGATCACTGGCTGGTCAATCGGTGCATCTCTAACCCCAGCTAATAGAAATCTACTTGCACAGCTGGCTAGTTTTTCTGCATCACTGGTGCATTAATTATTCTGCATATGTATTTGATTCTCATCCAAAACGTTGCATTCTGTTTAACTACAGTCATGTTCATTTGCACCTATAGTTTAAACAACCTCTTTGCGTTGTAATTTGACTACCAAATACTGACCTTTGGGGCGGCAGTATTTAAACAGAATCGTACAGATCAAAGATCGCTCTCCTCCTGGGCTGTCAGCATGAGGAGATGGAAGTGCCCCTGACCTGGCAACCCAGACCCTCCTCCATCAGCCTGTGACAGCTCATCGAAACCAGAGTGAGCAACGGGAGGTTCATAGAGAGGAGACCGTAGATTGGGCGAGAGAGCAAGAAGCTCACAGAAAGTGACATTTCACAAGAGCAGCACAGCAACATGTTTCTGCGCTAAGAGTCTCGTCTCTTGTCAAACCCACCTGCTTACACTCTCAAATGTCAGCCTCAAATCTTCCAGTGCTTTATGACTCCTGGAGATCCTTGCCAGAAAAACATCCCTGTGGTGGGCTGGCATGACACTAGCTTGGCTTTGGCAAAACTACCAGAGCGTTTGCCAGGCCAGAATTGTTTCAATTCTTGAGTCCGGGTGGCAAACCTCTACACATGCATACCAGGTCCTTTCTGTCCTTTGTGCCAATATCTCCAAGCAAGTTTTCTCTTATTATTGGGAGTCGGCCATAACCAGTCCTGTGTTCACCGTCTTCAACGCATGATGTTCTGGTGCCTTAACCACAAACCCTTTGTCTTTCCTGCAAATAAAAGGGATTGTGAAGCAGGTCTTGAAGCAGGAAAATGGTGAAGGAGATAAGACAAAACTTTGTTCTGGAGAACCGCCAGACCTTTCCAAACAATTAGAGGTTGTTTACTTTGCTGTGAGGAGGTTCTTGGAGCTGTCTGAAAGCTGTTTCTCTTGGTGGCACATTTCCACCTCTCCAACCGGCGTGTCTGTCATAAACACGGTGGCGTTGTCCAAATCCAGAGCAGAAGTCTAGTGCCGTGGCTATTGTCCCCTTTTCCGTAGAAATGTAATGAAGACAGACACTTGACATGTGGATGTCGGCTCAGGCAAGTCGGTCTGGAAAACACACAAAGAGCCCTGTTGGGCTGTCATGTTTGCCCTGGAGAGAGCGGTATTCGTTCCTTTTCTTAGTCACTGTTGTCTCTTTCTTTTCTCTGTCAGTCAGACGGACCTCGCCAAGCCAATACAGAATGCCAGATCTAGCCTGTCTTTTTCTCTCTCAGCTTGTGGTCAAGCCTCAACTTGGCCTCGCTCTGCTTTTGGTTTTGTTCCACACTTCCCTTTTCGTCTCTTCCTTTTTTCTTCAGATCCTCCATCAAAGTCTTTCTCCTCCTCGTCTAACAGCTCTTACATTTCGCAGCGGGGATCCAGCTAGCTTTCTCGGTTCCTGTCAGCGCTCGGCAGGCTGTCAATATTGGACAACAATGACCAGATGCAGCTCGTTCTCGCTCGCATTTCTCCCCTGGCTTTTGCAAGCTGAAAATCCGAAAGCGATGAAGACATGCCAGCTAAGAACGACCTCAACAGTGTTGACGTTAGTCCCTCAGAGCTGTCTTCTGTGATGCTAAAGTGATATCGCCTGGGAAGACGGGAGTCTTTGTGTTTATTTTCCAGGTTTGAATGCAAGTTTTGTTGTGTAACTTTCACTCTCTTAGGATTCCATCCTCCCGCTTTACTCAAGGGTTTATAATTGCCACCTGGCAACCCTTAGTCGTCCACTGGGAAGAAGTACTGAGGATGGATGTCTGGGGGAAGGGAATGTTCTCACCCCTCTGCTGAGCACAAGTTACTCAGCTGTGCCAAATCACTAGTGTGGATATTACAAAAGAAGGGCCCCTTCACGTCCCCTCCTTCCCCTTCTCTTTCCTCCCTTCTCTCCCAGGAGACCTGCTCACCTCGGTCATGTGACCCAGATAATCAGTAGAGGCAGCCACCCGAGCAAGCATGTCAAAGGATCACAACCTTATAAAAAAATCAGGTCTTTGACAACCAATTGTGTTCTCAGTTGTTTTTAAGATGACTGATTGTTCCTGCACTAGTCTCGTGCAAAAACAGATGTCAAACAGGAAAATTTGTGGTTGTTTTTTATTAGCATGAGCTTATTTTCAATTCAGGATTTCCTTCATTAAGTGGTTTGATTATAATTTCACATAAATATTGAAAATAACGCACCCTCACACACGTGTGTGTGTACATAATGTTGTGACCTTTTTTGTCCTATTGATTATTTAATCAAAAATACATAAAAATGCAGTCCATACAAGGTGTATAATGTGCTTTTTTTTACTTTTTAAATTTTGTGTAATCTCGTGCTGTGACTCCAAAAAGGAAGAAAGAAAACAGGTTTACTTTTAAATATATATAAAATAAACATCAAAGTAATTAATAAAGATGGCAAAAAAAATTCATGTCAAAAATCTTTACACATGTAGAAATGTTTTATTTATTTACTGTGATTGTACCACTTGAGTTACTTAATTGAATTTACTGAATAAGCTTTTCTTTATTGTGGACGCAATCTTTTGTTGTGTGTGTGTGTGTGTGTGTGTGTATATATACACAGTATATAGCTGTTGTCTGTCTCTATATTCTATATCCTATTTGTTTAACAACCTCTTGCTTTTACTCTTTCTGTCTTTGTCCTTGCGTTCTGGCTAATCCCAAATTAATCAGACACAATAACTTCTAAAACACCCTCAGGGAGAGCCCAGCTTGAGCTCTCGTGAGTGACTTGTTAGCCTGCCTTTGTCTTACCCGGTCACACCGATGCCCTTTACCACCCTCTTTCTCTCTATTTGACCTTCAGCCGGTGAAAAGAGTGGCTACGGGGAATGATGAGTTAAAAGAGAATGGGAAAGGAGGTGCTGGGTCAATGCCGGGGGACCTGCAGTCTTGCCCCCTCCCCACACCCAGCGGGACACAGGGGCAGATTACGGGGACCATGCTTGCCCATTAATGAAGCTCTTTGCGGGAGAAATTAGACTGGTGACCCAGGCGGTGAGGGCCCCATGCTTCCCCCCTTTTCTCTTTGGGCTTGTCAGTTCTTTGTTGTCAATAGGATACTCTTTGATGGGGCTATTGGGGGAAGGTTGAACTAAGGGGCCTAAAGCAATGGTGATGAGCCTTTTCTTGCTCAAAGGCAAGGGCACTGGGTGGAAAGGGGATATAAGATGACAAGTGCACTGCTCTTTGGGTGGGGGGTGGTGGGATCAGTCTTCCAGTCACTGCCAAGGTTCTCTTAAAGACTATCCCAAAGAGAGTACTCTTAGCCTCAGTCTCTGAATTCACCATGTTTGTTTTTTCTCTTTAAGGAATCTGCTTTTCTCAATCCATTTGATCTTGGGGATTCTTCAGGTGTGATATAAAGGGTCTTTCTTCTGTACATCAACATCCAGTCTTTTTAAGCTATCGGCTCCCCATGTCAGTTTCATGTAATGTAGCTTGTGGTTATATGTAAAAATGCTACCTGCCCTTCAAACAAAAGCAAAAACAAACAAACAAGAGCCCTCAGTCGACTGGCGTCAATCATTCAGGGCTTTTTAGTGTCTATTTCTTAACTCGGTGAGACAGCAAGCTCTTCTCTTAGCCCATAAAATGAGCCTGCAGTCTTAGTTTGGACTTGTCTGGCACACCAATTTGCTTCTCTTGGCAGCTAGGCTGCACAGAGGTATGCAAAACAGCCATTGAGAGCCCCGCACAGCGAGTGGGAAAAACAGCCAAGGCTAGCACAATGAAGCAAGTGCTTTCAGCTTGTTCGCCGTCACGTTTTCCGTGATCCACAGACTTGTAATGATTCATCCTCTCAAAATTTCACCGGGTTAAGAGGCGTACAGTGAAAGTTTGGGCGAGCTCTTGCAAAATCAACAAACAATGACATGGTGCTTTAACATGTCGATGGCTACAGTGAATCTGTCACGTAGAATAATATCAAAGCGTCTGAGTTAGCTCAGCGTGCTTTGGAGCGAGTGCTCCACTTAGAGCTGCGGTTTGTTGCAAACCAAGTGGCAGTAAGATATGTATTCTTGTTTGTCGATCCGTGCAGATAACCATTTGCAGAATTGCAGATTGCATAAGATTTAACTGGCATAGAGAGGAGGGAAATGTGTAACGTTGAAAGAATTCACCAGATAAGTGGAACCAACTGCCTGAGGCTCCCTTCCCCAGAGAGAGGGAGAGAGTTACAGCTTGGTTAATGATTGGGCGGCTTTCGAGACTGAATAAATGGCTGCTTCATGAGCAGATGGAAACAAGGTTGGGTTTTATGTCTCATTGTTTGTAGCCGGTTCCAGCAGCCCTCCAACCCCCAGTTCTCATCGCCTCACTTGCCTTAATCTTCACAATTAGGAGCGCTGTCTTAATCTGTCTGCGAACAAACCTGTGAGAATGCTAAGATGATTTACAGGTTATCTGTGACTAATTACAGATGATTGAAGACCTAGGGTGTGGGGAGGTTTTTACTGTGCTATGTTCATAGTACTGTGAAGTGAGGGATTGTTTGTTTAAGACAAGATTGCGTTTCAAATTTCTTGTGGCATGTAGCATGCAGAGTTTTGGTTCTCAGAATATTCTGAGAATGTCAGTTCTTCGGTTATAAAAAAATAAATGGGCATTAGAGAACATGCTGTATGATTTTTCATTAGGTTGTCACAAGAAACACAACAATAGCTATGTTTCCATGCAAAGATGCGAAATTAACTTGTGCACAAAACTGGAATATCAGAGAAAACATTTGCGAATAAAGCACCGTTTCCATCCAACGAGACTAAGACAACAAAATTGTCACTTCCTGATAAACTGGCACTAAATATCACTAAGAAAAGTAGGAGAAGCAACTGAATATAATAATTTCCATATATGATAAATTACTTGCGCCTCAGAGCGAGCAGACGAAACACAATAAATGCGGTCATTGCTTTCGGAGGTGGATGCCTGCTGTTTGGGAACGCAGTCGTGTAAGGCAATTATACAGAAAGACTTTGATGACAGATTTTGCTCAGGCATTTCAGAACGACCAAAACAACATTTCAGATGCTATGCAACGAGATCAGTCAGCTGGTTAGTCAAGTTATCCAGTCCCATCGTGCAAAGTCACATGACTTTTTCGATGCGCATAGAGGAATTTATTAGGTAAATGTGTTTCCATCGTAGTTTATGCGCATTTTGTCTTAACAGATAAAAAGTTTATTCTACTCAATTGTGCGCAAAAGCTTTTTATGTGCAGTTTTAGAATTTATGCACATCTTGGCATTTCCATCCAGCGTTGTTGTTTTTTTTTTTTTGCAATATTCCAAAATGCACATAAAAATAGGTGGATGGAAACATAGCTATTGTAAAAATGTTTATGGTTGCAAAAAAAGAACCGAGAGAAATTTCTTAAAACACTTTTTGGTTCCCAGAAAAATAACCAAACCGGGACCAAACGCTAACATGAGAGAATGTTCTATGTTTGCTGGGAAGACCGTTTGTGTTTGGTAAACATTAGGAGGCTGTCGGTCTGAGCAGGTCAGGGCTTCCATTTACAGAATTAAGCACCTACTGTGGAAATATGAGCCATGCGGGAGAATTTGTAGCCACACCTGCAGATATACAGCAGACATTGTGTGAGCGGGTGGCTGCACTCTCTCTTAGCTTATAAAAACTAAAGTAGTCTGCAGTAAAGGTCTCCGGTGCAAATGTCGCTTCAAAGCTGACGACTAGTGCTCAGGTTTCGTCAAGAGACTTGCTGACACGTGTAGAGGTCACTGACAGGGAATGTGAGTTACGCACATACATATTCTCTGTACGTCGCAGTGTTTTCCCGCTGGCTGTGTGGCACACCTGTGTCATAATACTCTTTATTATTTCTGGAAGTGAGTACACACCTGTTTCCCAGCCTGTACCGTACTGGACTGTTTCAATGGGTTTTAATGAGGCTCTGAAACCGAAAGAATCAGACAGGGCTCCAATTACAGCTTCCTTTTATAGGGTGCTGGAATAAGGTCCTTGCTCTGCGTGCCATTAGAAATAATATTATACGTTTCAGAAAATGACACCGAATTGGCAGGTTGGTTAACTTTGCAATTCACCTTGCCACGTCGGTGGTCCTGGGTCCGGTTTCAGTGGTAACAATTGCCATTCCAACAACAGCTGATGTCATGCTAATTGTTAGCAGATGTAGTGGTATTTTTTTCAGTCTCGTACAAAAGGCCAATTATCGACATTTCCCATTTGGAGACACGATTCGAGTATTCTGCTCAATTTCCCCACTTGTGTCATTGAGATGGAATGAGCGCCGTTGCAGTGGCTGCTTGCAGTTGCCAGTTGTCAAGGAAACGCAGCGTGAAAGGCAGAACTAAACACATGGAGGGTTTTTGTCTCCCTTTGCAGTTGACTGCGGTGTGAAATTTTTATTGCCTGGCACCTCTTGATAAGCTGTTTTAGAAGCAGGCAATTGATGCCCCATTGCGAATAGCGCCTTGCAGCTTGAAATCAAACAGATATCTCTTGTGTGCTTTGTCAGTCACAATGAGAGGTTGCAGAGCCTGTCCTCAAAAGCACCATAGATCAATTTTTCTTGTGGCGTTTAGGAAGGTCAGTTGCTTGATTGAGTGTGCACGGTGGAATTGCATTGTGGGTGGCTGGGGAGTTGTAGAGGTGTGTACCGTCTTCCAGGCACTTGATGTTTCCTGATACTACATCCTTAAAAAATGATAGCTGCTGCCACCTGGTGTTAACAAATGAGGTTCAGTAGGTGTAGGCTAATTTCCTGTCACTCTTTTGGCGCTCTGCATCTCTCAATGTCTGGATTTTGTTGTGCTAAATGTCAAGCAGATGGCACACAACCTGAAGGAAGCTGAGATTGAAGTTGACAGATCTTGGGAACACTGGATGCGGATGATTCTTTTTGGATGGATTCCAGTTCAAAACAAACACAAAATATATATGGGGTCCCTGCATACTGCAGAATTGTCAGATGGAGGATATGGGCTGACCAGTGTTCCCCACCACTCTTTCTTTTCCTCTCTCTAGCCTTTACTTCCCTCTGCATACTAATAGGTTTTTGTGCACCCTGCTGTTCCTGTTGTCTTTATACAGGAGGTGTTCTAGATTTGGACATCTGTGCTGAGGAATGTAAAATCGGCAGTATACTTGTGCCAACAAGCACTCATTTATCTTTTTTGCCAACTCTCACTTGTGTAGATTAAGAACAAGGCTAATGCTTATTGTTCACAATGGCATTGCATACAAACCTACCCTAGTAAAACAGTAATATATTTAAAATACATTGATTTCAAGTATAGTTCAAATCCATTAACATATTTTCTGACATATCGCTTCAGACTTGCACTCTAAAAAATGCTGGGTTAAATACAACCCAGCGCTGGGTAAATATGGACGAACCCAGCGATTGGGTTGTTTAGACCCAGCGGTTGGTTTAAACATTTAACCCAACTGTTGGTTGAAATCAACCCAGCATGTGTTCTGTCCAATATTTACCCAGCACTGGGTTGTATTTAACCCAGCATTTTTTAGAGTGTACTCATATAAAAAATTATAATAAAACTTTATTTGGGGGTACTACTTGTGCACAATGCACATTTCTTAATATTAAGCCTAAAATGTGTTTTAATGTCACTATTGATGACTGAGGATTGTATGATTGCTGAATAATATCTGTCTTAAAATGCAAGATATTTAACGTGTACATGAAGCATGCTTGGAATAGTTCCACTTAAGCACAATCAAATATACTTCAGTATATCTTTAGTTGGACTTCAGCACTACTTCTGCACAATTAAAGTGCTTAAAGTAGAAAATTAGTTGTTCCAATTTAGCAGACTGTAAGTATACCAGTTTAGTATACTAAAAGTACAATTGCAGGGTATTTTTATTAAGTACATAAATATGTAAATGCATTTGTAGTATACTTGGCATGAAATAAACGTATTTCAAATACATTTTAGTATATTTATTTTTCACTAAGGTAGTCTGGGTCTAAGATCCCCAAATAGATCTTTGACTTGAGATGATCTTAGTTGTAGTTTTGTCATTATTGGTGATCTGTTTAACAGATGATCGCAGTTTGCTAAAAGGTGCATTTGTTCAGCTTGAGTAATAGAAACCATCACTTGAGACTTTATTATGTTTCAGTAGTTGAAGTCTTATTTCCTATGTTGCTGTTTTTTTCTGCAGGTATGCTGGTTGTAAATGTTACCTGGAGGAACAAGACGTATGTGGGCACGCTTTTAGACTGCACTCGACATGACTGGGCACCCCCACGGTAAGCCTATGCTGTTATTTTTTGTAGGGAAAATTTAACCTAATTTACAGATGCATATGTTCAGCTTATGAAACCAGTCCCTATTAGTATGTGACACAGCTTTGCCAAACAAATACAGTATGACGTTAATTTTTTGAACAATAGATCTGTTTGAATTCATTCTGGCCACTACATACTCGACCATCTCATCATCTCCACTGGGCTTTTGTGTGCTGCCATTGCAGTAATGAAGGAAACATTGGAGAGTAATGTCTCAAAACGCCCCCCTGCTGACACCCACCTTTTGAAATGCAATGTCATGAAGGAATTGATTTTCTCCTCCTCACATCGATCTAAAGCAGTAGTCCCTCACAGACCAGCATTTCAGTTACGATTCTGCTGGCTCCTAATGCCATGAAAGTCTTGCCTGACACAAAGATTGTGGCTAATATAGCTTGAGGCAATAATAGTGTGTAAAGATATGAAGGAGGCTTCTTTTTGACCTTGCAAATGTTGTTTTTTTTACAGTACAGATGCTCCAACACTTAGCTATTTTTTTTTCATGCCGTATCCTGCCCCAAGGTCAGATACCAGCACTGCATGGCACAAATAATTTGCTGTACATAACGTAGTGTACATTTAAGAGACTCTGCCTCAGGAGGTAGCTTGTGATTTCTAATCGTAATGTTCCAGAAAAGGCTGTATTTCCATGGTGCACTTTATCTGCTGGCTGCAGGAGGCTGCAGGCAAACATTACTAACACAGCATTAGCCCCTGGGGAGAGTGTTGGGGAAGATGATGCAGTGCATTCATATAGGATTGTTTCTTCTGTATGTTTGCTTTCCAGTCACAGCTGCTCTGAGTCACATGTAGTCCCTGGAACAGGTTAAAGCAATTAAAGATCAATGCAAAAGTCATTCCTGCATTTTTTTTTACTTTTTACTATCACCATTGCAGAAGCCTCCATTGCCAGATCTGATACTATCTCGGAAGTGACAGTGATGACTTGGGTGTTAACTTCTGATCCAGTTAGTTAAAGGGGGGTGACAACTTGCAGAACTGTATGCAGTGACTTGATGCACCATCTGAAAATCATATCGTGAGACTTTTGATTGCAACATGTCATGAAATTATTGTATAACCAGCAATTGAAAAATAGACCATATCTTGTTACTTCTAACCCCCAGTTGATGAAAATGCACATTCCTATTTGACAGACAGATTTTCTCCCGATAAATATATCTTAACATTACCTATCAGCCTATGATATACATCATCTTTTCGTTCTGCTGGGCCTTAAAAATCTCAGTCCTGTTCTGTGGACTGGGGGCCCTGAGGTAACTTCCTTAACTGCTTTGTTTTACTACAGTTTAATGCCTGTGCTTTGATCGAGCTCTCTGGTTGATCTTGCCTCTGAGTCTGTGCCTTATCTGTTGGAGGATGTTATCACACTGCATCTAATCAGCAGCCAGGTCACCCTGGCTTAATCCTGCAGCAGTGTGGCACTGCATGCAATTCATCAGAACAAGCATTGCTGTCGAGATCGGGGATAACGAGAGGATAAAAACGCACAGCACGTTGCTGGCTCTCCAGGGCCCACTGGAGAAGCACTTATAGCATCCAAATGGAGAGGCTGATTTAGAAGAGAGGCCATCTCTCATCCGAGAGAATATCTGCAGCACTGTTAGCACCCTTTGTGGTTTGCAGATAATTGTGAGAGGTTTAGGTGGAAAAAGGACGGCGCTTATTTATTTGATTGATGATTCTGAATTCAATGTCAATGGAAAAGTTATTTTTCATATAGAACTGATTTTTTCCCCTTCTGCTTCCTCAGGTTTTGTGAGTCACCCACAAGTGACCTGGAGATGAGGAATGGCCGTGGACGGGGTAAAAGAATGAGGCCCAATAGCAATACGCCAGTCAATGAGAACAGCAACTCTTCTGATAACAAAGGCAGCAACAACAGCAAGACTCGAGGCGCATCCAACAGCAAAGGGCGACGGGGCAGTCAGAATTCCTCTGAGCGGCGCACCCCACCAAACAGCAACACTGAGGATGTAAAAGCTAGTCCTTCATCTGCTAACAAACGCAAGAACAAACCTGTCTCAGACATGGAGCCCAATTCCAGTTCAGAAGACACTAAGGGTAGCAAACGAATGCGCACCAATTCAAACAGTGGAATACCTCATACTGTTCTTCCCCTCTCCAACATCAAAGCTGAATCCTTGCCTCCCTCTTTGGATCGCAACTGCCCCTCACCAGTGCTTATCGACTGCCCCCATCCCAACTGCAACAAGAAGTACAAGCACATTAACGGCCTGAAGTATCACCAGGCTCGTGCTCACAATGATGATGACATCAAGCTGGACATAGATGGTGATAGTGAGTATGGTGAGGACTCCACTTTGCACCCAGAGCCAGGCAGTTGCAATGGTGCATCCATTTCTCAGAAGGGATGTGCGTCTCCTGCACGGTCAGTCACCCCCAAAGGCAGAGGATTTGATGCCCAGAGCCCATCACCATCATCAGGAAAGTTCAGCTCCAAGCAGCCTGGCAAGAAGAAATCGGAAGCTGAGCATGACTCTGGTGTGCCCATGGATGGCTGTGAAGATGGCCCATGTCTTACAGATGAGACAAGCAACGATGGCATTGATGAAAAAAGAGGTTTGGACAAAGCTAAGAAGTCTGGCAGTGGTACCAAGGCAGACAAGCTCGCTCAGAAGGCAATGAAGACTGCAAGGCCCCTCGTTCCTTCCTTACCTCCACAGCAGTTGTACGCCTTACCAACCTCTGGCTTCCCTGCCCCCAATTCTGGCTCCTCCTCCAGCATGGGCTCTGTGGTCCAGTCCATCAGCAAGAGCCCCCAACTAAAAACGACTCAACCCAAACCTGCAGTAATGGGAGATCCCTCAATGAATCCAGCCTTGGGGAGCTCTAAGGACAAGAAAAAGAAAGATAAGAAAAAGAAGGAGGGTGGTAAGGAAGGAGACAGTCCAAAAGCCCCTGGCAAAGGAGGGAAACCCGAAGAAGGTAAAAGCCCATATTCTGAGAGCTCAGACCAAGGGAGCAAGAGTGAGGGGCTGTTAAATGGATCCACAGATCCACATCAAAGTCGGCTAGCCAGCATGAAAGCAGAGGCAGACAAAATCTACAGCTTCTCTGATAATTCTCCCAGTCCTTCTATAGGTGTGGCCAGTCGGATAGAAAGTGGGGGGATGGCGCAACCTCTCACTCCACTTCTTGTGGTTACCCAAAATGGGGCCGATAACTCTTCTGTGAAGACCAACAGCCCAGCGTACTCGGACATCTCTGATGCAGGGGAAGATGGAGAGGGCAAAGTGGAGGGAGTGAAGGTCAAGTCTGAGGATCAGGCAGTTCGGGAAGGCGCCAAGAAATCCCTGTTCCCATCCCAGCCACCAAACAAAGACTCTTCTTATTACCCAGGTTATGAAACGTACTACTCGCCCAATTATGTCAACCCAAACCCCAGTCCAGGAGTTTCTAACACTGTCACATCATTGCAAGATGGTGCAGTGAAGGTGAAAAAAGAGGAAGACCCAGAACCTGGGAATGACAAGGGCAAATCAGAGCCATCTGAAGATCGAAAGCCAGAAATAGGTGCATCCTCTCAGCAGCCACCGCAGCCTTCAGTCATTCAGCAGCGTTCTAGCATGTTCATGCAGCCCCTCTATTACAATCAGTATGCTTATGTACCTCCCTATGGCTATTCACCTGATCAGGCCTACCATAACCACCTGATGAGCACAAACCCAGCTTACAGGCAGCAGTGTGAAGACCGGCAACGGCAAGCAGCTGAACAGCATCGTGCTGCAGAGAAGAAATCAGAGGCTGCTCAGAAGGATAGGGAGGCGTCCATGAAGCAAGAAGAATGGAAGCAGAAAGCTTCGGTTCCTCCTACCTTGTCTAAAGCGCCAAGTCTCTCAGATTTGGGCAAACCGTCCCCACAGGGCAAGCCCAAAGATCCCTCGGAGCCTGGCAAGTCAGTCATTATCCCCAAAGGAGAAGATGGCAAGGGACAGACCCAGCAAGGTGAGGGGTTGAAAATGAAGCTAAGTGAAGCTGGACATCATGCGAAAGATGAGCAGAAACCAGGCCTCGAGTCTGGGAGATCGGCTATGGAGCAGGCAATGTACATGTACAGACAGGTATGAAACTTAAGATGCCTCAAGCATTGCTTAAACATTTTCTTTCTACAATATAGTTGAATCATTTTTATCACACTTTTAACCTTTATGGATTTTTTGAGAAATGTACAACTCTTGAGAGTGACATTTTGATAATACAGGTACATGCATCCTCACTATGTACTTATCTTTTATTCATAATGGGCATTTCAAACTCCACTTTCTTTCCCAGGAGCCAGACTCTCGACTGTGGCCCTACGTTTACCCCAGCAAGTACCCCGATGCTCAGAAACAGATTGATGAGGAGAGACGGAAGGAAGAGAGAGAGCAGGATCGTGAGCGTGAAAGGGAAAGGGAAAGGGAAAAAGATCGGGAGAGAGACCGGAAAGGCAAAGACGAAAGGCCGCGTCATAAAGACGCTCCCTCCAAAGAGGAAAGCAAGGAAGGGGCCGAACCACGAACTTCGTCTGCCTCAATGGAGCATAGAGGAGTCAGCAAAGATCCACGAGCACACATGCAGTTTCACTCACCTCTGCCGCAGCACCAGTCGTATATGTCTTACATGCACGGATACCCCTATGGCCAGGGTTATGACCCCAGCCATCCGGGATACAGGGGGATGCCTACTGTCATGATGCAGAATTACCCTGGTAAGTCCTTTGTGGAGATAACTATAAACCACCTTAGGGAAAGTATTTAATTTTACCTTATATAAAGGGCCACTATTAATTTCACCCCTTTCCTAGGGTCGTACCTGTCACCAGGGTACTCTTTTTCTCCATATGGCAGTAAGATGCCACCTGGAGAGGAGGGTGAGAAGGCTCGTGCCAGTCCTACAGTGAGTGGCAAGTCTGCATCGGAGTCTAAAGCTCTGGACATCCTGCATCAGCATGCTAGCCAATACAAGAGCAAATCGCCCACAGTGGGTGAAAAGACGCACCATGAAAGAGACAGAAGTGGGAGCGAGAGGGAAAGAGACGGTGAACGTCCGAGATCTTCGCCCTCTCAGAGGATCATGCCTTCCCACCATCACCTAGGCTATCCACTACTCCCAGGACAGTATGACCTGTCCTATGCTACAGGTAAACAATAAAAATAGCTTAGGGTGTACTCACACTAGGACTGTCAAAATGGCTGAAAAACTAAAGTCGAATTTTGTACTTAAATATGATCAATATTCAAATTATATTCGAATTTAAAAGGCATAATTCCAGTTAGGGGGAAAAGCTTTTGGCTTCTCTCCTGATGCCACAAGAGGGCGCATTGAGCAAAATATTACTAATGCGCGTTTATTCAAAGCAATAAAATAACACAACTATCTTTGAAAAAAAGTGCATAATGTTTAAATTTATGTTTATAAACCATATATAATTAATTAATTTGCTTAAACAATTAGAAACAAAACAGTATCATTGTTACAGTTCGACTCACAACTGCAACAAAAGAAGGCTATCACAAATGAAATAAGTTTCAAAAAATATATTATAAGTATCTAGGGGAAAAACAAAAGAAAATAAAGAAAACAATCAAAAATGCCGAAGTTCTCAACATGGCCACGGAAGAAATCAGTGAGGATCTGGTGGAGGAGAAGTTCTAAGCCAAAGCAAGGAAAAAAAACAACAGAACAACTCCATAGGGCTGTGACGGTCTCCGTGACAACCGCGTCACCGGCGGTGGTCGGTTGTCACCGTGGTTGTCTATTGCCACCGGCGGTAGTGCACGTGACGTCACACACTTTATAACATGCATAATACAAAGTTTTGTATACAAGTGTAATATAGTAACAGTTGCAAATTGTTTTATTTAGACTAGAAATCTATGCTAATTCACAAATTACCTCAAATGCCATACACGGCGTTTCCTTTAGATTGGAAGGTTTGAGCGCAGGAAAATACAGTTTATTCGAGTTTACGAGCGATGGACCTTGTTGGGAAACCAAATACTACATCGCCGATCTGGAATCATTTCCATTCATGTCACCCATCCGCGTTTGTACAAGTGTCTTCAAGTTCACGTGATCTCAAACGCCCGGCTGGTCAGGTTTGTGTTGGTGAGGCTTTCTCCAAACTGGCCAAATACGAGCGAGACAGCGGTAAATGGAAGATTCCAACAAGAAATGTGGCAACATACGCCGCGATTCCTATTCCACAGAGAGCGCGTGCAGACGAGGAGTTGCTTGGTGGCGGAACAGTGAACCGTGTCTAAACCGGACGCCGCGTCGCAACACAACAGGTTGAGTCTGTCTACAGGACATTTGAACTTTGTGTCAGTACGTCATAAATAGGACGAGGCAGTTTACTGTGAGGGATTTGTCGTGTCGTATCACGCCGTATCTAGTGTAGACAGCATCACTGATTATAATGGGTTCTCGCCGCGCCGCTCGCGTGAGGTGTATTTAACTTTCTTATTTAAGGCTACTTTCCTATTTAACTGTATTATTTATTTGATATTTATTTTAGTGTTTTGCAGGCTGAGTGATTACTGACGGAAGTGCTAATATAAACACGCACGTTTGTTAATAGATGATTGAGCCTCATTTATTTATTTTTGCGTTTCAGAATTATATATATAAATATACACAACACCGCGCCACCGGCGGTTGTTGGGTTATTACCACCGCGGTGGTAAAAATCTGCCACCGTCACAGCCCTACAACTCCACACACGACGCTAGTTAGTAAAACAAACATTTAAATATCCGCAGCCCAACTATACCAGGTGTTCCCAATCACAAGCAGACAACTGCTAATGACAAACAGGAAACAAGACAAATATCAAAACACGGCAAGACCGTGACAATCATGTATGTATGTATAGTTTAATACAAAGGACCGAAAACCAATCCCAGTAATTTTTCATTTAAAAACATGAGATGCAGTGGGATGGGGAAAAACTGCCATAAAGTCTCGAGACATGTTTTTAAAAGTTTAACTTACATTAATTTTACATGGCTTTCTAAACATGCAGCTCTCTTGTGCGAGACACGAGTGCAACGGTGATAGATGTCCCTCTAGAAAATGTGATAAATATGCGTTCTGTGTGAACGGCTTGGTTTCAGTTTTGACGTAAACAAGATCTTTTCCGCACTGACGTTCTCTTTTTCCACAATATTTTAAATGAACAATGTAGCAACGCCGCATCTAGGTGGGTTCAACTGGATAAGCTATGAAACACATTAAAATGCAACGACACTTACATCGTCATCGCATCTTGTGCGCCACTAATACGGCAGCCTGACACGCACCTAAAATCAGAATGCAACGTTTTTGCATTCGAATGTGGCTTTTTATTTTAAATTCGACGAATATTAAAAATTTGAATACATTTTTTTGACAGCCCTAACACACACTAGGCGTTTTGAACCGTACCCGAGCGCGTTTGACCCCCAAAGCCTGGTTCATTTGACTAGTGTGATCGCTCCGTGCTGTGCCTGGGCGTAGTTTGTTTAGCCGTCCCTGGCTCGCTTGGAAGAGGTGGGCCAGAGCACGGTTCAGTTGGGCTCAGGCGCGGTACTCATATAATGTGAGCGCTCACCGCACTGGAGCACGAAACAGCTACTATTTTGTGTGCGCTACTGTCATCATTACGACCACAAACATATTCTATTACTACTACACTACACTTTTCAATTAATTTAATCAAATCAAGTATATTTAGGTTTATAACGGGTCTGGTTCTCACCTTATTGATGAACAGGAATTATAGTTTGCGAGTAAAGCTGCAAATTCTTTCATTAACGTCAACTGCCTCCGTAATAATTCTCTGATACATATAAGTGAAAATTGCTGCACGGCATAAATTATAAATTTATTAGAATCTTAGCGAAAGTGGGTTTTTTTCCGTTATCTCGTACATTACGTAAGCGTGCTCCGGCCCAGAATGTTTATTGCAAGTGAGTGCAGGGCAGTGGGGAGGGGGGGACAGTCGCGCTTGGTTCAAGCCAACCGTGCCTAGTGTGAGTACACCCTTAGTCTAGGTTGACTTAAAGGGGTGTTTGTAAAATCAGTAAAGGATTTTCATGTTTTATCACAGAAGCTGGCCTTGACCATGACTGAATTCCTGTTTTTAAAAGTAGTCTTTCAGAAACACTGATACATAATTAAGGTGTTTCTCCATCTCACAGGTATCTCCTCTTCTGCCATTGTTGCCAGTCAACAAGCCTCTGCCCCCTCACTTTACCCTCCAGCACGGAGGTGAGAATGGTAAGAAGATTCATCTTTATCTTCAAGCACAAAGATTTTACGTTATGCATTGGGCAATGTAGTTATATATACACAGTATTTCCCACCACTTTTAAATATCTGTTGGTGTTTTAGCAAAAGAACCATTATTTTGGCTGAAAGTCATTATTGCTTGGTAGATTCAAAATATGTAAAGCAAATTGTAGTAACAAAACAATACAGACAATCAAATAATCATGATTTTCTTGAATTTTTCACTTTCATCAGACTTAAAGAATTACATTTGTTTTTTGTTTAATGGGCCATCATAACAATGCATAGTGATAAACAACCATATTTACCATATGTATATTTCCCTAAAGTATTTTAAAGCATGCAAAATGCTCTGAGGGGCTTCCACATACATTTCGGTGAATCGTTCAATGTGTTTATTCTTTAAACGGGGCAGTTTGAAACAACTGAGCTGCAGAAATGAATTGAACCTCCTAACTCATTTTTGCTGCTATTAAAATATGTCTTTATTATCTCACACACAAGCCCTGGCGCAAGAAGTGGATGTATAACTAGGCTACTCCCATGGTCTTTAGAAACTTAATGGGCAATAAAAAGCATATTAAAATCATCACAATATTCACAATGCAAGTTAATTTTATATTGCTAACAAAATAATATTGATATATCGTCCAGCCCTAAATTGTGTTGTATCCTTGACTGATTCCCTGGAATTAAGTGCTGTACAGTCTTTGCTGTCCTCTAGTGGTCAAAATCTAAAGAAATTCCCAAGGCCTTTTCATGCACGACTACAATGGCTGTTTAGTCACATTATAATGCAGCATATACACTTGTCCGCTGCCTATTAAGTTGTTTATCATATTTGAAAATACATAATGAAATGAAAATATATATTAAGTTTTATTCTCATTTCCATTCTAGGGAGAAGTAACTGGCTGTTCTTCTGCAGACATGTGACTGGTTCACATGAGGATGTGATGTGGAGCTGATGACATCAGTTCAATGATGTTCCCGATTTCTTTACGGTTCTTTTTCCTGGATTTCCCGGCGTCTTTGACCAACACCGTCAGAGAGGAGAACGTGGATGCCACGGCTTCTACATACACGCCGATCTCCACCTCGGGAAGCACACATCCGGACGCCTCCCTCTCTGTGCTGCTGGCTACATACTCAGGAGAGAGGAGACACAATCTGTCTGCAGAAACGTCATGTGATGCGCAAGCTCTCCGAAAAACATGGACCTACAGAGTTTAGGAAATCTTGAATGAACCTGGATGCAAAGACATTCTGGAAGTCACTACATTGTGTTTAAAGCATGGGCAAAGCATGGAGTGCTACTGATCTGGACTGCTGCTTTAGAGCCAAGAGGACTACCAAGGTTGTTGGGGTTTTTTTGCCCCGAAGGATTCCAGCGTCTTTGTTGCCGCTCTTCATCTTCATACATTTACATTCACAATCTATTTGTGGACTATGCAAGTGGATAAGACTTGGTTTTCTTCACTCAGTTCATTCAGGGCAGTAAATTCAAGTTCATGTTACCATTGCGAAGCTATCGTCAACATACTTGAGAGTAGACAGTTCTTTGTCCAAGAGGCAGTTTTTAAACGCACTTCCCCGTCTATGTTGTTCATAGTTATGTTTCTTTCTCATCAATGGACGATGAACAAATTGCTCAAAGTCAGCTTAGCACTGGTCGTTTTGCTGTGCAAATGTTTTGTTCTCGAACGGGCGACTTTGCTTCGCATTGGTCGGTTAAACAATGACTGGATTTTCAGTCAAGTGATGGGCCTTCTGACGTTTTGGATTATCCGGATCGTGGAGGGAAGATGAAGCATTGGCTGCTCTCTGACATGCTTACATGGAGTGTCCCAAAAAGCAGGAACTTTGACTTCCAGACTGGATTTAGGGATTTTTCCGGCCTGTATTGACCGTTATCATATGCGGACACAAGTCTATCTGCTTCTCCCAGGCTCTAGATAGTCATTTGGGACACGATGTGTGTGTTTGCAATGGAGTTACCAGACTCTACTGAACTGTGTTTCTGGTCACGAACTGAACCTTCACACACGGATACCTTGCTGCTTGCGAATCTCATGCCAGATTGCATGAGTGAAGTCCAAAATGGGGCGAACCTTGAAGGCTTAAAGCGATCCGAGTAAGATAACCCCAAAAGAGGCTTAGAGCCGGCATCCAGCTTCTAGACTTCTTCTACTTTGGGTCAGTCCTCCGATCCACAGACTTGCGGAGCACGAAACAAGGAAGACCTGAAAAACCGCTCTCTCACTTTCTTCTGTACGTCTGCATGGTATAATCCAGCACTCGGTAAAAGCATTAATCCAAACAGAGCAATGCAACACAAGCAGGTGTCCTTCCTTTCCTCCCTCACTATGTGCTTTCTGTATATATTGTACAAAGGAATTATTTTAAAAAAGGTTGTTGGATGCTATCGGATTTTACTATCTCTCTTTCTCTTATTTTATTTTTTTTTGTCTGTTAGCCTTTTTTTCTACCATTGTTGACATAATATCAACGTTTAGCTGGTATAACGGCTTTATATTGGAAGTGTTTTTGTTTTTTTACTACTTTTTCTACCCCTCCTCTTCAGCGTCAAGTCGGTCCCACTCTGCTTTGAAACGGTTTAGAAGCACATGTTTTGCGTTTACTGAAATAAAGTCAGTTTTAATAAAACGTCAGGATTTTTAGTCAGCACCCCTGCAAAACACATCGCAATGACACGTTCATATTTCAGAAGGGAACTACGGCGAAGGAAGCGACGACCCGAGTCCGGTGCTATCTGGAGCTAGTTTTTCCAGTTCATCATCATGCAGTTATTGTGTGAATCTGAAACTCTCAGGAGAGCATTATTGAAATCTGAGCCATTTAAATCATCCTGGCATTTTCATCGCTCTCTGCTGTATTCAAACTTGATTATTGAACAGCACAGGGAAGAAGACATTACTTAACGTAATTCGTTTATAGTGAAGAGGCGGCTTTTCCCCCATGTTAAACATGACCGTTTGTTTTTCATCTCAGTCGTGAGACAAAACGGCAAACGTTCAGTATCGGCAAGATGGGATTTTTGCTACTTAAATTTATAACTGAGCATTAATTTCAATGCCACCACAAACCCTAATCTGATTTTAACTAATGCTCATGGTAATGAGGCCTAATGGCACAATGCATTAGTTTTATTTTGTTGTAGGAGAGACCCGGGCCAGATCTCTAAGAATTTTTATTTTATCCTCTCTGTGCAGATGGAAATCTTTACACTTTTTATGCTGATTTAGGACCAGCTTTCTCTACCTAAACCCTAAACAGTAACTAAGAGATATCGCAGCACTGGTCTCAGATCAGCATCAAAAGGCTTGCGCTAATACGAGAGCGTTAGGATTTTTATATGTAGTAATAACCTCACTTTTAGTTGTTCTGTCTCCACGCGTTTAGCCAGTAAACCTGTGCTTGTCTGGTGACTTGATTCATAAATGTTGAGGAAAAAGCGCTTGATTGTTTTAATTTATTTTTGAGGGTTCTTCTTTTGTTGTTGCTGTTGTTTTTTCTAGTTCGAGTTTTCTCCTTGTAGAAAGATGAAACAGCCGGTTTTAACAGTTCAAACATTCGTTCATATTTGTCTCAGACGGTGCTAATATAGCCTGCCCTGTGCGATCCTTGTGGGAAGAGAAGAGGGAATTTGCTTTTTTGGTTTCATTTCTAATTTCTGTTTTTATTAAGCCCCTCCCACAACCCATCCCACTAATTAAGCCCCACCCACCCCACATCCATAGAGAGCAGCGGCTCAGTGTCGGTCATCGGTACTTGAAAGAAAGATGTTTACACCTCTTCATTTCTGTGTTTGGATACACTTCTCTCTCTTTCCCTGCCTTCCTCTCTGTCTAGCTGCCTCTGTCCCACTCTCTCTTCCTAGGGATCTCTCATGTAAAGTGTAAATTGCTACATTTTTTATACAATACTGTAACTTGCCTTTGTACATTTAGGCAGAAAATAAATCTTTTTATGAGACAATCACTCCTGTTAATCTGTGTCTTATGTGTCTAAAAGAGTCACAAGTGCATTATAATTGAAAGCTATCTTCTGATCAGATATTAAATTTAGTAAAAATACATAAATAAATAAATCAGGACAGTGGGAGGTTTTTCAAGGTTTGTGAACTCCTAGAGGTTTGCAAGAATGGGACAGCAATATTAATTCAGAATTATTATTTTTTAATAACTATGGAAACACTTGGATTATATAAAATATGTATTAAAGTAGTTGGTTGAGATAGCATGCAAAGATGTTTAATCTATTTTAAATGAATTCTGTTTAAAATCACTGAACCCTCTGCGGTACACTGTTCTATAATGCCATTTTAAATAAATTCAGTAACAAAATAAAAGAAAAAGCTGTCATATGGTCAAAAAACTAACATAATGGTCCACATTTTTAATTCTACTCTTATTTATTGTTTAAACATGTTATCTAATTATATTGATGTTTCTTCTAAGAATTATATTTTTATACATTTAGAATTCCTATAAATAATTTTGAGTGAATTATTATTATTATTATCTTGTAATATTATACTTACAAGCCAATTCATCCTCAGTGTTAATCATTTTGTGTAAAAAGGAGTTAAGGACCAACAGCATAGAAAAAAAGATCCAGACTACAATCACATTCCCAACATCCATCTGGAACCATAAACCCAGGCCAATCTGAGACTATCATAATAAATGCAGAGTAGAAGATCAGAGTAGAATATATAAAAATATATGTTTTCTCGTTTTTATATCCACACTTGTTTTCAAAAAAACCTAAACTTTCCTCCAAATAACTGACCAAATCAATAACAGTCTTAAATCTTATCTATTTTATCTTAATCTTATTTTAAAATCTTAATCTCTTAAAACAGGAATTGTATTACCAGGCTTTGGCCAGCAGAGGGCTGTCTTTTACCTGCTTTTAGTTCTCCGTATTTTGCAGTTGTGAAGCAGCTTCTGTTACACTTCACTAATGAGTGTCTTCACTATTGTGTGTGTGTGTGTGTGTGTGTGTGTGTGTGTGTGTGTGTGTGTGAGAGAGAGACCCTGGAGCACAAAAGCAGTCATAAGTAACACAGCTATATTTGTAGCAATAGCCAAAAATGCATTGTATGGGTCAAAATTATAGATTTTTCTTTTATGACAAAAATCATTAGGATATTAAGTAAAGATCATGTTGATTAGTAATATGCATTGCTAAGAACTTCATTTGAACAACTTTAAAGGTGATTTTCTCAATATTTAGATTTTTTTGCACCCTCAGATTCCAGATTTTCAAATAGTTTTATCTCAGCCAAATATTGTCCTATCATAACAAACCATACATCAATGGAAAGCTTTCAGATCATGTATGAATCTCAATTTCAAAAAATGTACCCTTATGACTGGTGAAGCTATCGGCATATCGGAAATAGCATGAAAAGGGCCGATACCGTTTGTTAATTAACTGCATGGAGACAATGAGTTGCATGTTTTTTGCATAATCCAACTTTTTTTCTCTGGGCAAAATAATTAAATACTTGTCAAAACAAAATAAAATCTGTACAAAATATAGTTTGTCAGACAGCATAGTAGCTACAGCCTATGCAAATGTAAAGCTGATGAATCCAACAAGTGAAATGGCCACACTCATCATAGGTAAGTCGCAATGGCAATTCCCCGGCGTTGAGATGGCCACACACTAGAGGATTTTAAGGCCGATTTAGACCCCTGAACGTTCGGGGGATGTGGCCCGATTCATGCTTGCCGCAAGCACTGGTGTCAAAAGTATTCACATTCATTACTCAGGTAGAAGTATAGATACTAGGGTTTTAAAAGACTTCTGTAGAAGTTGAAGTATCAACTCAAGTAAAAGTGTAAAAGTACTGGTTTCAAAACTACTTAAAGTATAAAAGTAAAAGTAATGTAAGGAAAAAAATGCCATTAAGGACAAAAGCTTAGGCCGCGCCACAGAGGCCTATTGTGCACTACCCCACCTCCTCAAAAAAACTGTTTTCTGAAGGCCATAATGACTATAATGTTATATTAAAATGTTAATGTTGAAAAATTTGGGATGCACTAGGCTACCTGTTTCAGCCGCATATATGCCCATTGAAAATGAACACATTTTAGTACAATGCAAATACATAAAAAAAACATATATGTGTACTACTGAGCATTAACGTGTTTCATGGAGCGGAAGATGATCCTGGCTACAAACCTCCTCGCTGGTGCTTGGTTGGGACATTTCTCTCGAGTTCTCTTCTTGAGTCTCTGCCACGGACACTGTTGCCAACTCTCGCGAGACAAATAAGCAACCGCAGCTTCAAAAACAAGCCCAATATTTTATTTGATGATTTATTATCATCAATATTATTTATTAACAATTATTTATAACTAATAAATGAGCCTGCGACATATTAAACTGAAACCACTCTTTTATCTGAAAAGCAAAAACAGAAGCTATTTTACAAAAATCAGCAAACTGCAACAAAAGTGGGAACAAAACTCATCTCCAATCACCTGTGAGCAGAATAAGATTGAGAGATGGAAAAGGAGAAAAACACAAGAGCTTCAAAGAGGAGCTGTAACATAGCTACATATGTATAGCCTAAAATATATAGGGGTCAATTTTTCTGTCACTAGCCTTTACAGAAATATTACACTTGGTTACAATTTTTTATATTTTAAAATGAAACAATGTGTTATTTGAACAATTACACCTTCTTGAGCCATCAATGTGGCAATATTTGTTTTTAATTAATTATAAAGAATTCCAAGCACCACAAAATTGCTCGTTACAGCCATGTACAGAGGGAACGTGCTTCATTATGAGGTCAAAAACAAAATAAAGTTTTTCTTCCATTTAAAATAAAATAATGTATACATAACTATCAAATAAATGACTGTGGCGCAGTGGTAGAGCATTGCGTTAGCAGCGCAAAAGGTTGTGGGTTCGATTCCCAGGGAGGGTATATTGCGTGAATTTGCGTCTACCTTAATAAGGACCAAATGTGTTTAATTCTGTAACCATCAAGCAAAGCAATGGATAGAGGAAGTAGTACCTACATAAAAATGGTGTATGAATCAAATACCTCGTCCTCGACAGCAGTCTTGTTTGTTATCTTCTTGAGACCCACGTCCGAAAGCATATTTAACAACTTTATGTTTGAGAAAGACACTAAAACCTGTGGAAAGTTACGTAAAACCCTAGTTCACATCATAAACATGTATCATTTAAAATAGGGAAAGACGTTTTACTTCTTGAAAATCAGTTGTCGGCCTCTGAGGTACTTTTTAGTGCTGTTTTGCTGCCCAGCTTCGCGCCATCAGGTGACCAGCGCGGGAATGAAAAGCCGCGCGTGCTTGAGGATTCGGCAGTTGCCATGGAAACCCCCGCGTAAGTGCTGGAGGAGAATCAATCTCGTAAAGAAAGACAGAAGAATACAACACGAATGCAATGGTGTCCATTGAAAATAAGAGTTGATATTTGCCAAATCTATGCACGACATGTAACATTTGTTCAATATTAAAAACTGTCAGGCCGAGAAGATTGCGTGTGAGAGCTTGTGAAGTCCTCGTGATGTTCTGTCCCTTTATATGCGAGGCACGTGCGCGATTAGAATTCAAGGCGCGCGCTCTCCCACAGTACTTGCGCCAAACACAAACAGCTCACTGTATGAGAATCTAAAACACTTCTCTTTATACTCACACAGTACTTGTGCCAAACACAAACAGCTCACTGTATGAGAATCTAAAACACTTCTCTTTTTAATGCCTTGCAAGGATATGCAGCGATTTAAGACAATTGCACGACGATAGATGATACAATGAATACAGTAAATGCCATTGAACTGAATGATTGCCACATTCTTTTACCATCATACCGCATTTACATTGTACTTAATAGTACTATAGTACTACAGTTCTTTGCTAGTGTTGCTTACATTCAGTGTTGGGAAGGTTACTTTGGAGATTGCAATACCCTATCTAAAATGTAATAAGTAGCGTTAACTATTTCAATTACTTTAAGTAATGTAACTGATTACATTTGATTACTTTTCTAAATTTCTAATGTCTTCAACTGTTAATCATTTTCAAGCATGAAAGACACCTTACAGACAGTATACTGAATACTGTCACTTTCAAAATCTTTCATTGCTTGAATTAAGATTATAATAATTAATTTGAAAGCACAGCCACCACAAAATCAGACTTACCTTGAGATCATTCTGAGGTTAAATACAGGTTTAAAACCAAAACAAGATATAGTTTAGTAGCTATGATACTGTTTTGAAATCAAATCTTTGCATAGTTATGACAGGAAACACTGGATCTAAAAATGCCATGGAGAAAAACAGTTCATCTTAAAAATAAAGCATATGCATAAACCCAAATAAGAAATAAAACAGTTATTGAATAAGCATGAGTTCTATTCTGTGTCTTAAACTACTGAAACATTGGTGTCTCATATTTTAGAGCAGTCACTGCAATTTATCAAAGAAATCTATTAAATTTGTATGAGTGTGTGTGAAAAAAAATCAGATGTAACCCCCTTTGTAATCGCTAACATTTCCGTAAGCAAATGTAATTTAATTACACATTCTCAGTAGCTGCAACTGATTACAATTACATTTATTTAGTAATTAAATTACGTAATTTAGTTACACCAGATAACTAGTTACTCCCCAACACTGCTTACATATGCATATTAAGTGCACACCTTTTACTCAAGTGAATATTTCTCAAGTTGGTATTATGATTATTAATCATTGTGTAAACAAACACTTCTACCGGTATAGCACAGGAAGACAGATAGGCGTACACTATGGGGCAAGTTGTCACAAGGGAAACTAGCTTATCTGGATTTTCAGCTAAACAGTAAAACAATTAGGTTATAAAACCAAAAGAGATCAATAAAACAATAAAAATGTGTTAAAGATAAATAAATGACAACTACCCCACTTCTAATTTAACTCTCCGCTGTATAAACACTAGCAATGATTTCATGTATTCACCACCTATGCAATATGCAATATGTGTGTGTTTTATTGTTAAATGATATTTGCATAAGCATTTATGATCTGTATAGTCAGAGCTGGGTAGTAACTGATAACATGTAATCTGGTTTACGTAATCAGATTCCAAAAATTAAGTACTTGTAATTAGATTAAATTACATTTTAAAATATTTGTACTATACAGTTACTTTTTCATGGATTAGGCTACATGATTACATATTATTTACACAATAGCAATAATTCATAATTTATTGACTCTCCCTACAATTCCTCTTTTTCATATTTTTTAAAATAGCCTACCGCTTATACAGTCAGAAAGTCTTCCAGTTTTGTGGACATTCACACAGAGATCAGTCATTATTCAGGTGGCTACACAGCTTTTGACCACTGGATTTACAAAAATCATTTCAGGTTTAAGAAGTGTTTCAACATTGCATCAACTACTGAATCAGCATCAACTACTGATGAACACATTATATTTTATTTAGCATTATCACTCAGTCGGTTATTTTACCATGTATTACTTTGGAAGGTGTTTGTCTTTCAAACACACTAGAATGAACAAATTCACCAACTTTTTTGTCATCTGATCCTCTTTCACCTAATACATTTGGTGATTTTCAGTGTTGATAAAATTTCAGTATTTTATTTTTATTTTTTTATTGCATCTTTTTTATCAACATTTCAACCACTTATAACATAAACATAACCAAACCAACCAACAAACAATGCCCATCTTTTACAACGCTAGTGATAAAAAAGAAAAAGAAAAAAGAAAGTGCATTATGACATACCAAAACTCAAAATATTACTTAAAGAAACATCGATAAAATCCAGGTATGGAGTCCAAACTTGAGGAAAAGAGTAACACAAGTTAAGAATTCTGAGGGAATCTTTCAAGGATGAGGTTTGTCTCTGATCCAAGTTAACAATATTTTTTTTTTCTAGGCAGCAAAGGCTAGAATGTCAAATAGATTACTGTTGAATTTGTTTTATTTTATTTTGATTCATTTTAAAATAATTTGTTTTAATTTAACATTTTTATTGTTTCATTAATGATTAGCTTTTCATTAAACTCATAACCCCCTGCAGTTACCCAGTTTGGGAAATCTTGTTTAATATAAGTTTAATATAATGTTTAATACAGTTAATGTTGTAGATAACAAACTGAATATATTTTCTTACTCTTTGTATTTTTATATTAGTATTGTAAAATAGCTATTATCCTATTTATCCTAGGTCAAAAGTAATCTAAAAGTAGTCTGATTAAATGACCTAAAATGTACAGCACAAAAGCAGTCATAAGTAACACAGGTATATTTGTAGCAATAGCCAACAATACATTTTATGGGTCAAAATTATCCATTTTACTTTTATGCCAAAAATCATTAGGATATTAAGTAAAGATCATGTTCCATGAAGATATTTTGTAAATTTCCTACCGTAAATATATCAAAACTTCATTTTTGATTAGTAATATGCATTGGACTTAATTTGAACAACTTTAAAGGCGATTTTCTCAATATTTAGATTTTTTTGCACCCTCAGATTCCAGATTTTCAAATAGTTGTATCTCAGCCAAATATTGTTCTATCATAACAAACCATACATCAATGGAAAGATTATTTATTCAGCTTTCAGATGATGTATACATCTCAATTTTGAAAAATTGACACTTAAGACTGGTTTTGTGGCCCAGGGTCACAAATGTGTAATGTAATGGATTACAATACTAACTACAATTTTGGTCATGTAGCCTAATTTGGAATCAGTAACGGATTACAATTTGTAAGTAATCTACCCAGCTCTGTGTATAGTGCTGTTGACCTTCATTTACAGCGGATGTGAACATACAGAACGGAAGAGTCGCAGGTACATCCGTCCACGTGCTTGAAGAGCGGCTGCAGCAGCATCAACGATAGGGGCGGAGCCTGTTCGCTAAGCCACGCCCCCGGTGCACCGCAAGGCTGAGCAACAAGTCGCAACCGGTCTGCAGAATTTCCCGTTGCACGGCAATGATCTGCGCTCGTGCCCTTGAAGAGCGAAGCACTGTCGGGTTTTGCGATCGTCTGATGTTTATATGCGATAATCACATGTGAATGTACACGCGGAGCCTGATGGAGAAACACACCAGCAGTGTTTGTCATGAAATCTCGGTTTGAAGGTAAGAGACCGATACAATCATGTCCGCTTCCATAGAGTGTTACTTAATGCGTTATTACTGGATACATTAATGGAATTTTAGAGTGATTCTTGAATTGTCAGGATTCTAAAGCGATTCTATGATGCTTTATCGGATACACGATCATCTCTGTCTGGTTATTAGTAGTGAAACTCTGCCACGTTTGCAGTGTTTTCATCCCAGCTCAGATGTTTACAAGAACACTTTATAGTGACACTTTTATAGCATTACTTAGTCATTTATGAACAATATTTAATGCGAGAAATTCGTATTTTTAAAAAAACATCGCACGAATCCAAGTTTTAGGAAAATTCTAACAATCGCTAATGTTATTAACCCTTTAATATGCCTCAATTATTAAATCAGAATAAAGACACAACATTCTCAGTGTTTGTTTACTTCAAAACTATCAACTAATATATATATATATTAATATAAAGTGATGTATTCTGAAGGAATAGGCCTATATATTTACAACGTCCTGATTCAGGACCGTGGTACTAAAATCTATTTACCTCAAGAATACCATGGTACAGTACATGTCCGAAAACATTGTACTGCCATGGTATTTTTGATGCTTTCTTTACATCTGTCTTCTGAAATAAAAGGTAAAAATGACTACTTTTGTTGCCCATTTTGGATGCTGTCAAACAATAAATAAAAATACACATATGAAGAGGACAGTCTGAAAGGTTTAATATTGGTCTGTCCACTGTAAATGTCATGCATCAAAGGGTTAAAGAGAATTAGTGGGAAACTGTTGCTGTTGTTTAAGTATTTTGTTTGATACTTTATGAAATATCAGACTAGAGCTTGTTTGATTACATCTTATAACGACTGCCAAGATATTTGGTTAAGTTGTGTTGTGACATTAACTTGCATAGAGAAAATACTAAAAACATTCCCGACAGCAATAACAACTTGTTTTATTGAGTTAAATGCATTTCTTGTTGTGTTTGGAAGGGTTAAACAGCAACTGGTAACTCAAGGAGAGTGGAGGAAAGTAATTTAATGCGCCGCAGCTCTTTTGTGTTAAAGTCTTTTGGGTTTTCAGCCCTCTGCGGTCATCTAGAATTGTCATTAAATAGACTATCTATACCCTTAAAAATACACCAAGCCCTTTGCATTCACTGTAATGGTGTTTGTTTTGGCATAAGTTGCATAACCTTGAACAAGAAAAAACAGACTGTTTGTTTTTTCCTGTGACGTGGACTCGGCTGAAAAGGGTTTCCAATGGCACTAAAGTGCCGATGACAGTCGTTGAACCCTGATGCTTATAGCGAGAGCTTAAACTTGTAAACACACACACACACCCTTGTGTATTATGGCTATAATTAGCATCTATTAAAACCTGATATTATTACATTAGACAATAGATTAATAGTGCTCAGAATATGATCTGATGTGGTGTGTACACACAGCAGTTGAAGTGAAACACTCATTATGATGTTGCAGTGAATGTGGAGTAAGTGGTTTTGCGGTCAGCTCGGCTTCTGTTTATGCTGGAAGTCAAACAGTAAGGCTTGGCTCCAATTGCAAAAGCAAATGTCATAAGTGTTTGCGTTGAGAAACACATGCATATATACATAAATGCTTTTGGAAGCATACTGAGTCTTGTTGTATGTTGAATCAGATTTAGACCTGCATGAGCGCCACAGCTGAATGCAGCAGAGCATGTGCAGGAACAGCGAGTTAATCAAAGAGTATATCAACCTCAACAGATAACCATAGAAGAGCATGATATGTGTGCTTTCACTTATGAGTGATCTATTTTTTACTTGCATAATATGTGTTCTTACATGCGTGATATGCATGCTTGTATGCATGTGCAATATATGTTTTTACAAGCATATGTGTGCTTACATGAGTGATATGCATGCTTGCTTACATGAAATACGTACTTGCTTGTGCGCATGATATGCATGCATGATAATATGAAAAAATCATGATGATATGCGTTCTAATATGCGTGCATGCATGCTTACATGCATGGTATGTGTGCTTGTATGTGTAAAGATGACATGCATTTTTGCGTGTATGTGTGATATACGTGCTTGTATGCGTGGGAGTTTCATTGAATGGCTCTTGAGTAAGTGAAAACATTGGTTTGTAGGTTCTGAGAGAGGTTTGCAGGCACCATTGCGGTTGAGTCACTGTATTTTTATTGCAGATGTGACTTGTCACTCTGAATCTTCCGCTCTTTCAGACATGAATCTTTGCATCCTCTGCCAGACGTTTCATCAATCTGAGTTTTGCCGCCTCCTCCTCTTAAGGCATCGTAGGCTATTTATGTGAGCTCGCGTTGAGTTACATGAATAATAGAAGCTGAGTGTTAGTCATGGCAGTCAAGTAGACACAGGTTGAGCCGTCGCTCTCTAATGCAGAGATGTGGAATGTGTTTGGAGTGGAGATTTTCCTATATTTGCATTATTTTCAATTCATGCTATGGAACTTCTGACATCCTTGTGGTGTGTTTCATGCCCAGATGTCACCTTCGGACAGTTTGCATGTTCTGCTCACTGTTAAGTCATGTTGTACGTGCAGGAGGGCTCGTGTGTTTTACTAGACAAGAAAATGCCATTACAGTCTTTCTTTCTACTTAAAAGTTTTGCGTTTAATTCAGTGTGGCGTCTATGTAATTATTTGTGAAATTTACTAGCAATTTCTGAGCGAAACTGTTTCAAAGTAAATCCTAAACTGATGTTTACAGTGTTGTTTGTTATGTGAGTTAACCTGAAGCATTATGCATTTCTTGTCTGTAGTTTATTTTAATTTGTGTGAAATGAAAGGGAAAGAAACTCACCTTTTGCCAGAATACTGTGGTTTTATTTTAAGCTATTTTACCTTCCTGATAACATTCACAGCTTATCAGAAAGTAGCAAAAGCTAGTCTGTCTGTCACCACAGCATCTTTTCTTTCAAGAATATCTGAATTTGAATAAAACTGAAAGTGAGGTCAGGATGAGTTCAGCAGGATGATGGTTATTTTACAGGTACAGCTGTCCAATTATACAGACAACACCGTGAACCTCTGTGAAAACCCAGCGAACCGACCTGAGTTTAGAGGAAGTTTTTTACAGAAACAGGGCATCTTTGTTCACATTCGTTACTTGAATCTTTCACTGCCTGGTTTCACAGGATCTGATTTACAGAGCAAAGCAAATGATGCAAGAGACATTGCAATCTAATAGGACATTTTGAAAAAGCTTTCACAATTTGGCAATGTGGGTTAATTTCACAACGACACAATTCATCCCAAATGATAGTTTGCATAAAGTAAATGAAGCCTGTTTTAAGGACCATTAAGATTTTGTTTTTGCATTGTGACATATTTTCATGACAATTAAACACATTTTCCTACATAATTGTCATTACTATAATGTTTTTAGCTTCATTTTACTGTATTACATAACAATAATGTAATGCAATGTGTGTGTTTTTATAAACCAGCACAAATTAAAGGCAGTACAACATACTTTCATTATAATATGCATGTTTTAACATCAGGGTTAGGCTGTTAAAGTAAAACTAAAACCATTAAAAATGCTGCTAAAGCTACAGTTCTCAATTTTATGTAATTTAACTTAATGTATTAAAATAACTAAGACAAAATCTGAAATTAAATAATATAGAATAGACTTTTAAAAAACAAAAACTAATAAAAATGACAAAAACACAACAAAATGACTAAAACATAAACTAGAATTAAAATACAAAATATAAAAATAAAAACCTTGATGATGCTAAAATAAGTTTAAAATATTATTAATGTTTTAAGTGATAATAATATTTATGTGTGTGTGTATGTGTGTCAAAACTAGATCCAAAAAATATTTCTAATAAAATGTAATTATTTTTAATAGTTTTATTTAAAATATATAAGTCTTTTTTTTCCACTTAACAGTGATGGGAATTTGTTAGGAACATGTGTTTAATTGCCATTACATTCTGTTTTAATTGTCCTAAAATAGACTTCAATTTCTTTACAATATCTGTGTAGTTTCTCGTTTTGTTCTTTTGTTTCTGAAATATGAGCTGAACTCTTTCTGGTATTGTTAGTGTATGTTGAGCGGATAATGATGGAGTCATGGGCTTTATCTTCAGCTCTCGTTGTTCGTGTGTTTCTGCATCCGTCCCGTCTGAAAACACTGCAGAGCATCTCTCCACTCCATGTGAAGATGTGAAGGTCTTTCGTCTTTCGTCATGTGACCTTCTCTAAGCCTGTTTCCATGGTGATGTTGAATCTCTCACCTGACTGAAGACTAATCAGTGGCATCACATGACAGTTTCACTCTTCTCTCTTCTGACAGGAACAAAAACACAAGGGTCACATGACCTGTTTATGGCTGCTTTTGTCAACCCGTGGAGTTTCTGAACTACTTTAAGGAGTTAGTTGTTATTTTTCTGTCCAGTCACTTCAGCTGACAGACTCTGAATAGAGCCGGAGTGTTTCTGCTGTTGTCTGTCGTCTCTTTTGTGGTGTTTGACTGTGCTGCAGATTTTCCCAGAGCTCTGTGCTCTTCACAGCTTGGATGAGCTCCAGGAAAAACACACAAGACAGTTCCTGAACCCCAGAAAAACTTTCTCTGTCTGTCTTTCTATCATTCTGTTCAGTGATGTGTATACAGTATATATATATATATGTGACCCTGGACCACAAAACCAGTCATAAGGGTACATTTTTACATTTATACATCATCTGAAAGCTGAATAAATAATATTTCCATTGATGTATGGTGTGTTATGATCGGACAATATTTGGCTGAGATACAACTATTTGAAAATCTGGAATCTGAGGGTGCAAAAAAATCTAAATATTGAGAAAATCATCTTTAAAGTTGTCCAAATGAAGTTCTTAGCAATGCATATTACTAATCAAAAATTAAGTTTTGATATATTTACAGTAGGAGATTTGCAAAATATCTTCATGGAACATGATCTTTACTTAATATCCTAATGATTTTTGGCATAAAAGAAAAATCTATAATTTTGACCCATACAATGTATTTTTGGCTATTGCTACAAATATACCCCAGCGACTTAAGACTGCTTTTGTGCTCCAGGGTCATATATATATATTTTTTTTTTTTTGAACTAGTATTTACACACACACACACACACACACACACACACATTAATATATTAGTGCTGTCAAACAATTAATTGTGATTAATCGCATCCAAAGTAAAAGTTTTTTGTTTACATAATATATATGTGTGTATTGTGTATATTTACTATGCATATATAAATACACACACAGCATATAGGCCTAATTTGAAAATATTTACATGTATTTTTACATGTATATATTATATTCATATAATTTATGTTATATATAAGTATATTTAATATATAAATATAATTTTTTTCTGAAATATATACATGCATGTGTGTTTATATAGTATTTATTAATATTTTGAATCACCTCTTATTTTATTTATAAAGTGACTTTCTCATGTTTAGGGTCATGTTCTTCTGCATGTATTTTTCTCTTCCCAAAATGCTGGTTTGGAGCTTCAAGTTCAAGTTCAAGATTTATTTGTCACACATACATGATCATACAGAGAGTAAATAACCAGCAGTGAAATGTGAGTCAGGTCCGCTCCATGGACAGTGCAACTATTATAGAATACAACACAGAGGAAATATACCTAAAATGAAATGAATAAAAAATAAGATGCATGACAGTATACTGTAGACTTAAATATTAAGATAAGTTTCTTGTCTCTTGATCTACAGAAAGTTTCCTAACTCTCCACGTCATGAACCGGAGGGACATGAAAACACGAGCCTCAGGAGACGTCTCTTCCTGTTTGAGGAAGATCAGACGCTCATTTAAACACATGAAACAGCAGAAACGCTGCGGTCCACTCTAGTGTTACTGCCGTGTGTTTCTGCAGCGGTTTGCTCGTTTGTGTTCGACGTCTCTCCAGTGTTTGTGGTCAGTCACACCTCTATATTTAGAGCTTGTTATCTGTCTCCGTGTCTCTCTCAAGCCTCTCTTTCTTCAGATGACACTCGGTTGGCGAGCTTTATTTAGTCAGAGGTGTGTATGTGTGTGTATGTGTGTGTGTGTGTGTGTGTGTGGGTGGGTGAGCTGTTATCACTTGCCCGAGTGTTTTCACGCTGCCAGATCTTTCCACAGAGAAAGTTTGATGCCTCCAGCTTCACCCTGCATGGCTCATTTCCATAAGAGAGCATCTGAAGAACATCTGAGGAGCCTTAAAGCAGCAGTTTTCTTTGGTTATTTTCTTTCTTCTGAGAGAAAAAAAACTAGATTAGATGGAAAGAGCTGCACGATTAATCCAAACCAAAATCACTAGTTTGCTGAGGGTCACTTATAACACACATTTGATGTAATGTAATTTGATCCCACATAAATATAATTTTTGTAATTTTACATTTGCACTCTAAAATATTTTTTTTATATTCCTTAAATACTATTAAATATTTTTTTATTTTAAGTATTACAATAATAATGTTTCTTATTTTCATTATTTTTGTAATATAATTTAATATTATTATTATTATGTTACTGTTTCCTGAATTTTTTCTTCAATTCTCAAGAATTTACTTGTATATTTTATTTTTTATTGTAAAATATTACAATGGTAATATTTATTTTTTAATATTTATTTTGTTTCATCTTTTATTTAGTACTAGTAAGAATAAGAATAAATAATAAATTATTATTATTATTATTTAGCCATGAGTTGTACTGTAAAATAAATTATTATTAATATTTATACTTTGTTTAAATACTCCATTTTACAGAGAAATGTTAAAATGGTGGTGCTTATTTTGTTATTATTTTGTTTCATATTTCATTCAGTAATATAAAATTATTATTGCTACTACTATTATTATTATTATCATTATCATTATTCATTTTTACTATTAAAAGCAATAAATTATTATTATTATATTTAGTCATTAGTTGTATTGTAAAATTATTATATTTATTTTGCAGTTAAATATTAATGGTAATGTTTTAATTTTTTTAAATATGTTATTTACATAGTAATTTATTATAGTTATTATTTTGATTTGTAATCACAAACAAACAAACACTATAAACACAACATTTTTCAGCTCTGCAAACAAGCACAGATAACCTTTTTTCCTCACTTTATTTACAATTTTCTTCCTTTGCTTTTAGCTGCTTTGCAGCAGGTTGGATGTCAGTGATGCCGAATGCTTCTTTCCCAAGTGTGACCTCAAATGAGGCTAAATACTGAATGCCAAACATCCTCTTTTGTGTCATGAAATGCACACAGAAACTGCATGATGACTATTGATGATCCTCCTGTAAGGCTTCAGTTACTGTAAGGAAATCTGCTGCTTTGAGTTGAACAAAAGCTCTTTCTGAAGGGAGCGGCGCGGATCCGATGTCTGGGAATTCCTGGACGTTTTTAAAGACACAGATTTAGTTTTGTTGTTGAATAAAGCGAGTGATTTAGCGGCGCTCTTCTGCAGATGATTATTTCTGTTATGGCAGGTTTTCACTGGATGTGACTCGTTCTCACACGCGGCCTGATTAAACCAGCGTGATTTACCCTCATTAGCATGTTTAACTGACGGCACAATAAAGTGATTCACTTTTCTAGGTCAGTGTTGAACTGAAAGTGGTGTGGTGTGGTGTTGAATAGCTGTTTGAGAGCAAACGCAGTGTTTCTTCATGTGTTTGCAAGAGAAACCGTCTCTAATATTTTAAGGCATCATAGGTAATAAGGCTACTATGTTTTGACCACATTGTAAGACAGCGTCACGTGTGTCCTTCTGAGAGAAAGCAATCCCAGAATGCACTGCAGCAAGATCAGAGAATTGTGTGTTCCTGTATTGATGGCATATTAATATGTTAACTATTTTGCATCCATATTAATATCAATGTTCTAGTTGTATTGTCGAGATAATTCCTCTGGTTATTGTATTTATTCTTGAATAACAAAGCATCAGAAAACAACAAGGCCCATGGAAAAACTTTAACTGTAAACAAAACTCTGTATGTAATATTGTGTAAATAATAATAAAATAGTTTAAAATAATGCATAAAATGTAATATTTTATCCATTATTTTTGTTGTTGTAGCCAATATTTTTCTTGTTTATATATATATATATGTTTTTTTATGTTGTTGTTGTTGTAGTACCCAATTTGTGTTTAATTTGTAACTGTATTTATTTTAATAAAAATTTAAAATAAATAAAATTGACACAATAAATACAAATTGGAAGCGGCGCATATTTTATATTCTAATTTTATATATCTTAGAAAATGTTATACTCTAATAAAAATAAATACAAATTACAAATTAAAAACAAATAGGGTACAACAACAACAACAACAACAACAAAATATATATAATGTATTTTGTATTGTTTATTGATTTCTCTTAATGTATTTTTTACAGTATATATATATATAGTAAAAATAGATTAGATGAAAAAATAATAAACAATAAAAATTAAACAAAAAATTATTCAATCGACTTAAAAATGTTATATTTTACCTATTATTTTTGTTGTTGAATCCAGTATATTTTAATCAAATATATATTCTAATAAACAAAAAATTAGCAACAGCAACAAAATTATAATATATAAATGAAAAAAAAACTGAAGAACTAAAATGAATTTAATTTCATCTGTAATATTTTATCAATTTTTTAGTTTTTTGTCTTTTGTTTTGAACCTATGATATTATTGTTAGATATTTTGGTTTTGTTATATGTTTATCATGAAATAATAGATAAACAAGTATGACGTGTATCATTTCTTTTTCCTCATTTGTTTTTTGCTTGTTGAATTGTTTTGAACAGAGAATAATGACGGCGTTCATTGATCAGGATGAGGACATGGGCCTGGTGACGCCGCTAGAGCTGATGGACCCTCAGAAGGACGACGACCCCCAGTGTCCCGCTCACTTCAGACAGAGCCTCATGTGAGAGCCGCACACATCTGCAGCATTACACAATAAAAGTCCTGAACGCCATTCACTACATCTTTTAAAAATCAGCTTTAAAGCTCTTCACTTTCCAAACATGCTGCACCATGCTGCTTCCAGCATGCATCAGTCCTAGTTTCGTTCCCTTGATAGTGTGCATAGTGTTCCATTGGGACATGATGACTCACAGAAATGCAGGGATTGGTTTTCTGTAAAATAATTCTACTTCCTGTATTCATTCAGTCTCAGTTAAATCTACACCCTGTTCCCACAAGTCTGTGCTTGTCCTCGGGCAGGTTTGTGATCAGGGCCGGGCCGCCGTCATCCGTAACGCCTCAAACACACGGTTCTGCTCTCACTGTTTGTTTAAACATCTCCCCGCTCAGAGCGTGAATTAACCAAGCACTTTTATGTAATGACTGTGTTTGTGTTTCGCCCTGATCAAGCAGGTTTATGAAACGTCTCTGAGGATGATGGTACATCATTTAGAAAAGTGCAGGTTTGATCACAGAGAGAGAACACTATCAGATCTGAGAATCAGACCTGTCGTCATTCACTAAAACTAAAGCCATAAAAATCAAAATAAACATTAATTACAATAATCAAATAAAATTAAGTCAAATAAAATGAAATAAAACAAAAATAAAATAAAAAACTTTCAGCTAGGTGCATTTCTCATTTCCATTTTAAGTTGAACTACTAAAATCAGTATTAGTTATAAATTTGAACTACATAAATGTTTATTTTTTCTTTTGGTAATTAAAATCAAATATAAATCTTTGATGAAAATTTGTAAAAGTTTCCCTTGTAAACTAACTGAAATAAACTTTAAATTGAAGCAGTAAAATGACTAAAACTGAAAAAAATAAAGCTAAATAGAAATAAAAAATTGAAATAACAAAAATAATAAAAATGTCAAAATCAAAACTGAAATAAAAATAAAGCTAAATAGAAATAAAAATAGAAATGTCAAAATAACAAAAATGACAAAACTGAAATAAAATAAAGCTAAATAGAAATAAAAATAGAAATGTCAAAATAACAAAAATGACAAAACTGAAATAAAATAAAGCTAAATAGAAATAAAAATAGAAATGATAAAAAATAATAATGACTATATATATATATATATATATATATATATATATACACACATAAAATAATAATGACTATATATATGACAAAAATAGATACAGTATATAAAAAGTAATAATAATAACAAAAACACAAATTTACTATAACTATAAAATAAAATATATTATATTATTATATTACATAATATATCATTCACACACACAAAATATACTAGTAATACTGGTAATACTTCTAGTATAATACTACTAAAATAACATTGTTCTTTAGTCTCTCATCCAGGCATGACTAGATATTGTTGTAGAGACATTATGACGCTGATATGTTTGCACAGGACAACGTTTTGTGGTTTTTGCATCCAGTTCTTGACTCATTTGTTTAACGAAGTTTGCAATATGAGTAGAGAGATTTTTTGTGCAATTTTGAGATATTTGAAATAGACAAAGACACTATTCATGCACATGTAATCAGGCTGTTCGGGTCGTGTGAGATTATTTCAAATCATTAGCGATTGATGAGAATCTGTGCACGTGGATTTCTGAACCAGAGACGCGGTGATCCGTAAGCGGATAATGTGGGAGCGCTGTGTGTGTGTGTGTGTGTGTGTGTGCCTGTGTGTGTGTGTGTGTGTGTGTCTGTGTCTGTGTGTGTGTGTGTCTGTGTGTCTGTGTGTCTGTGTCTGTGTGTGTGTGTGTGTGTGGTGTTTGGCTGTAGATCAGAGGCCCATAGAGTGGAAAACAATAGAGAGAAAATGGGACTCATTAGATTATGAAACTGTACAAAGATGCCTTTGAGAGATGAAGAGCCGTATTACTGTTGCTGACGTGATCAGACTCCAGCGCTGATGATTAAAGTTCAGTTTGAGCTTCAGACGTGAATGAATCCTCAAATCAATCTAATCATTTCACCTGCTGGACCAGAAAAATCCCACAGACGCACACTGATGGAGGGAAGAGGTGTTGATATTCTTAAATAGACCTGTTACATTTGATTTTGGTCATTAAAATAATAAAATAAAACAGAAATATTATATGAAAAATCTTGTTTATTAGATTTAGAAAATGACAAAATGAGATTTAGAAAATTAAATTTGCCTTGGCAGCTAATTTAAATAAAATAAGTTCATGTACTAAATTTAAAAATAAGTAATACAATAATTTTTTTTAAAAATAAACAATACAAAAATGACAAAATACATAACAAAATGACTAAGATTAAAGCTATGGAAAAATATATTATTATATATTATATTTTACATGTATATTTATTAGTGCTGTCAAAATTAGCACATTAACGCAGGCGATTATTTTTTAAGTTTAACGTGTTGAAAATATTTTACGCAGTTAAATGGTTGGCCACCCCACTCACAACTTCTGTTTCTGTCTCATTTTTCTTCACAAGAAGCATCGTTTGTTTAAATGCAGAACGAGCACATCGAATGAGAGACGTTTCAGACGCGTGCTCCTCTTCACTTCAGCGTCAGACGCGAGTCAAACGAGCGCGGAAACGGTCCTGTGCTCGAAGCGCGTGCTGTAGCCCGTGTCATTTCATATCAAATCACAAAAGAAACTATGTCCATGCAATGTCGTAGTTATGTCATCAGTTAATCCATGAAGTCACCAAAAAAGCGATTAAAGCTGCCTTAAAACGGTGCATGCATGTAATATATTTTATATGAGGCACATGTCTCTGAAATGCAGTGGTTTGCCAAACTGTCCTGGAGCAGCCCAGCACTGTCTCCCTCATCGAACACACTCGATTCAACTCATTAGAGACTTTAAGACCTGAAGCGGGTCAGAGTAAGTAAAGAGAGATGTGTGTCGTTCAGCAGCGGCAGCTCTTAAAGTGACAGCAGCCAAAACAACCTGATAACCAGCTGCTGTGAGGTCTGTTTATCAAAGAACAAAAGAAAAATAGAAAATCAATAACTTTTGTAGCTTTAAGAATTCATCTGTATTTAATTTAGAATTTAGTGTTTGATAACTTTATTCAATTTCTGTTTATTTCCTACTTGCTGCAGGGCACAGATAACTAAATATGACATTTATTATAATGGGCTTATGTGAAGATTGTTTTAAGTTCACTTAAATTAGAAGTTATTTTAAGTAGTCTAATTAGTATGGCATCAATGATACTGTCCCTCAGTCATAAAAAAATATGCCATTATACAAATATTAAAAATATACTGTCTTTATGTTGTTTCTACATTAATTTGAAGATTGAATGTGAAATTATTGCAATATAAATGTATTTTTAAAAACTTTAATGTTTGGTGGGATTAATCGCAATTAATTTCAGAAAAAATGTGCGAGTAATTAGTTGTTTTTTTTTAATTGATCGACAGCACTAATATTTATATAATTTAAAACTATATAATAATATATTTTTATATATAAAATATATTTTTATTTAGATATATTTATATATTTTTATTAGATAAAAGCAATAGAAATCTTGCTTTGGCAACTAACTGAAATAAAATAAGTTGAAGTTGAAGTAATTAAAAATAAACTAAAAATGTTTTATAGAAATAGAAAATATAATGGAAATATAAAAAACTAATAAAAATCACAAGAAAATAACTAAAATAAAAAAAATGAATTTTGAAGTAATATTATTAAATATGATGGTATGTTATAAAATAAATAGTGCTGGGCAATGATTAATCTCATCCAAAATAAAAGGTTTTGTTTACATAATATATGTTTGTGTACTGTGCATATTTATTATGTATATATAAATACAAACACACGTGTGTGTGTATAAGGAAACAGTTGAAGTGATCGCGCCGGAGCGCACGCACACACACACGCACACACATCAGTGCCAGCATTGCTAACTTGACAGTCAGTTGGTACTTTATCAAAATAAAATACAGTGAGACAAACATCAGCGCAGCCTCCTCCGTGTCACCGTTGGCATTCGCTGTTCTTCTGCTGGCGGTTATCAAACAGCATTGCATTGCTGCGGGCGCCCCCTTCTGGATTGGGGGTGAATTGCCTGTATTCGTCGTAAGACATCATGCACCGAACCGAGATGCCTGTACCGTGATGGTTCGATACGTATACATGTACCGTGCCACCCCTAATATATACATATACATACAAATATATACATAATAAATATACACAGCACACACACATATATTATGTAAACAAAAACTTTTATTTTGGATGCAATTAAAAGCGATTAATCATTGCCCAGCACTAAAAATAAATTATAATATGATATAATATAATATAATAAAGTCAAAAAAAGGTGGAAAAACAACCTAGAATGTTGCCTCTGGCAACTATCTAAAATAAAATAAATTGAAGCTAAAGGACTAAAATAAAATAAAAAAGTATTAATAAATAAAAAAATAAAATTAAGTAGAAACATATATTAAAAAACTAACATAACAAAAACCCAACAAAATTACAAAACTTTAAACTATGAAACAAAATTTTATATTATGTATTATATATTAATATATATAGAAATCACACACTCTTCAGCTATTTTGGATTTGTCTCGCAGCAGGAGTCGTGGTGTTTGTTCTACTGAAGTGTCGTTTTCACCACAGCGTGTGAGACGAGGAGGTGCTGCAAACTCCACGTGCAAAACACTCACGTTTACAGACGAGCAGCTCTAATTACATAAGTCAGCGGAGAGAGGGGGCACACACACACACACACACACAAAAACACACTCACAAGGTTTGTGTGGAGCAGCATACTATCACCTCGCGTTTACGTGTCACTCATGAATTGTGTTTCACTTTTTCTTTTGCTGAGGGATTTCAACACACACACACACTAACACACGCACACTCGCTCGCTCACTCTCACTCACACGCACACGCACACGCACACACACACACACACACACACACACACACACACACACACACACACACACACACACACACACACACACACATGCTCTCTCACTCACTCACAGGGTTTGTGTGGAGCAGCATACTATCATACTACCCTTGTAGTGTGTATGGTGTGCAGAGTGTGTGCAGTTTCTGTCTGGGCTGGACTGGGGTTAAAATCCAGCCAATCCGGCCCACGAGTTCCCCGTCAATGTTTTACTGGATTATAGGGCTTTCAATTGGAGTAAATAAATGAATCAATAAAACAGGACAATGATAAATATTACTGGATTCACTGCAAATTCAACAAACCTAATGATGACAGTAAAGCATTGATTTTAAGCTGGAATGTAGGAAATGTAATGCTAATAAATGCTGTCATAATTTCCTCACCCTCATATCGTTCCAAACCTGCATGACTTACTTTCTTCTGTGGAACACAAAAGAAGATATTTTGTAGAGTGTTACCAAACCATTTTGGTTACCCTCGATTTCTACTGTATGAACAATTTTTTTTTTTCTCAAATTATCTTCTTTTATGTTCCACAGATGAAAGAAATTCATACAGGTTTGGAATGACATGATGTTGAGTAAATGATGGCAATTTACATTTTTGGGTGAACTGGCCCTTTAAGAAATGTAATATTTGTAAATAGTAGACACCTAATTTATATAAGACACTGAGATTTAACTTTAATCAGGCTCTTATTGAATCAACATTTTACTTCAATTAAAATTAATTATCACTAAACATTTAAAGAGAAACAAGCCATTGAAGCTTTTCTGTCAAATTATCCTTTGCCCTAATAAAATTTACTAGTTCTTGCTTAGAATCCAAAAAAGAGTTTAACTGACTATTTTTAGACTAATTTAGAAAATATTGTTAAGTATTATTATATATAGTAAAATAAAATATAAGTATTTAGATTAAAATTGTTAAATAAAGATTGTTAAATAAAATAATACCCAATATAAAATATTTTTTATCTAAATACTTGTATTTTATTCTATAATATATAATAATATTTAATGATATTTTTATTAAATATTGCCTTAGTTCGCAGTGCTAGAATTAAAAATAAATTAAAAATGAATTAAAATAAATAATAAGGAGTGATGATAATAAGGTTAATATGACAAAAAGACAACAAAATGACAAAATTCTAAACTAAGAAACAAAAATAACCTAGCAACTCCATAGCAGCCATGTAGAACAATAAAAGCACTCTTTAGTTTTGATTGATTAATGAGTCTCTTTTGGTTTTGCGTTTAATCGAGGAAGCCAGATTTGTCTCGCAGCAGGAGTCGTGGTGTTTTCACCACAGCGTGTGAGACGAGGAGGTGCTGCAAACTCATAGTGCTTAGAATCCAGAGTTTAAAGGTGCTGTATGTAGGATTTTGACTCTACTAAAGCATAAAAATACCATAATATGCTTGCAGATATTTAGGAAACATGTTAAGTTAACATACTTGTTTATCTGAAAAACAATGCTACAGTCAGTTATTCTCCTTTGAAAATGTGCGTCCGGCCCGGAATGTCTGTGTTTGTTATGGTTTGTGAAACCACCCACTGCCAGTTTACCCAATTGTATTTCGGCACCCCGGGTTGCCAGTTGGCGGAAAACACAGCGTATTTAATTTCATTCATCGTCATGTGCGCTCATTCCTGTTGGTGTCGTTAATCTGGCATCCTGCGTGTGTGTCAAGTCTGAGGAGGAGGGGCTGGTGAAAAAACCTGTCTCCAATATTTTGAATACCTAGTTCAACCGCTAGGTGTCAATCCTACATACAGCACCTTTAAGTGACTGTTTAACTGATATTCAACACATTCTCACTCCCAGCTCATCACATATTGACACTTGGTCAGGACTAGGTATGCATCGATCCGATACTCAGTATCGGTATCGGCTCCGATACTGGCATTTTCTGCGGATCGGGTATCGGTCAGACGAGACCGATCCAAATCCGATATTGTGCGTATACTATTCTGTGTTATTGTTAAGCCCCACGAAAGCACAAAAACATTATAAAGCACCATCAAGTCCAAGTGTTCTGATGCCGTTCCATAGTTTAATGTGAGATACAGATGAATATTTAAGTCATTAAATTCAAGTTGACGTAAACTCTTTTCTCCGCTGCGGCTGTCTTAACTGTTTAAAACTGTTAAACGAACAGGCTCAAACCATTGCACAGATTTGATACACTATGCATCAATATCTCTTCCCTTTGTGCTTTGAACTTGTCTATGCTGCACGCCGTGACTCGTGTTGCTTCAAGCACATCATGCTGCGCACGGTTTGTGCCGCTCTGTATTAGAGCCATACCCTTTCGTATTATACTTTTGTGCAATGAAAGATTATTAATAGTCTTTTTTGTTCTGTTCTATCTATCATATGTTGCTGCCTTCATTACTGTGCTATGCATTTAAAAGAAATGTCTTTTAATTTTATAGTATATATTTTATATATATATATATATTTAGGATACTTGTTTTTCATGAATGCATTTTACAACAATACAAAGAGCAATGTGTAACATTTTACCAGATTTAGTCCTACACTTACTAACTTGTATTTGTTCCCCACTAAATAATGTTATTTCACTAAATGTTTAGATTTTATAAAATTATTGTGCACCCATGATTTTTCTAGAATAACATTTGCTGCTGAATTATCCACCAACCTAGTATATAATATTATTTTTATATTTATATTTTAATATATATTTTTCATTTAAATGAAGTTGTCTATATTTAGCAGATTGTGTTTAACACACACAAGTGTGACGATCAGGTCAACACACAGAAGTATAGAAATTGTACATTGATTTTAAAAAACTGCGCTGTATCGGATCGGTTCTGATCTCTAGTCAGGATTTAGCGTCATTTTTCGACATTGTTTGTCTTAATTGACCGTTTGCAGGGAGCTTGATTGACAGGCGATCTGACCAATCAGAACGCGGATATTATGTGCCGATCAACTGAATTGAAACTTTTTCAATATAACTAAATATAAAAATGTGTGGAGGGTTAAGCTGTGCTGTTGTTGGCTGCCACAGTAACGATAATAAGCTAAGGTATTCCTTTAAAGCACTTATTGTTTGAATTTCTTTAAAAATGACACAATTTGAAAGTCCTGAGTCCTGAGACCTTGTTTCATATCAGAAGTAACCTGCTCTCTGTTGTCTGTTGGCATGTTGTCAGTTTCCTCTTCGCTCTGCGATGTATTTTTCACTGCGTGAGAACATGTGTGTAGTGTGAGAGCGGCATTGTTTGTCGGGGATAGCAACAGTAACTAAGGAGGGCGGGTCTTTGTGAGCGGTCAGTTTAATGGTTTGCATGCATTAGCCCTGTTTAAAGCACTGGCCCGACTGTGGAAAAGCAGCTATTGAGTCATTATTCACATTTTTAGAAAAAAGGTGATTAAAAATGCAAAACTTCTGACTTGCAATACCATTCAAAAGTCTGGGGTCAGTAAGATTATTAATGTTTCCAAAAGAAACAGTCTCTCTTCTGCTCACCGAGATCAAAAATACAGTAAAAAGATTATTATACATTGTGAAATATGTATTTGTGTTTCTTTATGTGCAATGTATATTTTTTAAACTAAGTGTTAATTTCATTAAAAAACTAAAAAATCTTACAGACTCCAATTTTTTTGAATAATAATGTACTAAATTAGAATGATACATTTTTATGCATCCATACTAAAGCATTGATATGAATTTAAATTTAATTTCTTAAAACTAAAAAATGTTTTTTTATTGAACTTTCTTTCAAAAATCATTTCAGAAACAAGATCAGCAGTCGTTTCTCATCATATTTCCTCTTCAGCGTTCCTCAGATGCTGCTTTCTCCTGATGATTTTTGCAGCCTGAGGTTGACAGTCTGATCTTTGATCTGCATTCAGTTGACAGCGTTTAGATTTGATCTTCGCCAGTTTTCCGCCTCGTGTTTACGTGTCACTCATCAATTCGTTTCACTTTTGCTTTTGCTGGGATTTCAACCCACGTTAAACATAAACAGACGACACAGTTTTAACTTTTAAACACAAGCTCACATATCTATTTATGCATTAAATAAAAAAATCTAAATTGGCAAATAAAAAAATGTAATAGCATTTTAATTACACAGACACATATAATAAAATACTATTTAATTTTTTTTTATTTGCCAATTTAGATTTTTTTATTTAATGCATAAATAGATATGTGAGCTTGTGTTTAAAAGTTAAAACTGTTAAAAAAATTAAAAGTTAAAACCGGGTTGTCTGTTTATGTTTATATATATATATAAAATAATGACGGAAGTCAAATAAATACATTTTAAATTATATATTTTTTTAAATAATATGTGTTTATAATAACAATAATTATAAAGTAATTTATAAAGTATATAGTAAACAAAAAAAAATATGAAATAGTGTGTTTTGTGTGTGTGTGTAAATTAAAAAATAGTAATAATATTTTATAATAAATAAATACAGGAAAATACTATTTAAAATACAATGTTTATTACTTACTAAAATTTCACATTTAATTCAACTGCAGATTTTTTGTAATTTGTAAAATTTACTAGCCATTTCTGGGTAAAATTGTTTCTAATAATTAAACATTACCAGACAACACTGTTTTAAACATTAGCTCATGTCTCAATTATATGATACGTGCCGCAGTTTGCCTTCATATCAAACCTGGACCTGTTTGAACACACGTCACATGACCTCGATGACTTCAGGAGAAAAGAAGTTATCATAATGTAATGAACGTGTACTGGGGATGTTTTTTCTTCAGAATAACATGCGCTGATGGATCTGATACACAAATGCTGTGAGTTTAGAAGTCTGTCGTCTGTCGGTCCCTCAGCAGTGAGCATCACGTGCGTCACAGTGACGTCTCCAGAGACCTGTGGATGTGCTGCTTTCTCACTGAATCCTGATTTGAATCATTTGGTTTGAGACGGTTCATCCTCAGAGACTCGTGTTTGTTACTGAGCATCAAGACAAACAACAACACACACACACACACGCATGCAGGCACGCGCACACACACACACACACACACACACACACGCATGCATGCTCACGCGCACGCACACACACTCACACACACACACACACACACACACACACACACACACACACTCACACACACACGCATTCACACACACTCACACACACGCACTCACACACACACACAAACGCACACACACACAAACACACACACACACACGCACGCACACACACACACACACACACACACACACACTCAATTTAAATAATAAATACAATTATTTATTGTTAAATAAAAATAGTAATAATATATGTATGTGTGTGTGTGTGTGTGTGTGTGTGTGTGTGTGTGTGTGTGTATTTTTGTTTATATATTTTATAAAACATGAATTAAAATACAACATTAAATATAGTAATATAAAAAAACTGTAATAATAATAGTATATATATCTATCTATCTATCTATCTATCTATATATATATATATATATATATATATATATATATATATATATATATATATATATAGTTTTTTGAAGTAATTTTTATAAGAAAATATGATTTCAATCTTTTTACTTCAAAATTTCATGCTTAATTCAACTTTATTTATTTTTTGTACCCGAAAATGTAGCCTATTTTTTATTTTATTTTTATGTTGACATTTCTTTTGTTTTTTTATCTTTACAGTACCAGTCGGACTCTGTTTATGTGTTATTTAGTTAGTTTTGTGTGTCATATAGTAAATGAGGAGTATTTCAGTGCCCCTTGTTTGCTGAAGAAGAATCAGTGACGTTATGAAGAAAGTGTGTGTGATTAATCCAGCAAACCAGAAGAGTGTGTGAGTGTTTAGAGACACTGACTGCTGAGAAACTCATGATTCAGGAGCTGTTAAAGCATTGGCTTTGAATTCTCTCCTCTCATGGTTTTCCTGAAGGGTTTTCAGCTGTTTCTTCATGAAAGCGTTACATGATCATGTTTGAGTCCTGAAATGATGGAAGTTTCTTCAGGAAGGAAACGCTCCTCTGAAGACTTCGACCACCAGAGGTTATAAACAATGATTGATTGTTAGTGAGAGGAAGTTCAGGGAATGAGGTGAAGGAGAACCGGAAAATACCCGCTTATAGATATCAAACATGAATTTCTCAATTGGTCCGTGTACGTTGCGTTCATTCGTTTTCTGATATAATATTGAAAACAGAAACGAGAAAAAGGCACCATTTTCATTTTTTCAAAACAACGAAAAAACAAGAAATCGCCTTGATTTTCCGTTTTTACATTCATGGGTAGAAAATGGATAAACAGCTTGAATGTTCGATTTCCACGTGTGGGAGGGAATTAAACGCCCCTTTCCACTGATTGGTCAAGCGAGGATCAAATGGTGCCGTCATCATGTCGTCTTCAGTTTTGTGCAACATAATAAGAGTCCTCTGCTGTTAAAACGTTTATTGCAACTCCTGCGTTCATCTCCCTCTCATCAAACAACCAGACTAACAAATGGCTTGACACAAACCATACTGGAGCAGTGTCTAGACAGGGCTTACTTCTGTGTAGATTCTATAATGCAAATATTAGGTGCTTATTGCAGAAATATGTATGTACCTCAGATCTGCAGCCAAATTACCCTTTTAGTCTATTTCTTTGGCACACCGTGCATTTTATTTAGCTGTCCAGTTATCAAAATCTGTGTGGCAAAGCTGCGTGACATTTACATTATAGTGAAGCGCAGACCAGTATCGATTTTAGTGTGAATATAAAGCTATCTTACCATTTTGATTATTATTTCGAGGTTGTTGTTTTTTTCATAGAGAAGTATATATGATACTGTCATTATCTGATGTTACACGTATATAATACGTGCTATTTTTATAGAAAAGGGCATTTTTCGAACTTTATAAAATATGTCTGTCACCTTTAATATTAAATTCCTGAATTTAGTCAATATTTGAAAAATATGACACTATCCCCCGGTTTCACAGACAAGGCTTAAGCCTAGTCCTAGACTAAAATGTAAGTCTGAGCTGTTTCAACTGATATAAACTTGCTCTGACTGATCTTAAAATATATCAGTGCCTTTATTTTGTCTCAAAATGCACATCAGTAATGTTTTTTTCTAAGCATGTTTATAAAAAAATACTTAAATGTCCTAATTGAACTATGGCCTAATCCTGGCTTAGTCTAAGCCCCGTATGTGAAACCGGGCCTATAGGTGTTACCAATTAAATCAGTGCCAACCAAAGCCATCTTTGCACTGTGGCACATAAGCTGCATCTTAAGTTTAATTTAGATGTATTTACACAATTAATGCTGCTCAGATGGCAGTATATGCATTAACACAGCAATTGCATTATGGAATGAGATTAATGTTTTAAATAAAAACATTTTGAATAGCCTACAGAAATATGAAATGAGTTACAAAATGAAACAATACGATACTTGAATTATGAAGGTTATATCGCCAGTAGGTGGCAGCAAGTCATTGTGTTGATGAATGAGTCAAAGCCTGCGTCCTAATGTGCACACTATCCATCCTAAATTCTATGTGATATTAGTAATTTTCAATACTATTTAGGGCAGATAGGGTGGATAGTATGCACATTGGGACGCAGGGATAGTCATCAATTCAACCGATTCGTTCAAAATGCTGATTTGTTCAGGAGCAAAGCAAGTGGGTCTTTGAACCACTCACTCAAACGATTCATTCAAAGACTTGGATTCATTCAAGAATGAAACACCTGTGTTTTAAGTCAAATAAAACACACTGTTTTGTGTCTAAAATGAAGTCAATTTATAATCATTATTAATGAAACTGTACTGTCTAAAATAAAAGTTATGACTGCTGCGTATTCACACTAAAATCAATACTGGTCTGCGCTTCACTATAATGTAAATGCATTCGCCCCGTGTTGTCCAGTGCGTCAAGCAGCTTTGCCACACAGACTGGACAGCTAAATAAAATGTGCGGTGCGCCAAAGAAACAGACTAAAACGGTAATGTAGTTGCAGATTCAAGGTACATATTTCTGCAATAAGCACCCAATACTTGCCATAGAGAATCCCCAGCGGAGAACTCTTATTCTGTTGATGACATGATGACGGCACCATTTGATCCTCGCTTGACCAATCAGTGAAAACGGGCGTTTAATTCCCTCCCACACGTGGAAATCGAACATTCAAGCTGTTTATCCATTTTCTACCCATGAATGTAAAAACGAAAGATTAAGATAAATTTTTTGTCCTTTCATGTTTTTGAAAAAATGAAAAACGAAAATGGTGCCATTTCTGTTTTCAATATTAAATCAAAAAACGAATGAACGCAACATACACGGGCCTCAATTGTTTCCCATACGGCTGAAATCAAAATCTAAGCTCTAATTGCATGTATTTAGATATGTATTATTTATATATTCATATTTACTTATTGATATTCTATGCTGCACTGCCATTGTCTGTCATTTCTTGGGACTGACTGACATGGTAAATAACACACACACACACACACACACACACACACACACATATATATATATATATATATATATATATATATATATATATATATATATATATATATATACATACAGTGCTGCTTGAAAGTTTGTGAACCCCTTAGAGAATCTGTGAAAATGTGAGTCATTTTAAAAAAAAAAAAATAAGAGAGATCATACAAAATGCATGTTATTGTTTATTTAGTACTGCCCTGAGTAAGATATTTTACATAAAAGATGATTACATTTAGTCCACAAGACATAAAAATAGCTGAAATTATTAAAATAACCCCCTTCAAATGCTTCTTAATGCTGTGTGTGGTTACCTGGATGATCCACGACTGTTTTTTGTTTTGTGATGGTTGTTCTTCTGCATATTTGAACCCTTTCCAGCAGTGACTGTATGATTTTGAGATCTATCTTTTCACACTGAGGACAACTGAGGGACTCAAACACAACTATTAAAAAAGGTTCAAACATTCACTGATGCTCCAGAAGAACACACGATGCATTAAGAGCCGGGGGGTGAAAACTTTTGAACAGGATGAAGATGTCCAAATTTTTCATATTTTGTAGAAATATAATTTTTTTCAATTTATTACTGCCCTTCGGAAGCAACAGAAGATACTTGCATGTTTCCCGGAAGACAAATGAAGTACAATTTACCTTGATCTTCAAATTCAGAAAGTTTTCACCCCCCGGCTCTTAATGCATCGTGTGTTCTTCTGGAGCATCAGTGAATGTTTGAAGGTTTTTAAAGGTTCAAATATGCAAAAGATGCTGGAAAACTGAAGATACCGCAGGACATGGAGGATTTTTCTGAAGTACAGAGCTCAGTTCAACTGTTCAGAACAAACAAGGGACTCATGAACAACATCACAAAACAGTCGTGGATCATCCAGGTAACCACACACAGCATTAAGAAACATTTGAAGGGGCGTATTTTAATAATTTCAGCTATTTTTTTTTTGTCTTGTGGACTAAATGTAATCATCTTTTATTTAAATGTCTTACTCAGGACAGTACTAAATAAAAAAATAACATGCATTTTGTATGATCTCTCTTTTTTTGTTAAAATGACTCACAGATTCTGCAAGGGGTTCACAAACTTTCAAGCAGCACTGTATATCAGGTTTTGACGTGATAAATAAATATGAAAATGTGCGTTTGCAGTCATTTGCACAGATTTGCCTGCGGCCGGAGCCGGAGCCGGAGCCGGACAGATGATTTTAGGCTTCATATCTGTTTGTATGATCATTTGTTCACACCGTTTGCATGATATTTGGGTCTCATTTGGACCACGTGCACAGGAACATTCATCATATTTTTGCAAACGTGTGTTGACTGTGTTTGTTTGCACTGAACTGAAGCGCGTTTGCATAGCAGGAATATTCCTAAACACCAGATTTGCATCGACATGTTCAACACACACATCTTATAGACATGAAATGTGTGTTTGTTCTGAATATTTCTCTGCAGTCTCAATATGGTTGTTTTGTTGCTTAGTTTTTGCTTCTTTGAGGCTTGTTTAGTTTTATGATTTAGCCATTTTCTGGAGAAAATAGATTTTTCATCTAAAGGGACTATTATTACTAAAAAATAGTAATAATAATTTTAAAAATGTAGGTGGTATGTATATATTAATTGAATACAAAATATAATAGAAATATTTTAAATAAATCATTTAAATTTGTAATTTTTGTATGTGTGTATTATTATTATTATTATTATTACTGTTATTATATCATTTGTTGATGAATTTTTGATTCTTAGAGACTTGTTTAGTTTTTGTTTTATTTTTTAAGTTTTATTCTGATATTTTGTCAAGGTCTTTCTCTGTCTATATATAATATAGATATTTGTTTATATATTAAATATTCCATAAATATAAAATAAATATATATTAATATAAAATATAATTAACTTAATTAATTAATTAACTTAATATATTTTTTAAATGATTTAAAAAAATAATTTTGTAATTAAATTAGTATCTATATTATTATTATTACTATTATTGTTGTTATTATTGCATCTCTGGGTCTTGTTTAGAAAAATAAATACATAAATTATGAATATATATATAAAATTGAGATATTTATTTTTTATAAATATAAAATAATTACATTTAAACTGTATTAGAAATATTTTAAGTAATTAAAATTTGAAATGTATAAATATTTGTATGTATGCATGTATACATATGCACTGCCACTAGTATTAATATTGTTTTATGTGTGTATTTTCAGGCTTCAGCTCATTGATGATCTCTCATATGAGGATGTAAAGAAGTGCTACAGGGGTTCAGTAAGTATATTTCATTTCCTTCTATCAGTTCATCTTTCAGTTTACATGAATTTCTATCGAAGTGGGAAAGTACGTGGGTGCAGTTTTCAGGAAAAACACATACGAGTCGAATGTGCTTCTTCATAGTTTCTCAGTTACTGTGAGTTTCCATCGCTTATGAAATGATTGAACGCTCTGTCCTACGAGAAAATGAATCAGTTTAGTGCTGCGCTGCTTCTAGTGAAGCTTTTTAAACCGCTGTAGTTAGTTTAACCTAGTTAGGATTAGTTAGGTTTCATGACTTAGTTTTGGTCAGATTTGAACATAAAGATGGCTGTTATTTTGTGTTTTTCTTCACAGACCGTCAGCAAATACAACTCCCATTACCATAAACTGTTCTCGACCGTCCCGAAGGAGGAGATCCTCATGAAGGGTGACGTATTAGCCTTTTCTGCTTGAAATAAAACACTGAAATGCATTAATATTATAACACATATTATGCAGCATTGTTGTGCGTAACATGACAGATGAATAAAGCACTGCTCTACTGCTTTCATTTGGATGTGGCACCAGGTTTTAGATGTGAATATGTGTTGTATTTCACACAAACTGTTGTGTTAATATCAGGGCTTGAAAACGAAAAACAATTCAAGCAGAATCGATATTTTAACGTTTCTGTTCCTGCGTTCCTCATGTATTATTATCGTTCCGAAACCGGTTAATAATGGTTAATAACGTTATTTATTTTTTAATTTCTTTGCCTATAATAATAATAAAGTATAGCGTTTTCTTTACTCAAAAAAAGACAAAGAAAACAACAACACAGAAAATCTGGTATCTTAACCCGCTGCGCTTAATCATAACCAATACAGCATCGTCTTTTATAGATTTTGGCCAAATGTAGCTACTAAACAAAAGAAAAAATCTGCTGACGCTTTAACGACATTGCTGCATTGTTAAACGCTCTTATAAAATTGCGTTTTGAGAGAAAAAAAAACATAGGCCAAGTCGCATTTTATGATTACATTCAGAAGTAATGTCGGCTAAAATGCCGGTATAAACACAGTTAAAGTGCTCTTCTCTCCACAACAATCCTCTAAAGTTAAGGTGATTTAAAGCGTTTATATAACTGTAAAGCCAAAAACGAATTAATTTAATGTGAAACTGATGCCTACCTCTTTCATTCTGCACGAATCCAAATGTTTTCATATTCGTGACGTATCTGGATGCTAAAATATTATTATTTATGAAATATGCTTTGTGCTTCACTCGCATCGATCATCATCCTTCGCATATCAGTAGTCACGCTGAATGCAACAGATTGTACAACGGAGCAGTGCTACTTATTATATGGTTCTTTAACTGTATTTTGATAATGAACAGGCTGCAATATTGCAAAAATATGTTGTCTGTGTGCGCGTCAAGCGCCGGCGCGATAGCCGTACTGGTAACTTATAGAGATAGAAGCAGACATTCAAAACTGTCAAGCTTTTGCAAAGTAAAGAAAACGACTTTCTGCTGTCGTTTTCCTTTCCGTGAACTTTGGATCGTGTCACAATAAACTGAACTCAGCTCTTTTTTTCTTCTTTCGTTTTGTTAATCTGTCAATGATTTAAATTAAATACATTTCGTGTATACATATTCCTTTTTATGTAAGCCTATAGTTTTATTCTGTTTTCTGCGTTCACAGAAGCGCTGCAGGTGCGTGTGTGATCTGTTGAATCCATCTTACACTATCCTCGGATAAACTCTAACACCGGTGCATTGCCATTGAGACTTACCTATGATGAGTTCACAGCTGAGCGCGGGCGGGCATTTCAGGCGTTGGACGGGTCAGCGCCACATTTGCAATATAGGGCGTACCAGAGCATGTGAGCGGAGCTGAGCGGTGAGAATTCCCGCTCCCCGCTCACGTGGGTGTTCGCTCCCCGCTCCACCGCTCAAAGTCGCACCAGACCGCTCCGCTCCCCGCTCACGTGGGTGTTCGCTCCCCCGCTCCACCGCTCAAAGTCGCACCAGACCGCTCCGCTCCCCGCTCACGTGGGTGTTCGCTCCCCGCTCCCCCGCTCAAAGTCGCACCAGATCGCTCCGCTCATTTCCACTCCCAGCTCACCTACAATTTCATCCCGCTCCGGTGAAATCGCTCCACGCTCGCTCACATTTAAAATTCCTCTGCATGCCTGACACCTGCCGTTTTCAACCGAAGCCTTAAGTCTGGGACACACTGTCTGCGATGCGGACGTGGAGCAGGTTTGTTGTGTGACTGCTGCGGAAAAAATCCGCTTCACTTCTATTATGTTGGACCGCACCTGATACGCACGTATTCCGCAGGCAGTGTGGCTGCTCTAATCTGTTAACATAGGCACGGGAAGGAAAATCAACACGCAGCAAACCTGCCCCGCGACGCGTCCGCCACGCAGCCTATATCCTATAATATATAAATATTTCACGAACTCCATCTCTCCTTCACAACGAACGATTTTTGAAGTGTAGGCTGACAGTTTTGTTAATTGTTGAAGGCACAGGTGAATTCTGGGTGGATTTGTGCGAGCCCTAGGCTCGTGGTGTGAGCGGTATTGGAGCGGAGACAGAGCGAGACAGAGCGATCGCTCCGGCCTTTGGATAAAAACCCGCTCCGCGCTCCGACTATATTTCGCACGCTCCGCTCCCCGCTCGCTCCCCGCTCCGCTCCGCTCACATGCTCTGGGGCGTACTTGAATTTGTGATTGGTTGACAGCAAATTTCAAATATTAAGTGGAACGATAAAATAACGTTATTAACCGGTTAATGGCCATTTAAATTTTTTGATTCTGTTCGGAACTATAAAATTTGATTTCGTATCTGGTTCTGGTTCTGTTCCTTGAACCGGTTCAGAGCCCTGGTTAATATTAAAGTGTCTCTTCTGTTTGTCTGTAGTTTATTCCTGTGCTCTTCTGCGGGACATTCTGCTGCAAGGACGGCTGTACATCTCTCGAAACTGGCTGTGTTTCTACGCAAACCTTTTCGGGAAAGATATCAAGGTTTGTAGCACTTTCTTTAACATGTGAATTAAAGATGTTAATTAGAAGGATTCAAGATGAATTACTGACCAAATTTGCATCAGTGTTGTTACTGTTAGATAAAACTATTACACAATTATGTTCATTAATTGAAAAAAATAAAAATAAAATTATTTGATGAAAAACTTACACAGAAATTAGAAATGTTGCTCTGGAAACTAACTGAAATAAAAAAATAATTAAAGCTAAGAAATTAGAACTAATAAAAATGACAAAAGCACATCATTTTATTATAACGTAAACTAAAATGAAAAAATAAAGATAAAAATTAATTCAAAATATCAGTAAATGCTATAATAGTATTTATCAAAATATCAATAAATACAATAATATAATAGTATTTATCAAAATATCAATAAATACAATAATATAATAGTATTATTGTAATATAAATAATACAAAATAACACTAAAGCTAAAAAATATGACAGTGACATTATGACATTAATCAGTACTATAATAGTGAATAAATAATAACACTGATATTCAAATTAAAGCTAAAAAGTCCAAACTAATAAAAATTGAAAATATAAAAATAAAAGCTAATTCAAAATATTAATAAATACTATAATAGCGTATAAATAATACACTGTGCACTGGCTAATATTAATATTATAGATACTAGTATGAATTATTACTATTATTTATTGATGCACTATTATAGTATTTATTGTGAGGAGATAATATGAAGCAGGTATTAATATTTTCTGTTGAATGTTATAGTGTTTTAATGCCTAATTTTAGCATGTAAACAAACAGAAGAGATAAATGTCAGTCATCATTGTTGTTGTTTGATTTCTGGGTATTTTTAAAGTGGTGATTTCCAGGTCTGGAAAAGTGGTAGAACTTTTTGGGGAAAATCTTAAAATTCATGTTGTGAAATTGCTGTTTATGACTCTTTATAATGAAACTCTTATCCAGTAATCAGAATGCATCATGGAAAGTCATGGAAATTGATTGGTCAGAATGTGGGAAGCAGGTTATTATTATTCATCATAACATTAAAATAATCAGTGGCTGTGGTTTGGGAGGTGCTTTATAAGCACTAATAAACAGCCAATCTGTTAATAACAGGCATGCTAATAAGCAACTAGTTAATAGTGAGAATCGGTCCCTATGCTAAAGTGTTCCCAAGGTTAATAAAATATGTTTTATTACAACAAACTGAATATCAGTTCGATTGCTGTTTTTTGTTTTTGTTTTTTGCTGGATAGAGTTGAAAAGGCAAGGACCACAATATGGGAAAGATCACTAAATAATTAACACTAAAGTGCAGGGCCCGGATGCATGAAAGCTCTTAAGCTAAGACATCCCTTACTTATAAGGTTAAGGGAACCCTTAGTGAAACTTGAGTTGCAAGAAAAATAAGTATTCTCCTTAATTATCTAAGTGTTCCCTTCGTTCGTTTCTATAAAGTCTTTAGTAACTATTTCAGCTTGATCAATTTAAAGGACCAAAACAGCTCCCTGAAGTCATCTTAAACTCAGTATCTGCAGGATTTTAAGCTCAAATGTAAGACTTAAGACCTGCACAAATAAAACACCATATGAGCGTAGCAGGGCAGTGACTAGAGTAACATATTAAACTGTAAAATGACTGTAAAAAGCATGACTTACAGGTTTTCACAAAACAAAAGCGCTATATCATTTTTTAAAGAAAATGGATGAGTTGTATCAATTATTATATTAATTTAAACAATTATTATTAATCAATTATTACATGAATTAAATGTATTGTATGTCTTAATTGTTTAGATTTTTCTAATGCATTATCTTCTTGTCGATGCACCTGTTCATATTTACAACTCTGCGTGTTTGCAGCATCAAAACATGGGTTCATTTTCACATTTGGCCAATTTTCCGGTATTTGTGGAAGGCAGATTTCTTCTGTACGGATGTGAGTTGTTTGATCTCGTGGGGAATATTGACCGCTCTGTTGACATTTCTGCTGCACTAGACCTAACGTTCAGTCCACTTTCTCTTTTGGCTTCATCTGGATGAGTTTGTTTTTTTCATTTTCTGTTTGTTTTGTCTGATAGAATGAGAAGTACAAAGATCCTGGATCGGTGGTTCTCCTAATAACTGCTTGGTTTGGGTGTTGTTTTCTGGTTTAGGTTGCCATCCCGGTGGTGTCTGTGCGTCTGGTGAAGAAACACAAAACGGCCGGCCTGGTGCCGAACGGACTGGCCATCACCACCGACACCAGCCAGAAGGTGCTGAACACACCAAACACACAAAATCCTCCAAATCACTTATGACATCTCTTAGTTTCTCTTCGGTAGAAACTGAAGAATCAGAGCAAATGCAGATCTTCAGCTTCTCAGATGCTTGTCTTGAGTTTCAGAAGAGATCTGAACAATGTCTCAAACCGTGCTCAGATTTGCTCAAGTCTGCAATCAAAGATCCCAACAATTTTTTATGTATAGTATTTATTTATTCATAGTATTTATTTATATTCTCTGCTGCATGGTAAATAAAAAATAGTGGTAAATGGTAAATAAAACAGTAATAATTTTAAATAATAATTTTAAAATGTGTATGTATGTATGTATAGTAACAATATTAAATAATAATTTGTAAATAAATTATATATATATATATATATATATATATATATATATATATATATATATATATATTTATATATATATATATAATTTATTTACAAATTATTATTTTATATTGTTACTATTTTTTATTTACCAATTAAAAAAAAAATAATAATATATATATATATATATATATATATATATATATATAATTTACCATGCTAAGATTAGGTATTAAAACATTACCATATATATATTACTATATATATTATTGAGATAATACAATTATTTTTATATATATTTATTAGGGGTGTAACGATACACGTGTATTCGTATTGAACCGTTCGGTACGAGGCTTTCGGTTCGGTACACATACAAACCGAACGATTCGTTGGACTAATCCTATTAGTTTGGAAAATAAAAGCTTAAAGTGTGTGAAATATCAGTGTCACTGCGCTCAACAACGTGCTGTCTGCCCCGTGATAACCTCCTCTTGCTGGGGTGCGTCGAAAGACGATGATCTTGTATCGACGATAGCCAGAGATATTGTCAAAAACTATTGATTTGGCATTTCCAATTAATGTAGGCCTGTTACATTCTTATTTTTATTAGGCCTATTATTATTATGAATTTACTTTTATTAGCAAATTAATTTGCCCTGCAATAATTAACGCATAACTGAAGCGCTGCGAGGATAAAATTAGGCTATATTTACTCCTCAATTAAAATGTTTTTAAAAAGGTCTTTTAAAACAGGTCTATTAGTCTATAGGCTATGATTTCTAGTCCTATAATTAAAATATTAACACTGCAGTTATCAATAAAAAACAATGAAATAAAAGCACCTTTTATTTCAAGCACCGACTTTCAAAAACAACCTGTTTAACAAGAAATACGTTTCTTGTTTTTTTTTTTTCAATATGTACGGGCCACAAGAGAAATATATGCATATGCGGGCATGCGGCCCGTCACGAATCCAAATGCGGCCCACCATGCTGAATGTTACAGTCTATGTGCTGAACATAATTAAAAAATAACTTTCAGTTTTACAATTCATTTTAGGTTTTACATTAATTTAAAAATGTACTAAAATATAAGCTATAATGTTTTTATGTAAAATAATTTAGTTTTTCATATATTATTTTCAGACATGAGCAGACCTATGTACTCATGTAATTAATGTTACGCATTTAACGAACACTTACAAGCGTGCACTTTGGCAGAATTCAATTCAAATAGTCATCAGCAGCCATTAGTTCTGAAAAACTGAGCATCAGAATGGACAAATTTGTTAAGGGAGAAAACGACATGTGGAAAATGCCAGCGAAGGAACGCATTCAAACAAGAATAGGCGCAGTGAAGAGAGTGCTGGACTTTCGGTTTGCCCCGCCACTCACTTGAAGATGTTCAGGTAAATAGAAACACCCATAGGCTACTACGCAGCAATCATCCTTAATCACAGAAATGTGGCAAAACATCTCTGGAGAGAGCCTCAGATTATTAAATTCGAAAATGCTTTTCATATTTGGATCAACATAGGCTACATTATTTGTGGACGCACACTTTCTGCGATGTCGCACGTCAAGTAACGCTTCCGTGCGCGTCTTCTGCAACTTACAATCACAACTTCATTGTGCTGTTACTCCTTTCGAGCAGAATTTCACAAAATTGGTCAGCTCCCGACAGCTGTTTTATTAATGGCGAGTAGAATTATTTATTTATTTATTTCAATAAATGTAATCGTTTAGATATCATAATATTTAGGTTATAAATAATATTATAAATCTGGTTGGTCTGTATTGATGACGTAATATGTAAATGAGAAGCGTGCGGCCCGTGAGACTTGCACTTGGACCATAGTGCGGCCCGGTGGAAAAAAAGGTTGAGAACCACTGGCCTATATCGTTATCAGTATATGCTGAAGTAGATTCGTCTCTCTTTGTCTCTGAGAGAATATGCGGCGTCAGATGCCGAAAGCTCCGTCATTACTCCATCATTCTGTTTTTACTTTCACTTTCTGTTTATAGTGAATTGACTGAGATTAAGACGTTCACCGGCATACGTCGTGCCCAAAGTTTGCACGTGTGTAAACCCTGGTGCAAACGCGTGCTTGTGTGATATCCATTGGCTCGCCTTCATGGTTTAAAACAGAAATATTTCCAACATTGCGACCCCGCCCCCCGTATCGAAAACATACCGAACCGTGACACCACTGTGTCGTATCGAACCGAACCGTGAATTTTGTGAACCGTTACACCCCTAATATTTATTATATGTAATAATATATTTTATATAAATTAATAAATTGTTAAATTATTAACAATCACCAAAGGATGTCTCCATGTATAAATATAAAGAAAATATAAATATAATTGTAAGGTATGTATTAATAATCATCAAACAATGTCTCCATATTTCATTTTAATGTATGACCACTTGTGACTTATTTGTGTGTTTAGGAGAAACATCATGTAAATATGAATATTTATCAGACAGTGAGATAAGAGCCTCTGTTGTGTGTTTGTGGTTGGCAGTATGTGTTCGTGTCTCTGCTGTCGCGGGACAGTGTGTATGACGTGCTGAGGAGAATCTGCACACATCTTCAGGTGAATGGGAAGAAGAGTCTGAGTCTGAAGCAGTTCCTGGAGGAGCCTGGCTCTCTGTTGACGGTACGAGAAGCACAGCGTTAGTTTGTAGGTGTGTCTGATAGACGATGGTCTGATGTGAGATGAATTGTGTGCAGGATGAGTTTCCAGTGTCCACTGATTTCACGCCGGTGTTGAAGTGGCGCCGGAAACCGTCGGCTCCGTCCGTCTCTTCATCGCTGCCGGACCTGCTGGGAAACTCCACGAGCAGCTTGAGCGCAGGAGACACGCCGTACCCCGCAGAGACGCCGCTGGAGGGTACGACACACGCTAACAGCTCTCAGATATCAGACAAATACACCACTAAATATTTCTATTTATACTTAATATATATATATCACTTCTGTGTAATTATTTAATCATTTATATAGTACGTATTTGTATATTTACTATATCAATATATATAATTTATCATATTTAATAATTTATACATTTTTATCAGTATATAGTTTTTATTATGGAGTTTTATATGTATTACACTTATGTATATATATATGTATTTATCATATATAAATAAAAAACAAATGAGTAATTTATCATATTTACTAATTTATTAATTATAGAATAGTTTTGTTCTACCTATGTATGTATAATAGTATTTACTATATATAAATACAAAACAAATATATAATTATAAATGTTATATAGTATAATTATAAATTATAAAGTGTGTGTGAGTATATATATATATATATATATATATATGAAAAATACATATGAAAATATATATGAAAAACACATTAATATATGACATAAAATTACATAATTATAATTGAAATGATTATATAATAACTATTTTAAATATATATGTCTAAAATTATTAAAATAATATATAAAAATTATTTATTGATTATAATAGGTTATATATATATATATAATTATTTATATATTTGTATTTATCATATATATAAATAGAAACAAATATAGTAATATATAATATATTATGTATTTAATAATTATATTATTTATGTAATAATATATTAAACATATTATATTTAATGTAATATTATATATAATTAATAAACTACATAATTATAAATTATATTATAAGTGTTTATATATATATATATATATATATATATATATATATAGTAATTTATTAATTATAGAATAGCTTTTTTATATTTATGATTACTAATTTAGGATTATAAATTGCATGTACTAACATAGCAAAGTATAATTAAAATGTGCAGTATAGCCACGTCATTAGTGATTCATTAATTATTATTTTTTTCATTATTCATAATTTAGAGCACTTGATCCTCTTTAACTGTAATCTAAACACCATCATTAATTTACAGTTGAGATAATCAAATGTTTGTTTCTCGTGAGTCACACGTTTCTGTTTATTCTCTTTAATGAAGTATCGCTCCTGTTCTTCACGTCTTTGTCCAAATATTAGTGTCTCACCGGACGGTTTCTGGGCCAAAGGTGACGCACACGATCCATGTTGACACACCGATGTTATGGCCAGACACTTTTATCCTCAGACGCCGTTCAAACACCCGTGACGGAGTTAGGAAAATATCCACACGTTATTTGATTATAAAGCGCATTGAATTTAACTCCGTTTGACATTTGACTATGAGACGCTAAAACTGTCCGTTTCACTGCAGCAAGACGTTTGTTGTTTGTTTGGTGCGTTTACATTTACATTTAATCATTTAATCATTTAGCAGACGCTTTTATCCAAAGCGACGTACAAATGAGGAGAACAATAGAAGCAATCAGACCATCGAGAGAGCAACAGTATACAAGTGCCATGACAAGTCTCAGTTAGTCTAGCACAGTACACGTAGCTTTTTAAATAGAATAGGTAAGTGTTAGTATTAGTTAGTCAGGTGCTGGTGTCTTTAGATGTTTTTTGAAAATGGCTAAAGACTCAGCTGTTGGAATTGAGATCAGGAGGTCATTCCACCATTTGTGTCACACAACGGCGAGTTTTAAATAAACGGGATTCTTGGCTCTGCGTGAAGCTTTTGAAACAACAAAACAAAGCCAAATAATGTTTTGTGATCCTCAGAGAGACGGCTGGAGGCTGAGAAGATCCTGCTGACTGAACCCGTGTCTGAACTGGGTCACATGGAGTATCATCTGCTCAAGTTCTTCATCCTGCTGTGAGTCCAGAGACGCTCCAACACTTACAGTTTTACAGAAGGATAAATATAAAGCAGTTATTCATACAGAAAAATCATCCTCAAAACTCATTCAGGAGGTCATGTATTTTTGTAGCGTGATGTCGCCCTCTGCTGGTTGAAATTAAAGAAATTATTTGTTATAAACTAAATTTATATATAATTACCTCATAGCCACAACCTCTTAATGAAGTGCTGTATGAGTGTGAGCAATAATATAATTAATAATAAAATAATTTATTATTATTATTATTATTATAAATAATAATGCACAAGGATAGCTATAATGATTATACACATATTTATAATAATAATAATAGCAATGTGAACTAGCAGATTTGTTTACTTGTTTACTCAACTACAGCATTTTTTTGTCTTCATTTTTATTTGGAATGTTGTTATTAAGAACATAATAAAAATGTCAAATAAATTGATCTGTATAACCTAAATAATAATAATCTAATTAATAATAATTAATCTTAAGTAATTAATGAATCTATATTAATAATAATGTATAATTGTATTTATAATAATTAATAATAGCAATGTGAACCTGCAGATTTGTTTACTTTCTCAAACAAAACATTTTTTTTGTCTTATTTTTTTAAAGGAAAGTCATTAACAAGATCATAATTTGTTTTTAAATAATTATTATAAATAATAATGTATAATAATAAATTAATAATTGATACAAGAACATCATAAAAGCATCAAATGTCAAAAAATTATTTGTAATCAAAAATAATGTGTAATTGTTAATAATGATTTTTATAATAATAAATAATGGCATTATGAATGAGCATGTTTGTTTACTGTCTCAAACAGAGCAGTTTGACTTCCTTAGGCTCATTTTTAATGGAAAGTCATTAACAGGAACATAATAAACATATCAAAATGTCACGTTAATTTATAATTTTAAACATAATAATGTATAATTATTACTAATTATTTTCATAATAATTAATGGGGTGTCATTAACAAAAACAAAATAAAAGCATAAAAAATGTCTAATAAATTTGTTATAAATAACAACGAATAATTATGAATAATTATATCTATAATATTTAATAATGGTAATGTGAAGTAGCATTTATTTTCTCAAACAGAGTAGTTTGACTTCTTTAGTCTTAGTTTTTTAACAGAACGGAAGCATCAAAAATGTCCAAATTAATTTATAATTTTATAAATAATAATGTATATTAATAACTATTTTATTTAGAATAATTAATAATGGCAGTGAGAATTAATTCAGAAATATCATGAATAATAAAGTATTATTCTATTTCTAATAGTAGCAAAAATTAAAAATATATATATTTTCTAATAAAAACATCTAAAATGTAAAATATATTAATTTCAATTTTTTATAATAATATTATAATAAATAATAAATAATTACATGATAAAAATGTCAAATGATTGAATTTATCATTATTATGTATCATTGTATCATAATAATGTATCATATGTATATATATGTATTATATAATGTAAAATAATGTATCATTTTATATATAATAATAATAGCATGATTTGTTTACTCTCTCAACCAGAGCAGTTTTGACTTCTTTAGTCTAATTATTTTAATGTGAAGTCATTAAGATGCATGTTAACCGTGTGTGTGTGTTTCAGCATCATTTTGCTCATCATTTCATCGTGTTATCTGGCGTTTCGCGTCTGCAGTCTGGAGCAACAGCTGTCTTTCCTCAACACACAACCGACGATGAGCATGAGAGAGAGGTACAAACACACACTCGAGCATCAATCACTCTTTCTTACATTTACATTTAGTCATTTAGCAGACGCTTTTATCCAAAGTGACTTACAAATGAGGACAATAGAAGCACTCCGAATCAACAAAAGAGTAATGATACGCAAGTGCTATAACAAGTCTCGGTTAGCTTAACACAGTACACGGTGTTTTTATATGTGACCCTGGAGTACAAAAGCAGTCATAAGTCACTGGTGTATATTTGTAGCAATAGCCAACAATACATTGTATGGGTCAAAATTATTGATTTTTTTTTATGCCAAAAATCATTAGGATATTAAGTAAAGATCATGTTCCATGAAGATATTTAGTGCATTTCCTACCGTAAATATATCAAAACTTAATTTTTGATTAGTAATATGCATTGCTAAGAACTTCATTTGAACAACTTTAAAGGTGATTTTCTCAATATCTAGATTTTTTTGCACCCTCAGATTCCAGATTTACAAATAGTTGTATCTCAGACAAATATTGTCCTATCATAACAAACCATACATCAATGGAAAGATTATTTATGTATAAAGATGTCATACATATGTATGAGATGTATAAATCTCAATTTCGAAAAATTTACCCTTATGACTGGTTTTGTGGTCCAGGGTCACATATATATCTATATACTGTATATACACAACACACATCCATTATACATAGCCTATATATATATACAATGTTGGGGGAAACGCATTACAAGTAACGCGCGTTACATAATCAGAATACTTTTTTCAAGTAACTAGTAAAGTAACGCATTACTTTTATATCTGAGTTACTTTTTCAAATAAGTAATAAGTTACTTTGTTTTCCCATGTTTTGACTGACAGCTCTTGTGTTGCCATGTTGAGAGAAATCGTGAGTAAGTGCAGAGATGTGTGCGCTGTGTTAACATGATCTTACTGTAGTTCTAGACTAAATGCACTGAATGAACATGTATTTACTCATCTCACCAGCACTAAAACAGATTCAGTGTTCCTCAGAATGAATGAAAACCTGCAACGATTAAATTAATCCCATTTTATTAACCAATATCTTTGCTGCCGACCTTCGATGATCCAATTCAATCATATTAATAAGTAAAAATGACTTAAAATAAACATGACATTTGTTTTTCTTTCTTTTTTATTGCTGAAGAGTGTTGAACTTTCTCCTGCATTCTATGCTTCATGCAATCCAGAATGACTGAGGCGTATTCATTTCACTTTTAGTGTGAAAGGGCCTTTACATTTGCTAAAAATAGATTTTTTTATATTAAAAACAAATTAGCAAGCCCAGCCCAGATGAGAAAAAGTAACGCAAAGGTAACGTAACGCATTACTTTCCATAAAAAGTAACACAATTAGTTATTTTTTTAGGGAGTAACGCAATATTGTAATGCATTACTTTTAAAAGTAACTTTCCCCAACACTGTATATATATATATATGCACACACACACACACACACACACACACACACACACACACACATATACAAAGAAAACAAGTAGATAGAATAGAGAAAAGAATATACAAAGCTAGTGTTAGTTTGTTTTTTTTAAGAAAAACAAGCAGTTAGAAAACAAATAGAAAGTGATAGAAGATCAAGTGTTTTTTAAATAAAAAAAGACAACAAATAGATAAAATAGAATTAGAATGGAGAGTGCTAGAGTTAGAGTTTTTTTCTATTTCTTGAGTTTTTCATCCCTAAGATCATTGTAACCCGCTCTTTCTGCAGGTAACCCTGGTTTAACCCCGTGTCAACACTGAACCCAGCTTTGCCCTCAGGAGAGCAGCGTCTGCAGACGACTTAACCAGCTCAGTTACAGGTACAGCACTAGTCAAGTAGTTAGCTAACCGACCGGCAGAGGACGAGGAGCGACCGGAAGATTCCCGACACCAGGCTTCACCTAACAGCTCCGCATCCAGGAGATCTCCAGGACTCAGGACTGATCAGGATTACGCTGGCGACTGTTACGAGCAACGTTTTGCTGTTGTTGAACCCAAACGTCAAGAGACTCGAGACGGCCGCATAGTTTCACTTTATAACTCTTTCTATGTTTGTCTGCAGTTTGTTTCTCTTAAACGACCTGAAATGTGCATGTTTACCAGTGTTTAGTGCACTGCGAAAAAATCTTTTTAATGAGTATTTTTGTCTTGTTTACTTGTAAAATATTAGATTTTTTTATATTTTAAAATCTATATTTTTTTGACATTTTAATAAATCACAAAATAAGTATAATATTTAAATTTATATTTATACTTGTTTGGTGATTTGTTGAAATATATAAAAATATATATTTGAATTATAATATTTAATTTCTAAATAAGTACAGTATATATTATATATAATAATTAATTATTTTATATAATATTTAATTTCCAAATATGTATAAATTATATATAGTTATTAATTATTTTCCTAAATTACCAAATAACAGTAATAACAAAATATTTCCATTTTAAATAAATGCTGTTCTTTTTAACTTTTTACTCATCAAATAATCCTGAAAAATTCAGCTTTGATCACAGTAATATATTGTATTTTTTAAGTATATTAAAATTTAAAACAGCTATTTTAAATTGCAATAATATTTCGCAATATTACTGTTTTTTCTCTGTATTTTTGATTAAATAAATGCAGCCTTGATGAGCAAGAGACTTCTTTAATAAGCATTAAAAATCTCACTGAGCCCAAACAGGAACACATTGGAGAAAATGAGAAAGTCTTAATATCATATTCAATTTTGTTTTGCAAGTAAATTGATCTCGTTTTATACTGGGAAACAAGACAAAATACTGGTTAAGAAATTATTTTTGCAGTGTTAAACAGATGAGATGTTCTGGGTTTTCTTGTAAAATAACTAAAATATTAAAGGCAGTGACTGTTTGATATTCACACACATTTCACTCACAGCATTTCAAGATCATAATCAGTCATAATCGATCACGAATAACTGCAGTGAAGGGAAGGAAGGTCAAAGTAAAGTCAATCTGAGAGTGTTTGGTTGTCGTCGTTTGAGCGCTGAAGGACATGTGTTACAGTTTGAAGAAAGCCTGTCGTAACGTAGTAAACGTAATCGTCAAATATCCTTTATTTGTGATGTATTAAAGTGCATTATAGGAGGCGTCTGTAGGTTGTAACGTACTTGAAATCTACGCTTGCATTTCTGGCATGCAGAACATGATATAGGAAATCGATATTTAATACTGTGATCGTTTAGGTTTGCTGTAAATGAGAGATTTGGTTTGTAGTCGTGATGTTTTGTACAGATTGAATGTCAAAGGTTATTATCATGCTCATGATTTAGGCCACGCTGTAGAAATTGTAGATGTTTTGTTACTTAATGACATGAAAGATGAGGTAGAAAGTCAAACTAATAAAAACTTTCACCAGATTCTGTCTGCATCTTTGTGTCTAAGAAAAATACACATATTTTGTTTAATTAGTTATAGTTAAGTTAGTTAAAGTTTTGAATCATAACATTTATACACTGCATTTATTTATATATTTTAATCTCACAACAATGCTAACCTCCTTAGCAGCATATGCTAATCTCATGAGTTTTGCAAAATGAGGTTTATATACACATCACAACCCATTTTATTTGATTATTGCGTTAAAATTAACCAAAACTTAAACTACTGTTATGCCGAGTTCACACTGCACGATTTTCAAACTCGTCGGATCGCCGTTGTTTTCACACTGCAGGACTATCTGGGGTAGGATTCAGTCGCTGCTGTGTTCACATTGCACGATGGATCCGCGACAGGGGGTTTCACATTGCACGATTTCACAATATCGCCGACAACTCTGTCTGATCCGCAAATACAGCCAAACGCACGCGAGAAGTGATAAGGAAATAATGCAAGATCACGCTGATATTATGGTCTATAAGTCATCCCCGAACACACAATAATTAATAAAGATGACTTAAGAAACATACTTCTGCTGTGAAATTTTTATGTACACAAATCTAGCCTACTTGAAAGTGAAACCAACGTGTTGTGCATTTTATAATGAGTTTATTTCTAATAGCCTATAAAAGCCCTCAAAGTGATGAAAAAGAAAAATGCAATAAATATTTTGTCCTTTATAGAAGAATATTATTTACAGGAAAACCCTAGCCTCTTCATCTTCATGCAGCCTACCTGTTCTGTGTATTCTAATGCTCACTTTGTAAAAAAAAAGACCTCCTCGAACTTCCAGCTGCCCTGTATCTTGCTCTCTCATTAGCTGTAGGTCATCACCGATGTATTTTTTCAGTCAGAACCGGCCAGAACTCATTCACACAGCAGGCTTGTGAAACGCCGACAGCTCCAGATATTTAGCATGCCAAATATTTCGCGGGCGTCGGCGACACATCGGCGATTCCCTCAGATCGCGTCTTTGATAATTCACACTGCGCGATTGTCACTCGCGGGAACGAGCACCGATTTGCCTCCGATCTCGGGCATTTGTCGGCGATTTATCAAAACCTGTCGGCGAGTGAAAAATCGGGCTAAAATCGTGCAGCGTGAACTTGGCATTACGTATAAGCAAGCAGAGCATGTGAGCGGAGCTGACGGTGAGAATTCCCGCTCCCTGCTCACGTGGATGTTCGCTCCACCGCTCAAAGTCGCAGCACACCGCTCCGCTCAATTCCGCTCCCAGCTCACCTACAATTTCATCCCGCTCCGGTGAAATCGCTCCACGCTCGCTCACATTTAAAATTCCTCTGCATGCCTAACACCTGCCGTTTTCAACCGAAGCCTTAAGCCGGGCATACACTGTGCGATTTTCGTCCGATTTCGAGCCGAATTCTGACTCGTGCGACTGTTTTTTGAGTCGGGCCGAATTTCAGCTTTGTCGTGCGTCGTTTGTCGTGCAGTGTTCGTTCAGTGTACAGGGGGAAACGAGAAGCGATAAGTCTCTCCCGACAGGCAATCGGACGGTCGGATGAATTTCTGACATGTCAGAAATTTTGGTCGCTCCTCCTGAGGGTATCGCACAGTTGAAGCAGAGCTACGAACCGACTGCCGAGCCCGGTCTCATGAAAATACGTATTATATTACGCCAAAAAAAACCCCGAAAACTCGTGGTATTGATACGCAAAAATGGACTTTGGCGTTTATATGCTACGCGCATTTTTGGCGTGCATATAATACGCAGTTTTCGCGTGCATATGATACGAAATTTGTTGGCGTGCATATGATATGCAGTTTTCGCGTACATATGATACGCATCTACACCACAACCCTAACCCTACCCATCGCGTAGCATAGACACGCCAAAGTCCATTTTTGCGTATCAATACCACGAGTTTTCGTTTTTATTTGGCGTACTATTTATACGCACTTTCATGAGACCGGGTTGGACTGCCCTAAACTCAGTGCTTTTTCCCTCACTGCGCCTGCGCGAAAATAGAACTTTAACCATTTAATCTTTATTGCAGCAAGAAAGAAAACGACAAGAGGGAGATTTTTGATAAAATAATGTTATTATCACGGGAAATGTGAACCATTGTCCATCATTTTGCAATTAGTGATAAAGACAAACAAGTCGCAAAATTAATAGATATTTCAGTTTTAAACCATGAAGGCGAGCCAGTGCATACCACACAAACAATTTGCAAACTTCATGAGCGGAATGCCCGTGAAGAAGTTTTAAACTCTAGTCAATTCATTAAGCTACAGAAAGTGAAAGTAAAAACTGACCGAGCTTTCGGCATCTGTCGCTGCATAACGGCACATATTCTCTCAGAGGAGACGAAAGATATGCGTAGTATTGGGTATTGTCTTAATTTATTTTCTAAAATATATATCTATATATAGATCTATCTATCTATAAATATATATCTATATATATATATATCTATATAAATCCCTTATGGCTGATATACGTAGAAAACAACAACAACAACAGAATCGAAGTATTTCGTGTTAAACAAGTTGTTTTTGGAATTTCCTTGTCTGTAATAAAGATTTTATTTTAATTGACTGAATATATTCATTAAGCTGTTCATTCAGTGTTCAGAGTCCGGACATAGGCTAGATCGGTTGAGAATTGAATTATAAGGCTAATTAATTGTGGAATATATCTAAAAGTTTTAAATAATCTAAATTATTCTTTTAATATTGGCGCCTTAGTTGTGTGGTAAATGCGCAATTATTTCGGGCCAAATTAATTGTAGTAGACCTATACGTTTAATAATAAAACTACCATAATAATAGTAATAATTTAATACATTCATTGGAAATGCCAAATCCTCACGATATCACCAATATTTTTTTATTTTTTTTTAAGTTATCTCTGGGTATCGTCCATCGTCTACGCAAGCGCATCCCACAGTTGCCAAGTCCGCATATCGCGACTTTGGGCTTCTTTTTTTTGTAAAGTTGCGGGAAAAAATCCCTGGTTGCGGTTGCGGTTTTTTGGGCTTATTTAAAAAAATATGGTTGCTTGTTAGGGAAATCTGACAAGCCACTTAGTTTCTATATTTATGTTCGCCGTATTCTCCAATGCATTGATTGACACTCTGTCTGCTCGCAGTTAATAGCCAACCAGTGCAATAATATAAGTGCTGTAGCATAATTTTCCATATGTTCCGCCCTTCATTGGAGAAAAATCACATTCAAAAGAAGACACGTGACGCTGTAATCCAAGCGGTGATAGAAGTAGACGTAGAGGAGTGGGATGAGTTTCTTTTAGCCTAATTTTTACAATGTTTTTGTAATGTATTAATTATCACGGGCTGTAATAAAAAACAAGTAGTCATATCCTAATAGTAAATACATTTGGTTCGAATAGCCTGGTATGGCAAGATGTCTTAAAATGTATTTCTTTTTTAACATTTAAACTTAGACCACATTATTAGATTACCTTTTGACTTTATGAATACACATAAATGACAGCTTAAGGATTTAAAAAATATATTTTATAATCTTTTTAATAATATTATATAATATTTTATTTTTTAATATAATATATATTATAATTTAATATAATATTTTATATATTTTATATAATATTTATGTGGCATTTTGTTTTTTTATGTTATTTATTTGATAGTTATGTATACATTATTTTATTTTAAATGGAAGAAAAACCTGTTTTGGACCTCATAATGAAGCACGTTCCCTCTGTACATGGCTGTAACGAGCAATTTTGTGGTGCTTGGAATTCTTTATAATTAATTAAAACAAATATTGCCACATTGATGGCTCAAGAAGGTATAATTGTTCAAATAACACATCGTTTCATTTTAAAATATATGTAAAAACAATTGTAACCAAGTGTTTTTCAAGTGTAATATTTCTACTAGGGACAGAAAAATTGACATTTCCATAGAATGACCCATAGGCTATAAATTTGTGGCTCATTTATTGGTAATAAATAACTGATAATAAATAATATTGATGATAATAAATCATAAAAAAAATATTGGGCTTGTTTTGGGCTTGTTTTTGAAGCTGCGGTTGCTTATTTGTCTCGCGAGAGTTGGCAACTGTGAACCCGAGTATTTCACACGTATAGTGAGAGCACATAAATCCTGAGCTTTGGCTTTACATCGCATGCGATCTTCTCGTACAGTGTGAGTTGATACCTTGCTGAAATCGCACGGAAATCGCACAGTGTATGCCCGGCTTTACGCCTGGGACACACTGTCTGCGTGACGGACGTGGAGCGGGTTTGTTGCGTAACTGCTGTGGAAAAATCCGCTTCACTTCTATTCTGTCGCGGGGCCGCGGTTGCGGTGTGGTTGGACAGCGCACCTGATATGCGCATATTCCGCAGGCAGTGTGGCTGCTCTAATCTGTTAACATAGGCGCGGAAAGGAAAATCAACACGCAGCAAACCCGCTCCGCGACGCGTCCGCCACGCAGCATATATCCTATAAAGAACTCACAGCAACATCAGTCAAAATAGAACATATATTTATATCTCTTTCTCTATGAAATAAAAAATCACGGACAGGGTTAAGTAGACTACATTAAAATATTCGTATGACAAAACTTATTTAATTGACTATTAGCCAATATTTGATTAACGATTTTTGAAGTGTAGGCTGACAGTTTTGTTAATTGTTGAATGCACGGGTTAATTCTGGGTGGATTTGTGCATGCCCTAGACTCGTGGTGTGAGCGGTATTGGAGCGAACAGGAGCGAGACAGAGCGATCGCTCCGGCCTTTGGATAAAAACCCGCTCCGCGCTCCGACTATATTTCGCACGCTCCGCTCCGCGCTCACATGCTCTGAGACTGTGAGCAAGTTAGGTAAAGATTGTATAAAGACTATATTAGCCTAAAACAATGACTAAATGGCTATTTGACTGTTAGCGTTAACCAACAGCTAATGTTGGTGAGAGACAAGTCATATTCGACTAAAATTCTCTCCAGTTTTCACAATAATTGTTTCCTCTCAGGTTTTCCACAGAAATTATGCTTTTACCTAAGCTTTTCTTTGTTTTAATGCATTTTTGTTGAAGGAAGTCAACGTGATGTTCATGCCAAAGTAACTTATTTGGCTATAGGCCAGTAATTTCATTACCATCAAATTACACATCTTCAGAGTTTGCTATTTAAAATGTGTAATTAAATGCCAGTGAATATTAAAAAATACATTTAAGATCAAATGTGTTTCTTTTCACCAAGTCAGAAGATGCTCTTTATGATGTAAGATACAGCGCGCGCCTCTGTATGTGCGCGCGAAATTGAAGAGAGCGCGGGAAATTTAAAGTATAACGTCTGACAGGAAAGTTCGTTTTTCTGAGGTAAGAGACTTTTTTACTTCGCAACGAGCCTCGAAAATAACGTTATAATAATGACACTGACATAAACGTGAACTGTAAACATAAAGTTAAGTGGTTCGGTGTTCACACTAGAGCCATATAATGATAATGAGGAAGATATGTTGGTTAGAATCACTTTCAAAGCGATTTTATTTCCAGCTAATGAACGATAAACGTTGACAGTTAATCAAAATCCATCTAACTTTATGAATAAACGGTTCCTTTGGTATGAATGCTAGCAGTCATTATGGTTCTTGTGTTGTTGTTGTTAGCGGAGCCTAATTGCACATTTCTTACACTAAAACAGTTTTAAAACGGTATTTATTGTTCAAAAAGTTTCTGTCTCTGTTAAGATGGATGTTTTTATTTTTTCCCCCCATTTTTTATTTTGAATAATCTCTCTTTTATTGAAGGATATCTGTCTTTAACCGCTTGGGGGCGACAAAACATTAAGTTTCAAAAATTCATGGCTCGAGTTTTGTTTTTGTCTGCTTGACCACAACATAATATAAAGCAGATACGTAATATAGACAAGTTAACAATGATAAAATATCAGTGGTGAATAATTATAAAACAAGAAAAATAAATACATTTGTAATGCTTTGGAATTATAGTTTTAAGAATAGGCCTATGCAAAAACTCATGAATGTAAAACATACTTAAAGTAATATTTCTTGATACCTACAAACACACTCTCAAATGATGATTTTCACATTTGGGTGGTCAGTTCTTTCTCAAACTTGATTTATGTGCACTGTTATATCAAACATATTCCTCTATAAACTCTGTAAATGACAGGCTTTGTGCTGGAGAAATTGCAGGTATCGTCCATTTTGTTTAATGTCAAAGGTCATTCATGGGTTGGTTTGAGAGTTTCACCTAAGAATGAAGTAAAACAGAAGACTGAAAATATAAAACTACAATTTTTAATAACATCCCAGCACTCATAATAAACCAGTTATCAGGTCTCAAGTATAGATACTGTGATGGTTTACCTTGAGGTTTACAATTTTAAGTGGGAATCTTGTTCGTGCACCTTCTTGACCCGCGGTTACACCAGTGACACACCTGGTTCCTCGAGGCCTAAAACTGACATTTGAGGTGAGCAATTCCTGGAATGTTGCATCTGAGGGGTCACGGTGAGCGAGATTTGACCTTACATGCTCATTCTGATGGGAGTTTCTCCTCTACACTGAAATAACTCAATAATTCTGCCTTTGTGTTCCACAGAAGAAAGTCATACGGGTTTAGATCCACATGAGGGAGAGTAAATGAAGACAGATTGATGTTAACATAGAGGCCTGTCAGATTAAAATCTGCTCTGTATTGTGGATGTGTTTAAAACAGTGACATAAGAGTCTGAAAAGGGCTTCATTTGTGTCTGTTATTCACATACGGAGGATCTGTTAAACACGGCAGCCAAGAGCGCTCCAGTAAAACCAACTTTTATGGGTGTTTTGCGGTCTAAGCCGAGTGACTCAAAGGACATCAGGGGCAAAAAATAACACGGCAGTGAATTTGCGGTCTATGAGAACACAGCAATTCTCACTCAAGATGTTTTAAAACAAGCCACTGACTTCATTAAACCATCTTAACCAGCCAAACACACAATATACAGGTTGCACATGGTCCTTTTAATACTTTAAAATGAAACATATTCATTCTAGAGAGTATTTGATTAGACAAACATTTGGATGCAACAATATGTTTAGGGAAAAAAGCATCAATATTTTAGTCTGTTTTCTACCAGGCCCCTAAAGGAACATAATGATGGAAAAAAATAATAATAATAACTGCAGTAAAATGCAAATTTATTCAGGGGAATGCAATACTTTTGTGAGAGAACGCAAGTTTTTTTGGGGGGAACACAATAGTTTTATGAGAAAACGCAAATGTTTTGCGAGCGAACGCAAAGTTTCTTGGGGGAATGCAAATGTTTTACAAGTGAACGCAATCGTTTTGCGAGGAAACGCACATTTTTTGTGACCGAATGCAGTTTCTTGGGGGAATATAAATGTTTTACAAGTGAGCGCAAGCGATTTTTGAGAAAACACAAATGTTTTGCAAGCGAAAGCAACGTTTCTCTGGGGAACGCAACTGTTTTGAGTGAGAATGGCAAGTTTCTGGGGAATACCGAAGTTTTACAAGCAAATGCAAAGTTTCATGCGGGAATGCAATATTTTTGTGAGTGATCGCAAAGTTTCTTGTGGGAATGATATTGCTTGAACAATCATTTTGCAAGAAAACTCAAATGTTTTGTGAGAGCGCAAATGTTTTGCGAGCGAATGCAAAGTTTCTCTGGGAACGCAAATGTTTTACAAGTGAATGCAATCGATTTGCGAGAGAACATCAAGTTTCTCTGGGGAATGCCATGGTTTTACATGCGAACGCAAAGTTTCACACGGGATGCAATACTTTTGCGAGAGAACGCAAAGTTTCTCTGGGGCACGCAACACTTTTACGAGAGAATGCAAATCTTTTGAGAGGGAACGCAGTTTTTTGGGGGGATGCAATACTTTTGCGAGTGAACGCAAAATATCTTGGAGCAACACAACACAACATTACAAGAGAATGCAAATGTTTTGCGAGCGAATGTTAAGTTTCTCACTGGAACACAATACTTAGCGAATGCCAATTTTCTTTGGGGAATGCAGTACTTTTGTAAAGGAATGCAAATGCATTAGGGCAAATGCAAAGTTTCTCAGAGGAACACGATAGTTTCGCGCAGGACTGCAAATGTTTTGCGAACAAAACATTTGTTCGCAAAACAAGTTGTTTTGTGAGTGAATACAGAGTTTCTCGAGGAACTCAAATGTTTTGCAAGAGAACACCACGTTTCTCTGGGGAACGCTAGCACTTTCCAAAAAAAACCAAATGTTTTGCATGAGAATGCCAAGTTTCTCTGGGGAACGTGATACTTTTGCGAAAGAACGCAAAAGCATTTTAAATAAAATTCTTCCTCCCAACTCGTATTTTTTTTTTTCCCATCACCATGTCCTCTTATTGGCTCCATTGTGTTTCGAGTAAAAAAAGACTGTGAATTTTAGAACCGTATATCTACTTTTAGTCAAATTCCAAAAATTCTCCATCCAGACTAAAGTCTGTTAAGGGAAAAAGTCCCTTCTGCATGGCTGAATATATATAACGCTCCTGACAGTTGTGATCTCCAGAGTGCTCATACTTTCAGCACGTTCCCCGAAGGCCTCCATGACTCCAGCCCGGCATGAAGCTCAAAGCTCTCACAATTATTAAGACACGGTCACCTTGTCACCATCTGTCCTCTCAGTCGGAATGGATATGGCAAATCCTGGAATGACCCTGTCAGGAAGCCGGACACATGTGGATTCCAGAATAGAACATTGTAGAATGTGGATTCCAGAATAGAACATTCTTAAAGGGGCAGTTCACCAAAAAATGAAAGTTCTGTCATCATTTACTCACCCATTCAAACCCAACCCACACATACTTTATCTAACACACATACTTAGTCTACATTTCAATTTGCACATAATATACCTGTACATACAATACAACTGTCTATTGTTATATACCTGTACATACAATTGTCAATTTGTATATTTTTATTCCTTATTTACTTGTTCTATTTTTTAATTCTTCTTTTTATTATCTGTGTTTTTTGTTCTGTCACTGTCATTCTGTTGCTCTGTGGAAGCTTCTGTCACGAAAACAAATTCCTCATATGTGTAAACATACCTGGCAATAAAAGCTCATTCTGATTCTGATTCTGAATGGAAATCAGAAGTTTCTTATGAACATCCCCTTTTGTGTTTCATCGAAGAAGGACAGTCAAACAGGTTTGAAAACAACATGAATTTTTCCTTTAAACTGGTTTCTAACATTGCCTGTCTGTTGGCCGTGATCCAGTTGACCCTGCAGGAGCTACTCACCTCTGGATCGGAGTAAATCTCCTCCACCCTTCAGCTGAAGTGCAGCTCTAAGACAAACACTGTGTTTATTTTCCTAAGGTGGATCCAGAGAAAAGATGCCTCGAGTGTTCTTACACAAAACACAGAGCTCAGATTCTCTCTGGAATGATATTTCAGAAGCACCTCAGCAGCTCTGGAGCTTTTAATAAAACAAATATTTAATAACGCTGTGAGTTTGTGACAAGAGAAGCTAATATATAAAAGCCAGAACTTCAGGTCTAAGTTTGTTCAGTTTGCACACTTGTATGGCCTGATTCACTGACGTTTGCTAATCTGTTCCACAATAAGACTTTTATTTTGACAGGTTAGAATAGAATGTTGTGGGTGGTTGCTAGGATTGCTATGTGGTTGCTAAGATGTTCTGAGTGTTTTTTAGTCTGTTGCTATGCAGTTTGTTGTGGGTGGTTGCTAGGGCATTGCTATGGGGTTGCTAAGATGTTCTGAGTTTTTTTTAGTCTGTTGCTATGCAGTTTGTTGTGGGTGGTTGCTAGGGCATGTTGCTAAGTGTTCTGAGTGTTTTAGTCTGTTGCTAAGCAGTTTGTTGTGCGTAGTTGCTAGGGCATTGCTATATGGATGCTAAGATGTTCTGAGTGTTTTTTAGTCTGTTGCTATGCAGTTTGTTGTGGGTGGTTCCTAGGACATTGCTATATAGTTGATAAGTGTTCTGAGTGTTTTAAGTCTGTTGCTAAGCAGTTTGTTGTGCGTAGTTGCTAGGGCATTGCTATATGGTTACTAAGATGTTTTCAGTGTTTTTTAGTCTGTTGCTATGCAGTTTGTTGTGGGTGGTTGCTATATGTTGCTGATGTTTTCAGTGTTTTTTAGTCTGTTGCTACTATATGCTTGTTGTGTGTGTTGGTTCCTAGGACATTGCTATATAGTTGATAAGTGTTCTGAGTGTTTTAAGTCTGTTGCTAAGCAGTTTGTTGTGCGTAGTTGCTAGGGCATTGCTATATGGTTACTAAGATGTTTTCAGTGTTTTTTAGTCTGTTGCTATGCAGTTTGTTGTGGGTGGTTGCTATATGGTTGCTAAGATGTTTTCAGTGTTTTTTAGTCTGTTGCTATGCAGTTTGTTGTGGGTGGTTGCTATATGGTTGCTAAGATGTTTTCAGTGTTTTTTAGTCTGTTGCTATTCAGTTTGTTGTGGGTGGTTGCTATATGGTTGCTAAGATGTTTTCAGTGTTTTTTAGTCTGTTGCTATGCAGTTTGTTGTGGGTAGTTGCTATATGGTTGCTAAGATGTTCTGGGTGTTTTTAGTCTGTTGCTATACAGTTTCTAGGATGTTGTGGGTGGTTGCTAGGGCATTGCTATAGGAGTTGCTATATGGTAAAATTATTCATTTATTTTTTATTACGTAACACCACTAAACTAAAACTTTTTTACTTGAACTGTCTTGATCATGAAGTCTAGACTATTAATTTGGATTTTTAATAAGTTATGTGCCATGTTTTCCTGTATAAACCGTGAAATGAAAACATCGTTCTCTAAGGAAACACTGGTTTTATTGCAGATCATTTAGGCTTAAAATAGAACCGAGTTTCTTGTTAAATTAAAAGAGCAAATGTGCTGTAACTCTCCCCCGGTGAATATTAGCTTAATGTTTTGTCTCTTACTCCTGATAAAACTTTAGTGTGATTTAACCATCAGCTGTGGAAATAAAGAGCAGCTAATCTTAGCGTCTCAGTCAAGTAACTGTTTAATGAGCTCAAGTATTGATTGAAGCCATAAAATGACAGACAGCACATATATCCTGTGAACTTCGCAGTGTTTTCACTGGCAGACAAATGTCTTCGTGTGGTAACAAATTCTCTGTGTTGGGTTTTTTCCAGGGAGAAGACAGAATGAAACGAAGCGGTGAGGTAATTTATAGGGTGGATGACAGGTAAAGACTTTTATTAACATAGTGATTTGATACAGGGCAAAGATTAGGCTGCTCACAGTAATGACTAAAAACATCTGTTTCTTATAAAGTCCTTCAGTGAACCCGTAGAGAAGCGTGTTTCTGTTAAAAACCCTGTCATCTTCATCACACAATCACTAGTTCAGAAACAGAGCTACCTCTAATAAGATTGAATTAATGTAATGCAACTTAATCTATAAGACAGAAAACAGGGTGACTCTGGTAATATTTTTTTTACATTGTTTTTATGACAACAAAGCAAATTTCCCAACTTGAAATTGCAATTTTGTAATGCAAAAAAAAAAAAAAAAAAAATTAAATTATTACAATACAAAAAAATGAATCTGATATTAAATTATATAAAATAATTAAAATTTACTATATATATACTGTATGTAGCAAATTTCTCAACTCAAAATTGCCATTTTGTAATGCAAAAACGAGAAACTAAAATATATTACTTCAAAAATATTAAATTGAATATTAAATTATATATTTAAAGTAATTTAAATTTACAATGGCAACATGATTTTCCATTAACCCATCAAAAAATAAAGAGAAACAAAAAATATATAATAAATATGAAAAATATATAAAATTATTACTATAATACAAAAACATTGTATTGTATATTAAATTATATAAAGTCATTTATATTTACTGTATCTATGTACCAAATTTCTCAACTCAAAATTGCAATTTGTAATGCAAAAATGAGAAACAAAAACATTAAATTACTACCAAAAATATAAAATTGTATAATAAATTATATAATTAAAGTATTTAATTTAAATGTACATATATAGAGTAAACAATGGCAACATAAGTTTTCCATTAACTCATCAAACAATAAAGTATGAAAAAATATATAAAATATAAAAAACATAGGCTATAATAAATATAAAAGTATATAAAATTACTATAATACAAAAAAGTAAATTGTATATTCAAATAATATAATTAATTTAAATGTACTATACTGTTAAAAAAGGGTCAATAAGTGATGGCAACGTGTTTTTCCATTAAGCCATAAAAATAATTGAACCAATTACAACTTTTTGTTATACAAGATTCAACTAAACAAGATTGAAAAAAAGAAAAGTAAATGAGTTGAAATGATTGTACAGCCAGTTTGATTATACTTAAACATGTAAGTCAGCAGCTGAACTTAAGTTTTTAAGCTGAATTAGATGGATATGTTTTACCTTATCATTTGTTGTGCTGAATTTAAGTTATAATCACAAATAGAAAAATGTCATTGTGTCAGGACAGAATGTTTCACAATTCTTTGTGACAAACTAAAGGATTGTTTTTGAGTCTTGTTTTATGGCCTGTGGGCCGTTGTGATATTTTGTAATCCGGTTTAACCCCATTCATACAGTCGGTGACTAGCAGTGGGAAAGCAAATCTGCATTATTCACTGTCTGGATTTCACAAACTGGTGTCAGTTCTCTGTCACGCTTTAGTTTCAGAAACACAGAAATGTTGGTTCTGTCAGGACCACTATCGTCAAAGATGATTGGCAATTAGCATATAGTTTGGATTGGTGGAATGGTTCTGTTCTGGGCAAGAACTCCCTGCGCATCCATGCAGCCTAGAATGGATGAGATCAGGGAGAGCGAAACAGAACAGAACCAACAAAAGTATTGCAGATTTGTTAAAATATTCAGTAATTTTATGTACACATTTTTGAATTGTCTGATTCAAAAGAGAATCAGAAGGCTGGATCCTGACTGACAGAGGAGGAGTTGGGGATGGAGGAGGGTAATTTGCTATTGAGCAATGTGAAAACTGCTGATAATACTGAGGACCTTATATATGGATGCTTAGATAGGTGTCGTATTCCTATAGGTAGATGGGGATCCCCTGAGAGGCAGCTGACGCGAGCTTGACTAACGTGACCTGCCAGAACTAACGCTACGCTCGATTTTCAGTTTGAACTCCTGAGATGAGTCAGTGAAAATCCATTATAACTCAATCAGATCAGAGTTCACTGAACCGAGATCACACGTCACAGCTCAGCCTCCAGACGCTTGTTCACACCTTGTACTGACTGAAGCTGTGAGATGTTCTTGCTGTCAGTTTCCCACAGAGACTTTCTGCTGAGGACAGTCACACAGATTTGAATAGAATAGATGTGAGGGTTCATACTCTGTCCTCTCTTCTCAATATCCCCTTTCTGACTTTAATTAACAATGTCAGCACATGTACTACAGTAAAAGTTGTGTTTTAGTGTGTGCTGCAGGTTTGCTGTTGTCTGCAGAGTTTTATTGGATCCATAAGTCTAAAGTGACCGCAGGTCCGAACACAGCATGAGACGCGCTCATAACACAGAAAATATCACCAGGTCCAGATGACCAACGCCAGGGTTCAACTATCCTCGATCAGCCTCTATCAATCTCTTTCAATGGCCTTCTCTGTTTTATTAGTTCTTATTTGTCTGTCATCAGCATTATTTTTATTTTATTTTAATTTTCATTATGTTCGCACATTTCCAATTTAGCACATTTCCAAACTCATATTACAGTAATAGCATAAAAACAAGTAAAAAAATACTATATATATATAGAATGATTAATCACGATTAATTGCATCCAAAATAAACGTCTTTGTCTACATAATATCTGAGTTTGTGCTGTGTATATTTATTATGTATATATAAATATAAACACATGCATGTATATATTTAAGAAAAATATGTTATGTTTATATCTTAAATATATTTATATATAATATAAAATATAATAATATATATAAATGTATATACATATAAATATTTTAAAAATATCTACTGTATGTGTGTGTATTTATATATACATAATAAATAAACACAGTACACATACATTTATTATGTAAACAAAACTTTTATTTTGGATGCAATTAATTGTGATTAATCATTTGACAGCACTTTAACCCATCAAAAAATAAAGGGAAACAAAAAATATATAAAATATAAAAATTATTACTATAATACAAAAACATTTAATTGTATAGTAAATTATATAAAGTAATTTACATTTACTATATCTATGTACCAAATTTCCCAACTCAAAATTGCAATATTGTAAAGCAAAAACGAGAAACAAAAAATATAAAATTGTATGTTAAATTATGTAATTAAAGTAATTTAAATGTACATATATAGAGTAAACAATGGCAACATAAGTTTTCCATTAACTCATCAAACAATAAAGAGAAATAAAAAAATATATAAAATATAAAAACATAGGCTATAATAAATGTAAAAGTATATAAAATTACTATAATACAAAAAAGTAAGTTGTATATTCAAATAATATAATTAATTTAAATGTACTATACTGTTAAAAAAGGGTCAATAAGTGATGGCAACGTGTTTTTCCATTAAGCCATAAAAATAATTGAACCAATTACAACTTTTTGTTATACAAGATTCAACTAAACAAGATTGAAAAAAAGAAAAGTAAATGAGTTGAAATGATTGTACAGCCAGTTTGATTATACTTAAACATGTAAGTCAGCAGCTGAACTTAAGTTTTTAAGCTGAATTAGGTGGATATGTTTTACCTTATCATTTGTTGTGCTGAATTTAATTTGTAATCACAAATAGAAAAATGTCATTGTGTCAGGACTGGATGTTTCACAATTCTTTGTGACAAACTAAAGGATTGTTTTTGAGTCTTGTTTTATGGCCTGTGGGCCGTTGTGATATTTTGTAATCCGGTTTAACCCCATTCATACAGTCAGTGACTAGCAGTGGGAAAGCAAATCTGCATTATTCACTGTCTGGATTTCACAAACTGGTGTCAGTTCTCTGTCACGCTTTAGTTTCAGAAACACAGAAATGTTGGTTTCAGTTTGAGATCCTGAGATAAAATCTTTTATTTTGGATGCAATTAATCACGATTAATCATTTGACAGCACTTATATATATATATATATATATTCAATCATATAATGAAAATGTATTATTGTTAAATATATACAATTATTTTTAATATTTTGTCAAATAAATTTATCTAAAGTATTTGAAAATATTTATTTATTTTATTTTATTGTTTTTTTTTTCAGTGACATCATTTTAAAAGCTGTGTAAAATATTAACATCATCTGGGAAGAAAGACCAGACTGGCATATTAATTTCTTCAGAACCGTATTTAAACTATTTGTTGATGAATTAATGTACATTTTTAAATCTATCTATAATTTTTACATTTTTAAATTGAGTTGCTGTGTGTTTGCATGTCATTTAATTGGTATGCTTTTTTTTTTTTGCAATGATAGCATCTTAAAACCTATGTGTAAATTATTCAATATCCTGAAGCATGTTTCTCTGAAATGTTATCTTCAAGAGTAACTTTATTTAAACTGTCTGTTGATGATATATTGTGTATTTTTAGAATTAAACAACTGCATGTTGCATGAAGCTGCATAAACAAATGCATAAAGTTGTATTTTCCTATCTAACATATTATCTCAGACACAGATTAAAAAATGACACTGTATTCTTCCGAGATCTGAATGATCATCCTAAAAAACAAACACATTTCACATCACTTCTCCTTTCAAAATGTGTTTTTTAAAGCAACCCGGGCTAAAATAACCCAGAATCGTTGAGGACTGTTGTGCTGTCCAGATAAAATACAGTCGTGTTGTTTTGCTCCGTCGGCCCCCCATAAACCCTGACCCGTCCCCCAATCGTCCATCTGGTTTCTTTAAAACACTCTGAGCTAATGACGGTTTTCCTAGAGATCCTGTCAGTTCAGAGCCTCTCGTCGTCCGTCTGATTGCACGGCAGGGGCCTCACTTTGGGTCCTGGAATTCAGACTCCTCGGGGCCACGGGGCCCGTCTAACAAACATGTTCGGCTGCTCATCACATCCACAGATTCCCATCACTGGAGACAACATGTGAGCGTTTCCTAGTGTCCCAGAGAGAGAGAGAGAGAGAGAGAGACTGAATAATAGAAAGAATGACAGAAAGACAATGATAGGTAGATAGATAGATAGACTGAACAATAGAAAGACTGAATGATAGAAAGAACAATAGATAGACTACGATAAATTTAACGATAAATAAACTGAACGATAGATAGATAGAAAGACAATGATATATTGAAAAAGTGATAGATAGATCGATGATAATAGAAAGACAATGATATATTGAAAGGGATAGATAGAGAGAGAGAGACAATGATATATTGAAAAAGTGATAGATAGATAGATAGATGGAAAGAATGATATATTGAAAAAGTGATAGATGATATATTGAAAAAGTGATAGATAGATAGATAGATAGAAAAGAATGATATATTGACAATGATATATTGAAAAAGTGATAGATAGATAGATAGATAGACAATGACAATGATATATTGAAAAAGTGATAGATAGATAGATAGATAGATATAGATAGATAGATAGATGGAAAGAATGATATATTGAAAAAGTGATAGATGATATATTGAAAAAGTGATAGATAGATAGATAGACAATGATAGATAGATAGACAATGATATATTGAAAAAGTGATAGATAGATAGATAGATAGATAGATAGAAAGAATGATATATTGAAAAAGTGATAGATAGATAGATAGATAGATAGATAGAAAAATAGAAAGATGATATATTGAAAAAGTGATAGATAGATAGATAGAATGATATATTGAAAAAGTGATAGATAGATAGATAGATAGATAGATGGAAAGAATGATATATTGAAAAAGTGATAGATAGATAGATAGATAGAAATAATGATATATTGAAAAAGTGATAGATAGATAAGAAAAAGAAAAAGACAATGATATATTGAAAAAGTGATAGATAGATAGATAGATAGATAGATTGATAGATAGATAGATAGATAGATGGATAGATGGAAATAATGATATATTGAAAAAGTGATAGATAGATAGAAAAAGACATGATATATTGAAAAAGTGATAGATAGATAGATAGAAGAAAAAGACAATGATATATTGAAAAAGTGATAGATAGATAGATAGATAGATTACAATGATATATTGAAAAAGTGATAGATAGATAGATAGATAGATAGACAATATATTGAAAAAGTGATAGATAGATAGATAGATAGAAATACTGAGAAAAAGTGATAGATAGATAGATAGAAAAGACAATGATATATTGACTGATACTTCCCGAAAAAGTGATAGATAGATAGATAGATAGATAGATAGATAGATAGATGATATATTGAAAAAGTGATAGATAGATCACTTGTGATAGATAGGACTGATCATTCATTGAACTATCTCTTCTGAAGTCTGATAGATAGATAGACTAGATATATAAAAAGTATAGATAGATAGATAGATAGATAGATAGATTGATATATTGAAAAAGTGATAGATAGTGTATATTGAGTGATAGATAGATAGATAGATAGATATCTGATATACCAGATAGATGAGGAGAGATGAACGATTGATAGATAGATAGTAGATAGATAGATAAGATAGATAGATTGAGAAAAAATAGATAGATTGATATATTGAAAAAGTGATAGATAGATAGATAGATAGATAGATAGATAGAAAGGAAGAATGATAGAAAGACAATAATATATTGAAAGAGTGATGAACTAAACACATGATGACATGATCTGACTGACACTCGCGCGCGCCCCCGCCCCTCACTGCGCGTTCACAGTGATTATCGGACACAGCGGCGCGCTTCTCTGACATTAATGACCGCGCGCGTGTCTCTCCTCGAGTTAAACGACAACGGGAGCTTTCAAACGGATTTACGAGCGAAACCACTGTTGATTCCGGTGTGCGTTCGCGGACGGAGCTGCTTCGGGGAAATGCAGAGACACGGAGGCGAGCGTCAGCAGCGATAAAAGCGCAGGTAAGACGCGTTTGACGCAGAAATGTGGTGCGCTTTCGATGCGGTTCCGCTGGGTTTGTCTTTGTTCAGCGGCTCTCTGTGGATCAGTTCAGGCTGGATCTGTGTTTTCATGATGGTCCTGGTCCAGATTCTTGGGTTTGTCTTTGTTTAGTTAACGTTAGATATATGAATCTCTTATGATCGATGCAATCCTACAGCAACACAAAATGCGCTTTGCATGCATGCAGTGACTCTTACGAATGAGTGCAACATCATGCATGCATTCAGTGCATATGAATATGAATGTCAGTCAAAATAAAAGCGATAGACATACTCTATAAGCTCAAAACCTTGTGAGCTGACTACGTAGACAGCGTTCTGGCAATCATATGCTCACTGGAGCTATTTATATTTACTCAATCCTATAGCGCACTAACACAGGACATGCATTTATATGAACGCAATTAGACTATTGCATGAGTCTTTTATATGCTGTGCTGTGCATTAATGTGAATGTCAGTCTTCTAAATACACGCCTGTGTCTCAAAACTGAGTATATTGTCTATGCAGACAACATTTTTTGTTTTAAAATCTAGTGAGCTGTCTGTCTAGAAATCATTTTGGACCTAATGGTATCAGAATCTAGTGGACCTTTATCTAGACGGCATTTATATGGGCATTATAGGCCTAAAATCTAGTGAGCTTTCTACCTAAAGTCAATTTGGGGCATCATAGTCTCTCAAGTGAGCTGCCTATCTAGAAAGACTTCATAGTATCAAAATCTAATGTGCTGTTTACTTAGACAGCATTTATGGGTATCGTACTCCTAAGATCTTGTGTGCTTTCTAGAAGCCATAATTGGGCATTATAGTCTCAAAACTTAGTAAGCTGCCTACCTAGACAACATTTTGAGCATCATAGTCTCACGTGAGCGGCCTTACTAGACGTCATTTTTGGACCTCATAGTAAAGTCTAGTGGTCTGTTTACAGTTTTGGCCTTTAAAATCTAGAGGATTGTTACATAGATAGCGGTTTTTGACCTTGTAATACCAATATCTAGTGAACTGCCTAATCTAGACAACATTTTTGGACCTTGTTGTATCAAAATGGACATTTAGACAGCATTTATGCAATGTGACAGCATTGAGATGCCTATCAAAATCTAGTGAGCTGCATACCTAGACAGTATTTCATTATCATAGTCTCAAAACCAAGTAAGATGCCTATCTAGACATCATTTTTAGACCTCATTGTATCAAAATCTGTGCTGTTTACCTAGACAGCATTTATGGGTAATATACTCTTAAACTTTAGTGTGCTTTCTACCTAGACAAACTTTTTGGGCATCACAGTCTCAAAATCTAGTGAGCTGCCTATCTAGACATCATTTTTAGACCTTATAGTATCAAAACATTGTGGACAGTTCAGCTAGACAGCATTTATGAGCACTATTCTCTTAAAAATCAAGTTTTCTACATAGACAGTATTTTTGGGGTCATAGAAAACTTTCTGGATAGTGAACTTCTTGGACAACATTTTGAGCATTGTAGTCGCAAAACCTAGTGAGGTGCCTACTGTATCTAGACATCAGTTTAGGATCTTGTATTATCAAAATCTAGTGTGCTGTTTACCTAGACTGCATTTATGGTATCGTACTCTTAAGATCTAGTGTGCTTTCTACCTAGAAGCCATTATTGGCCATCATAGTCTCAAACCCTGTAAGCTGCCTGCCTAGACAGCATTTTGAGCACCATAGTCTCAAAATCTAGTGAGGTGCCTTTCTAGACATAATTTTTGGACCTCATATTATGAAAATGTAGTGGTCTGTTTACCTAGACAACATTTTTGTGCAATAAAATCTAGCCTACCTAGACAATATTTTCAGTATCATCGTCTCAAAACCAAGTAAGCTGCCTATCTAGGCCTGATTTTTGGGCCTTGTAGTATCATAATCTATTAGACTCTTTACCTAGTCCTAGACAACAGTTTTGGCCGTAATAGTATAAAAATCTAGTGTGCTGTTTACCTAGACAGCATTTATGGATATCACACTCCTAAGATCTAGTGTGCTTTCTACCTAGAAGCCATTATTGGCCATCATAGTCTCAAAACCTTGTAAGCTGCCTACCTAGACAACAGTTTTGGCCATCATAGTCTCATAATCTAGTAACCTAGACACCATTTTTGGACCTTGTAGTACCAAAATCTAATGAGCTGCCTACCTAGACAGTGTTTTGGGCATTATAGTCTCAAAACAAGTAAGCTGCCTATCTAGACGTCATTTTTAGACCTCATAGTCTCAAAATCTGTGTGCTGTTTTCCAAGACAGCATTTATGAGTATCATAGTCTCGAAACTTAGTGAGCTGTCTACCTATAGAAGGCATTATTGGGCGTTATAGTCTGAAATCATAGCCTACTTAGACAGCATTATAGGCAGCTGCCTTCAAAGAGAGTTGCGTTCATAAACGAGTTTTGATCATCAAATGCTGAAAATGCTTTATATGTATTCAGCTGTCTTGATTTCGCTGGTTCAGCAGTGCCATATTTGTTCATCTGTTTCCAGCGATCAAAGGGTGTTGGATCATGTCCACTAACTAGGCCTCATCTCGATGATTTGTCATTATTGCGAGTGTGCGACGCTGTTAATGTCTCGGCTCAGGAAAACAGGAATATAATCCATTTTCATTGAGTTAAAGATCTTTAGGAGCCGCAGCGATGGTGTGTCAAGCTGTGAGCCCTTCATAGTTCAAATCCATTAAAGCCGATATGGATTATTGCGTTTCATAACGACGGGCTATGAATAGTGTCCTGCTTGTAATTTCACAGGAAATGCAAAGCATCGTGGGGAGCTCACAGAACCGGTTTCTGCATCAGTTCTATATGTGATTTTGACAGTTGACAAGTGAAACACTATATGTGCATTAGTTTTCCCTTATACATGTTTATTTTCTGTTATGAATTATGAATGGTGATTATTTGTGTACATTTTAAAATGAGCATCCTAATGAGGGTATAATGGGGTAGACGGTATCATCAAAATCTTTTTTAAGCTAACTGCAGAAGAAGAATACTTCAAAATATTTTATATTATTATATTACATTTATATTTACTTTGTATATATATATTTTTTATATTTTAGCCTATATAAATGTATTTATTGTTATATTGCTATATATAATATATTATCAAGTCACTGCAGAACATGGACTATAAATATATTTAATATTTTATACATGCTATTTATTTCATTTTACATTTTAATATTTATGTTCATATATTATATAGTCTTGTTATCAGACATTTGAATATATTGTATTATACCTTTTTATAGAAATGCTTCCATAAGTAACACTGTATATGTGTGTGTATATATATATGTATATGTATATATATATATATATATATATTATTAGCCTATATTAAATTATTTATTGTTATATATATATATATAATATAATATAATATCATATCAAGTCACTGCAGAACATGGACTATAAATATATTTTATACATTATATTTATATTATATTCAATTTTAATATTTATGTTCATATATTATTATATAGTCTTGTTATCAGACATTTGAATATATTGTATTATACCTTTTTATAGAAATGCTTCCATAAGTAACACAAACAATTTTTTTAAAGTTACTGCAGAACAAGAATAACACAAATTATATTTTATATTTGTTTATTACACTTAAAGTTGTTTATATTATAGTTGTTTATTTATTTTTGTTTTATATATTGCAGTATAAATTTATATGTATATATTACATAGTCTTGTTATCAAACAGATAAATATAGAAATATTTCCATAAATAACACAAGCAAATTAATTTTTTTAAATTGCAGAACGACTAGAATGACTAAAAATATATAAAAATTAATATTTTATATTTGTATATAGTATTTAATATTTATATTTATGTTTTTATATATATAACATTATAGTTTTAAGTATTTATATTTAAATATTTTTGCCCTGTCTTGGATTATGATTTGGATTATGAATCCACAATCCAGTGTTGCCCGTTTGCAGATCTCGCGTCTTGATGAAAGTATATTTTTTCCTGCAATGCTTCATGGGAGATCTCCGGTTCTCGTGCATCAGTGAATGAAGCGTCTGACTGCGGGCCGCTGGTTTGCACGGGACGATCTGAGGCGTATGAGGTGCTCCTGATGCTCTCACACGGTCACGTCTGTCTCTTCTCCATCACAGGAATCAGAGCAGAACATGTGAAGCGTCTGACTGCAGGCCGCTGGTTTGCACGGGACGATCTGAGGTGTATGAGGCGCTCCTGATGCTCTCACACGGTCACGTCTGTCTCTTCTCCATCACAGGAATCAGAGCAGTACATGTGAAGCGTCTGACTGCGGGCCGCTGGTTTGCACGGGACGATCTGAGGTGTATGAGGTGCTCCTGATGCTCTCACACGGTCACGTCTGTCTCTTCTCCATCACAGGAATCAGAGCAGTACATGTGAAGCGTCTGACTGCGGGCCGCTGGTTTGCACGGGACGATCTGAGGTGTATGAGGCGCTCCTGATGCTCTCACACGGTCACGTCTGTCTCTTCTCCATCACAGGAATCAGAGCAGTACATGTGAAGCGTCTGACTGCGGGCCGCTGGTTTGCACGGGACGATCTGAGGTGTATGAGGCGCTCCTGATGCTCTCACACGGTCACGTCTGTCTCTTCTCCATCACAGGAATCAGAGCAGTACATGTGAAGCGTCTGACTGCGGGCCGCTGGTTTGCACGGGACGATCTGAGGTGTATGAGGTGCTCCTGATGCTCTCACACGGTCACGTCTGTCTCTTCTCCATCACAGGAATCAGAGCAGAACATGTGCACCTGAGCCTCCAGTGTTCAGGACTTCTGCTCACATTCACTCACGCTGGGCTTTGACACGCTTTCCAGGAATCAATGTGATCTTCCCAAGAGTCATGATGCAGCAGACTGATGCCTGCAGTATAGACGGCTTTTACTCAATCTTATATGACTACATTTGTATTGCATTAATGCTTTTTATACACCAATATAGGCATTTTAGTGGTGGAATGAATGACTATATTGAATATATTACATAATGATGTAAGGCCTGGATAATCTGTTGAGTGAAATACTTCACAAATGATACTTCGTCTTATTTGATGATTTGATTGAATTTAACAGAAACGTGTCCAGGCCAGCTTTCACACAAAAATAACAAGAAAGAAATAGTTGTTTTTGTTTGTTTGTTTATTGTCAGTAATAAATAATGTAATTAAATAAAATTATATATAAAAAAAATGTTTTAAGCATGATTTATTTGTTTGAATTTAATCAGTAGTAATTAAAATAATATATTAATTAAAATTAAACTAATAATTAATAGTAATCCTGAAAAATAATTATTAATGATAATAATAATAATAATTGGGTCTCTTTTTGATAATTAAGATGATTTTGCACAACAATTTGCTTGCCTATTTATTTATTTATTTATTATAAGTAATACTTAGATAATGAAAAACTATTTCTGAAAAAAATTAAAATAATAATTAAAATTATATATAATATTAATCACAATGAAAACAAAAATGAATGTAATAGTAGTCCTGAAAAATAATTAATATATAAAATATTAAAATATATAAATTATTATTTTTAGCATGGTTATTTATTTTTTTGGCATGTTTTATTTATTTTGTTTTAATCAATTAAATTAATAAGTATATATATATATTAAAATAACAATTAATGTAATAGTAATCCTTAAATAATTATTGATCATGATAATAATAATTGGGCCTCTTTTTGGTAATAAAGATGTTTTAGCATAGCATGCTTATTTATTTATTAACACTAATTAATACTTAAATAATGTAAAACTAATTCTAAAAACAGTAAATATATAAAATACAATATATACTTTTTTATTATTTATTTACCATAATCATTAAGTAATGTAAAAGTAATTCTGGAAAAAAATTATATATATGTATATGTAATATATATATATATATATATATATATATATGGTGAAATGTGACATTGAATTGCGACATGCAAGACCAACTCATGCACAGTAAGCATAAACTATATATTGATAATGAAAAGACTCAAACTGATCAAATTAAACCGTGCTCTCCGTTCATCTCCCTCGTTAAGCGTTATTATTTGATTTAAAGCTCAACTAGTAGCTTCCAGCTTGGAGTCTGATTGGATTGGTGTGACGCGTCTGGATGTGTTTAAGTGTATTGGTTGGTGTGAGGATGATGAAGATGTCAGGACTGACAGTTCAAGCAGCTCACGACAGCGTTAGCAAGATAAACGCTCAGGCCTTTAAACGGCTTGCGGAGGCATCGAAATTAGCATTGTGTCATTAGGGTTTCTGATCCCACCACTAATTTGCCGTCCCTGTCAAGTGCAGAGGCTCATGGGAACAGGCCTGGGCTGAATCTGTGGACTCCTTTCACCTAGCAACCAACCTAGCAACCACCTGAAATTGTTCTAAATCCTAGTGAGCTCCCTATCTAGACGGCAGCGCAGTCATTTAAGATGTTTGTATACATTATTTTAATCATAGTGATTGTTATTAGACTTTTGAATATCTACATACAGAGCATATTTTTATTATAAAAATGCTTGCATAAATAACACAAGCAAATTCATTTTTTTAAAAGTTACTGCAGAACAAGAATGACTGTGTGTGTGTATATATATATATATATATATAAATATATATATATATATATATATATATATATATATATATATATATATATATATATATATATATATAATATATATTTTAAATTGCATTCATATATTGCATGGTCTTGTGTTTTTGACATTTGAATATTAGAGCATATTTTATTATTACAGATACAGATGCAGAACAAGAGTGACTAAAAATATTTTATGTTTGTATATTTTATATTATTTATTTATATAATATTACATAGTCTTGTGTTATCAGACATTTGATCATTAGCGCATATTTTATTATACCCTTTTATAGAAATAATTTCATAAATAACAAGTTACTCCAGAACAAGAATGACTATACACATTCTTTTTTTTATTATATTCTATATTATTTCTATTTTATAATATTTGGTATTATTAATGTTATATTTAATTTTTAAGTTCAATTGTTATGTTTATGTACATTTTATATATTTTAAATGATATTTATATTCATATATTACATAGTCTTGTGTTTCTGACAATCATACTATTATACCTTGTTATAAAAATACTTCTATAAATAACAACACAAGCAAATTCAATCTTTTGACATTAATGTAGAGTAAGATTGGTGCATGATGTGTGCAACAGAAAGTATTCCAAAGACAATTACAATTAAATTTGTGCAAAAATCTTAATTGGATGAATGTAGTGTTTTTCCGGTCTGTCCTGTCCATCAGATGCTTGTGAAGCTGCAGGTGTTTGTCTCCCACAAACCTTCACCATTACATGCACATGAGCGCGTGGAGGTGAACCAGAGAAACGATGAGTGTGTGTTTTAACGTCTTCCCCGGGCAGGAAGCAACAGCATCAAACGCTTTCTGACTCCTACATTTGTCCGTCTGTGATGTCGGGATCAAAGACAGCGTAACAGAGAGAGACGCGTGACTCACGATTACACAACCATGTCCTTTAACACCGCTTCTCATTAACCTCCATTCTCTCGCTCAGCTGTGAGACGCCTGTACCTGCTCTTCATTACTGTACACAGCCTGCATCAAACAACACGTTATTAGCATGCACCGGCCGCCTCGTGTGTGTCTTTGCAGTCTGTCGATTCCTGTTTGAAGTGGATTAAAACGTGACATTTAGATCCTGTGTGGTCCGAGTCATTCGAGAAGAGATTCAAAAGAATCATTTAGATGAATCAAAATTCTACTGTTTGTAGGTAAATACGCAGTGTAATGAGCTCGTTTGACCATGTATTACCAAAGCCGATATATCGGTCGATATTTGACTTATTTTTTTTAATTATCGGCATCGGACAGCAATTTTCTGTTGTGCAGCACTTTGTTTGCAAAAAAAGAAAATGTATTATGTTTTTTAAAGATTGCTTTTTAAAAGATTAAATATTTAATGTTTTATGCCTTCATTTGATTACCACCATTTGTGCTAATAAATTGTATTAAATCATAAATTCAGAAAAAATAAAACAGGCAACACAGAATTTCTGAAAAAATGTAACATTTTATTGTAAAAAATTAATTCTTTATTAAATTGTTGTATTTCCAAGGCCGATATATCGGCCGATATTTTGCATTTTTAATCTGCATCGGCCGGTTGTGCAGCACTTCGATTGCAAAAAAAAGGAATTGTTAATTTTTTATTTGATTTACATTTTAAAAGACGAATTAAATTCTTAATGTTTTATGCCTTCATTTGATTACTGCTGTTTTTGATAATAAATTTGTTAAATCTTAAATACAGAAAATTTAAAGCAGACAGCACAGAATTTCTGAAAAAAAAATATTAAAAATGTATTATATTAAAAAATTATTTGAAATGTTTTATTAATTCACATGATTAGATTTGCTTTTTGATTATTGAAAATTTAATTAACCATTAAAACAGAATCCAGAAAAATTTTAAATGACAGCATTAAAATTTTTTTAAATTGTTTAGGTTTCATGATTTCAATTAATTAGGCATGTTTTTTGATTTCTGAAATTAAATGTAACCATTAAAACGGAAAATTTAAATGGATTTAAATCGCAAACAGAATTTGAGAAAAACAAAACAAATTTGAAAAAGTTAAATAGATTTTATAGGGTACAAATTAATAAGTTGTTGCTCAATTGTATAAACTTCATGATTTCTATTCATTAGACATGCCTTTTGATTACTGAAATTAAATTGAACCACTAAAGCGGAGTCTACAAAAATGTAAACGGGGGGGAAAAGAGGGGAATAAACTGAAATAGAATTTGGGAAAAATAAAACACATTTCATAAGGCCCTAGTCATTGCACACTGTGTATTGTTTGACGCTCTTCTGAACAGAAAGAGGGAATGCTCCAGAATGCTGCAGGCGGGTGGCACGTCATCTTCTGCACAGATATGAAATGACACATCATATGATACATGGTTGTAAAGGCCTCCATCCCAAGGCCAGCCGAACACATTCCCAGTGCTCCAGATCCTCAGGAACGCCCTTGACGGGTATAAAAATCTCCTCCCGCTGTATCACATGATCCCAGAACAGCAGTCACACACAGACGCTTTCACACCAACACACAGATCAGGCTGTCTGAGAAATACTTGAGTTCATATTGAGGTGCTTTAGTACGGCTGAGATCCCTTCTACAGCTCTAGAAAGACACGTTTGAGATTAGTAGGGTATTTATTTGTCCCAGGAGAAACATCTGAGAAGCTGGAGACTTCGGCAAGTCTCCATTTGATCTTTATGAGTTTATTGTTCTTGATGTTTCATTGTTGGTTCTTCTGATCAGTGTTTTGGTTTCTTGGTTCTTTAAAGAACCAGAACATCAGCCTGAACTTAAACTTAAGATCTCTGAAACTCAACAGTAAAAAAACATTACAGAGGTATTATTCTCAGGAGAAACATCCAAGATGCTGGAGATTTCAGCTAGTCTCCATTTGATCTCCATTTAAGCCTTGGAGAAACAATTTAGATATTAAAGAATGTGATTTTTATTTCCTTTAGGTTCAGTTTCCTCTTCGTATAAGAAACCATCTTGAGTTGCTAAATGTTTTTTTTTTTTTTTTGAGTTTAATGTTCTTGATGTTTCTTTTGAAGGTTCTTCAGATCAGTGTTTTGGTTTCTTGGTTCTTTAAAGCACCTGAAAATCACTACATTTGTACGTGTTGAGATCTCTGACTTTTGGTAACATTTAGATCGCTTCCAAAACTTAGCAGTGGCTCAATTGACATTACTAGGGTGTTTTCCTCAAGAAAAACATGTAAGAAGCAGGAGGCTTCAGCAAGTCTACATTTTCTCTTCATTTAATCTCATTGATTTCTAGGAGGGATCTCATTTGAGACTTTTCTCTGAGTTCGGTTTGCTCCTTGTCTTATCAGGAACCATTTTCTCAAGATGTGTTTTCTTGGAGTTTAATGTTCTTGATGTTTCATTGTATGGTTCTTAACATTCTTCCTTTGGTTTCTTGTTAGAGCCCAACTGATTTATCATTTTGCCAATGTTATCGGCCGATATGAGCCTGTCACAGATATATCTGCATCTCCATATATGCCACCGATATGATTTTTTTTACAGAACATATAACACAGATAAAATGCTTGTAAATGGTGTAATTACTTAATTTGTCCAGCAGAGCGCACTCCATTGTTTGCTGCTGGTGACACAGGTCACTGAGTGTTGCCAAGTCTGCAATTTTCCCACTGAATTGGGCTACTTAAACACTGTTGCCGTGAGTTGTTTTTCATATCCGTGGTTTGAAGTGACCCCAATAACATGATATTTAGCCCCTGGAATGTGAATTGTACCAGGGAAACCCTGCCAAAAAACATGTATTTAACCCCCCTTGAACAGAGCAATTGGGTGGGATTTGTTGCGAAAACCTGGCAACCCTGAGTGAAACCAGCCAAACCTTTCACTTCAGTAAAGAGATCTCTTGTTCAGGCCACGGCAGACAAGCAGTCAAGCATTGTCTTAACAGTAAGCTGCTAACTAGTTGTGAAATGCATAACTTACTGTAAAGTTAATAAACAATGACCACATAAGTTTCCCTTTTCAGTATATGTCCAATATAATGATTTAACGCTACGTTATCACCTAGTTGGTGAGACGCAATGCTATAAAGTAAATAAACAATGTCCCCGTCTTTTACTCTCACAATGAGCTTATCATACTCCTTTGCTATATGAGTAGGGCCCTATGATTTCCACGATGCAGAAAACACGGACAGAATCGTGGAATCCAGTCTGTATGGAATTTACTGTATAATGTGGAATTTCAGGGAATTTGTCATGTTGATGTATATACTGTATTCTATATACAGTACTAGTCAAAAGGTTGGATATAAGTACTGTACTATAAAATAGACATAAAGAATATCGGCCGATATATAGAGCTGATCAAATGTAAAACTGTAACTTGAATGCAATGTAAGTCGCTTTGGATAAAAGCGTCTGCTAAATGCATAAATGTAAATGTAAATATATAAAATATCCGATTTTTTACTCCCTAATATCGGTATCGGCATCGGCCCCCGAAAACCCATATCGGTCGGCTCTATTTGTTATTTTCTAAAATGCCAAAGCATCAAGCTGTAAAGTCAGTTGTGGTTCTAACTGGAGCCTTTATTTCATGTGGATGGTGGTTTTCTCTCGTGCAGCTGATGAAAATCCAGATCAGTGGATTTTGATTGACGGTTGATTATAGCTGGTGAAGAACACAGACACTGAGCAGAAAATTACAGTCTGAGAGCCATTCGGTGTAAGTGGATTTCAGTCGGGATGATGTGAGGATTGTGTGTGTGTTCACGCATGAGACCGTGAGCGTACGGCTCGCTGTTTCTGGAATATTGTAGATTAATTTGGAAGTATGTCTGGCGTTTGGATGAGATGATGATGATGTTAGAGGAGGATTTGTGTGTTACTGGAGATCAGATGTGTTCGTACAGGAAGTTTCATCAGGTTTTACTGTACTGGGTTGTGTAAGGTTTACTTTGCATTTCGCAAAGTTGAGATCCTTCCTGTTATTGTGAATCAGAAAGAGCAGAGATTGAGTTTTTACATCTGATGTGTTGTTTCAGAATAGTTTGTCTAAAAAATGATCATTGTCATCTTTTACTGTTGTTCCAAACCCATACATTTTATTTTTTATTTTATCATATGATTTCAGAAGATTTGGGATGAAGTAAAGGGAGTTGATGGGTTTAAACCATAAGCTTTATTTTATTAAAATACTACACTGTAAAAAAAATTGAAGTTGTAAATAAAACACAGATTATTGGAAACATTTTATAAGAAAATACTTGTCCAGTTTTTCTACTTAACAATTTCACCATTTTTTCAGTGCATTGTAGTATTTATTAATATTTTGAATTATCTTTTATATTTCTGTAGGCTATATATTTTTACTATAATTAATTTTTTGTAATTTCAATATGTGATTTTGGCTATTAACCTTTAATTTATTTAGTTCAGTAACTTTAGTACTTCACGTTAAACTTATTTTATTTCAGTTAGTTGCCAAAGCAACATTTCTATATATTTTTTTAAAACTGTTTTTTAAAGTTTTTCATCTAATATTTATATTTTATTTTGTTTCAGCTTTATTTCAATTAACAAAACTACACTGAAAACAGTAACAACACTGAGAACAGCATAAATATAAAATGATGAAAGAATTAAGGTGTTTTGTTCCTTTAAAAGCTCTTATTTCCTGAATTTGATGCAGAATTCATTATATTAATCAGTAATTAGTATGCAAATCCGTTTTAGAAGGCTGTTATTTGACCCTCACTGTTGAACTGAATAATCTTCTAAATGTTGTTGTGTGTGTGTGTGTGTGTGTGTGTGTGTGTTCCTCGTGAGATTTCACCCTAAGTGGCCCATCATGCCCTGGGGCAAATCCTCACTGAATGCAGATGTTTGTGCTAATGGTGTGTGTGTGTGTGTGTCTTTGTGTGTGTGTGTGTGTGTGTGTGTGTGTGAAGCCTAATGGCTGCGTTCAGTTAAATGGCGTGTGTGTAATTCAGGTCACTGATAGTCCCAGAGGCCTGGAAGAGTCTCCTCTCCCACCAGATGAAATTAAAACTACTAAAACTGAAATAAAAAATACATTAAAAGCTAAAGAGAAATATTTATAAATAGAAATATGTATTTATGTATTAGATAAAGTGAGATCAATTCTGAACCAGTGATGTTATTGTTAACGAAAACTATTAAAATAGTTTTCATTAATTGGAATAAAGCTGAAATAAAAATATTAGAAAAAACACTTAAATAAAAAAAACAAAAAACATTAACATTAGAAATGGTGCTTTGGAGAAATAAAATTAAAGTGAATTTAACAGTTTGTTAAAACACAAAATATTAAAACTGAAGTAGAAATAAATTAAATCTACATAGAAACATTTACGTTAAAAATGATGAAAGCACATAACAAAATTACTAAAACTTGAACTAAAATTAAAACACAAAATGTAAATATACAAATTAAAATTACTATACTACAGTATGATCATTTTAAAATAACAGTTTTTCTGAATGTTTGTATTTTATTATAAATATTCCATAATAAATATAAACAGCATGAAAAATGTTGCCTTGGAAATGAAATCAAATAGTGTTTTAAGTTAAAGTATTAAAATGATTAAAACTGAAATTAATAATAATAATAAAATTGACCAAAACACCTAAAACTACTAAACCTTCAACTGAAAATGAAATTTTATAAATTAAAAATAAAAGCGAATTCAAAATATTTATCAATTTTATTATAATATGTAAATAGAAAAATAACACTGTTCTGAACGTCTGTGTTCTTTTATAAATATAAGATTAGAAAAGTAAATAAAAATTAGAAATGTTGCCTTGGAAACTAAATGAAATAAAAGTTGAAGTATTAAAAGTACAAAAACTGAAATTAAAAAATTAAATTGACCAAAATGCATAACAAAATGAATAAAAAACTTTTTTTAATTAATTACATTAATTAATTATAATATAAATAAATAAAATTGATCAAAATGCATGACGAAATGACTGAAAAACTTAAACTGAAATAAAAATGAAAAAAATAAAATATATTTAATTAATTAATTATAATATAAATAAATAAAATTGACCAAAATGCATGACGAAATGACTGAAAAACTTAAACTGAAATGAAAAAAAAAAAAAAATTAAATTAATTAATTAAATTAATTATAATATAAATAAATAAAATTGACAAATGCATGACGAAATGACTGAAAAACTTAAACTGAAATGAAAATGATAAAAAAAAATTATTCATTAATAATAATAATAATTTATAAATACTGTAATAGTGTGTAAATAGTAAACTAAAGCCCCTTTCACACAGAGATTCTGGAAAATACACGGGTAATGTGTTCCGGCATTTGTTCCCGGATCGTCAGATTTGCTGCATTCACACTGCCAGTGATTTTCCGGAATCTGTGCGTGCATTCACACACAACCCGTAAAGATCCCGTAAAGACACGTGACCTTTCATGTGACGTGTATAATGCGTCGCTCACCATGTCACTAAACTGGAGAATGATTTCAGCTTCAGCGCGGATAGTGAGGAGCTCCCTGATCGCTGCTTCATTCCAGTTTACATATTTTTCGTCGTGTGAACGTTGATCTGCCTTCAAAACACCCGGTAAAACAGTCGAACGATAAAGTGCGTCATCACTACGACACACCCTTTACGGCATTGATCCGGCTTTTGTTCACACAGCGCTCGTTCCGGGACTGAACCCGGCAATGTTACTAGGTCCTCAACCCGGGATCAATCCTGGAATTAATCCCGGGACGTGTTTGCGTTCACACAGAAGGCACTCCGGCAATTTTCTGGCAATTTTCCGGGACCAACGTGCAGTGTGAATGGGGCTTAACAGTGTTTTGTGACCGGACTGAACCAGACTGGTCTCGGCCGTGGATCGGCTCTCAGCAGCACGTGTGCATCTTCACAGCCCCAGGGGCTGCTGGGATTGTTCATAGGTGTCATGTGTGCGTCTGTACAGTAGATCAGCTGATTCTGTGCGGTGAAGGTCACTCTGTTTCTTTGCTTTATGAATAGATTCGACTGACCTACATGAGCATATTGTTGAGATGAGTGAGAAAACAGGAGTGTTTTGGTTTCTTAATGCGCTCCAGAAGAGTTCATTGTTCGACGTGACCTACTAAATGAAATATTACTGATGTTTTGTGAAGTCAAGCATCACTGTTACTATTCCTCATGTAGACCGTTAATGATACACAAGACTCCTGCTTTCATGCGTGAACTGCAGTAATCTGAAGTATGCTGTGAGATGAAGTTAAAGTTGTTGATGGTGTTTGTTTCAGGATTGATTGAAGAAGTGTTTGGGTTGAGCTGTTGGAGGATGAATGATTGTGATTGTGGTTTTTAGACAGAAGTGAAACTCTTCAGAGGATGTGAGGCTGGTTCTCAGAAGATGAGCTAGCATGATTTCAGAAGGTCAAGAGAAGACATTGAGTTCGGACACAATGGACCTTTTCTTCTTGTCAGAAGTCTTGTGCAATCAAACTATTCAGCATGTAGAAAATTAATATATAGAATAATACATACATAGTAGTAATGAAAAAATATTCTTATAGAATTTAAATCTTAAATTCTTAGGCTTAATTATTTCTTCCAAAAATAAACAATAAATAAATACTAAATTTTAAAAATAAAATGTAAGAAATATATATTTATTCATAAAACATTAAATACATAAACAAAAAAACAATTAATATATATATATATATATATATATATATATATATATATATATATATATATATATATATATATATATATATATATAAAGTTGTTATATATATATATATATATATATATATATATATATATATATATATATATATATATATATATATATATATATATATATATATATATATAAATAGCTTTTTTAACTTTTTTTACTATGTATATGTATTTAATTTTAGACATTTATTATTATATTATCATTATTATTATTATCTAAATAAGTAATAAATAATCTATCATATATACATAATAAATAATCTAAATAAATATGGAAATAATTAATTATATATAAACTGTTATATAATTATATACTCAGCTGTTTTAAATATTGATGATAAAAGTAATGCATGTTTTTGAGCAGCAAACCAGCATATTATTATGATTTCTGAAGATCATGTGACACTGAAGACTGGAGTAATGATGCTGAAAATACAGCTGCGCATCACAGAAATAAATTACATTTTAACAGAGATTCATAGTTAAAATATTTCATGTTTTTGCTGTATTTTGGATCAAATAAATGCAGGCTTGGTGAGCAGAAGAGAATTCTTTAAAAAACATTAAAAATCTTACTGTTCAAAAACCTTTGACTGGTAGTGTATAAATTTAATGGAAGTAATTTATATAGAAATGTTTATTATTTAACGGTAATTAATAATTTATATAGAATTATTATACTTGTTGTGTTTCACACACACACACATTTTATTATGTAGTAATTATTTATTGGATTTTGGATTTATTGTTTGCTTGTATTTTTGTCTAAGAATTTATATTTAGAAGAATGCATTTTTTAGTTTTGTTTATTGGTATATTGGCTTGTTTTGATGGTGTTGTCTGTTTTGGTTTGTTAATGTTTTTTCTACTGTATTAATCAGACTTTATTTTTGGTTCAGATTCTTCTGTCACAAATTGGGCAGATTTCAGCATGCGCTGGTCGAGTCCATGAACAGAATGTACACAGTTGTCAGTTTCTTTATGTTAGTGTTTCATATAGTTGTGCTGCTTCAGTTGAAGTCATCGTCTGATTTTAAGGAGGGTTTTGTTGTCGTGTGTGGATTTCTCTCTCTCTGGTGTTTACAAGACAATGAAGCGTCGGTCAGAGATCAGAAGCATTCCTCGTATTTCTGTCCAGAGAGACGCTTAGCTTTGACCCAACCAGAGCGTGATGCTGTGCTTGTGCTCAGGAAAGCCTCTGGTGCTCTCCAGGCCTTGAGTCTCTGCTGACCGCAGCAGATCTGACCCTTTCTCCTTCCCACGATTCATTCATTCATCAAATCAACTTCAGCTGTCAGTGCAGGACACACTGAGCCGATCTCTCACATCTCAACTTTCTTTCTTTCTTTCTGTCTTTCTGTCTTTCTTTCTTTTGTTTATTTATGTGTTTATTTTTGTTTATTTATTGTATTTACTTATCTATGCAGGACAGTAGTTTGGTGAATCTCATGAAATCGGTTATTTCACAACATTAATAGAAATGCAAATCTATTAAAATATTTATTAATTCATTTTTATTGATATTTTATTTTTATTTTATATGTATTTAATTTATTTATGCATTATTTACTTATAATTCTTATGTTTTAGTTCATTTATTTGCTTATTTTTATTTATATTTTATATTCACTTTATGTATATCTTTGTTCATATTTTTAGTTGCATATTTTTATTTTTTCAATTTTTGTTTGTATTTTTTTAATTTTATGTATTTATTTGCTTATTTATTTTATATAATATACATTTTTCTTTTGTATTTTTTGTTTATATTTGTATTTATATATTTTTTTATTCAGTTTATTTATTTACTCATTTATTTTATATATTATATACATTTATCTACTTATTAACTTTTACTTATTTTATATTTATTTTCTGTATATTTTTATTTATTTATTTTGTTATTTACTTGTGTATTTTTGTTTAGATTTGTATTTAATTTATTTTATTCAGTTAATTATTTACTTTTTTATTTTATACGTACTATATATATATATATATATATACTTAGTAATTTGTGCTTATTTTATATTTATTTTATGTGTATTGTTATTTGTATTTAATAATTTTTTTTAAATCTGATCCGGACATGTTTTCTTGAGAGTCACTGTACACTCTCTCTGCCGTCATCTGACTTGATTTAGTTTGATCCAGACGAGAGCGGATCTCTTTCTCTGGTGTTTTCATCCAAACACAAGCCGCTGTTTGACTTCATTCAGAGCGAGAGCGAGTGCAGTTCAACATTCGGTCTGCAGAGTTCATCTCTCAATCATGATTTCAGAGCGTTTTATTCCTGACAGTCAGCTAAATCTCTGTGTGTCCGAGGTCTCTGTTTGGACTCTTTCTGACTGTGCATAATTGACTGTGCAAGTTTGTTATTGTAGGGAAAAAAATTGTATTTAATCTCATATGTATTTAGACCATAAGAGTGATTCTACTGCATGCATGTCTAGGTCTAAAATAAAATATAAAAATAATATATATATATATATATATATATATATATATATATATATATATATATATATAAAAATATAAGATAAAATAAGAAAAAAAAAAGATATAAAATAAAATATAAAATAATAAAATAAAGTATAAAATAAAATATAAAGTAAAAAAAAAAAAAATTAAATTAAATAAAAAGACATTATATATGTCATTATTTTTTGTTGCATAGCATTGAGAATTTTGCAAAATATTAAAATATTGCATAAAATATAATTTAATATTACAAAAATCATAATGGTCTTGACTTCTTATTTAGAGGTAAACTGTGACCTGCACATGTTCTTTACTTCGCTTGTTTTTAACAGCAGCACATACAGCGAGAGCATTTTCATGTAGATGATATTCTAATATTTAATTTGTGTCACACGTGATATCTCTCTAATTCCTTCCTCTTCAGTGTGAACATTTCACTTCTACACTTCTCTAACTGTCAGATAAACTTTCACCTCCAGCGTTTCCTCTGCAGATCCAGCTACTTCTGTTTCTGTTGTGCTTATGCTGCTTTACACGGTATACTTTAGAGCTCACAAGTGTTAGATTTTCATATCATTTATATTAATAATTTATATGCAGTGTCATTTTTATTAAAAATTGCTTCCAGTAACAAATGTAAAATGGAATTGCAGAAATGCATTTACTTTTCTGGAGGGAGTTGCTATGCGGTTGCTAAAATGTATTTTATTTATTTATGTGGTTTTATTTATTTATCTACGACCTGGTAATAAATGCTTAGTCAGCATCTTTTTCGTTGCATGCAGATAGTCCAGAATGCATTGCGCTGCAGTGGTGCGTGTCTTCTAACTCTAATTGGCACAAAGGGAGATGATTTGTTCCTGTATTAGCAGCCGTGTCAAACCAGCTAAAATAGAACAAGCTCTGTCATAATTAGAGCCGCTGAATGTATTCATGCAGGAGCCATGAGCACGAATAATGAACGTATGAATTACAGATCAATCTGAAGCATTAATGTCTGAAGCTGCTCTGAGCGCATTACTGAATTATTGAACAGCTTCTTATCCTTGTTTCTGATTGAAGTTTGATCATGTCTGAGTTACATTAGTTTATGCTGATGTCATTGATTCATTTGTTTGTGCTGCTGTTGCTTTACTGTACATTTTATGTCCTCATTGATGCATTTAATATTCATTAAAGTAGTGTATTTTTTTTGTTTAAAGTTTTTTAGTTTTTTGTAAGATTCAAGAATTATGTATTAAAATATATATATATAAATATTATATATAAAAATAAAATATTATAAATATGTATGTGTATATATTTCTTTTTATTTATTTAAAGAGTTTATTTATTTTTCAAAATTTGAGATTTATGTATTTAATAATAAAATGAAAAATAATTATAATTATACATGATCTATTTTGTTTTTATTTGTGCTGTCAAGCAATTAATCTCTATTGATTAATTGTTTACATAATGTGTGTGTACTGTGTATATTTATTATGTATATATAAATACACACACATGCATATATACATTTAAGACAAATGTTGTTTATATATTAAATATATTTATATATAATATAAATTATCTGAATATAAATATATACATGTAAATATTTTCAAAATATGTGTGTATTTATACATACATAACACATATACACAGTACACATACATATGTAAATAAAAACATTTATTTTGGATGTGATTAATCTTTGGCAGCACTAGTTTTTATATATACTTTATATAAAGTATATAATTTTGTAATAAAAAAAACTATTTAATAATATACAATTAATTAAAGAAACATTATTTACACACACACATATACTTTATAATTTTATATCATGTTGATGTCATTCTTTAATTTATTTTCTGTTGCTGTATATTTTACAATTCACAGTATATTCTCCATCTGTATATGTTAGAAAGCATTTAGCTCAGAAGTCGCTTTTGCTTCTCTGCTATCCAAAGCGCCTTACAAAAGAGGAACAGAAGCAGTTTGTCAATATTTGTACTGTACAACACTGTTATGTGATATGAAGTGATATCATTTCTGTACTGCTGCAGTATTTACTGAGAAAGCATTTCTTTTGTATTGTACAACACTGTTATGTGATATGAAGTGATATCATTTCTGTACTGCTGCAGTATTTACTGAGAAAGCATTTCTTAAGAACTAACAGGCGTTCCTGTGTCCTCCTGAGGGAGGAAGTCATTAAAGCAGAAGTGCACTGAATGTAGTGTATACTGTGTATACTCACTGTATTCTCTGTTAGGCGTGTGCGTGTTTCATGCATCACTTCAGTGCTATAATGTCTCGTTTGTGGCTCTTAATGTCAGCTGCTGATGTGATTTGTGTCTTTTGTTTAGTGGCATGGGTGGCGTCTGCTCTCGTCCCCTGAGATCCGCTGTAAGTCTAGACTGATGAGCTCACGTTATTCTGCTGTTATTGATCGGCTCGTTCCAGCAGAACGGCAGCACGCTGGACTTCAGATCGTGTGTCTCTCTTCTTCTGTTGGATTCCTGTTTCACTCTTATGCAGCTCTAATAAAACACATTCGGTCATTGGACGAATCAACTGGGTTCCAAATCCTATACTGACCTGCCATGCTGTCTACTGTCTACATAGGGAGCTTCCTTCTAAGGCAGCATCTTTACCGCATAAGCAGCAGATTTAAAACAAGCTGTTCATGTGAGAGATGCACATACATTTAAAAAAAGAGTATTTATTGATTTATTTCTCAAAGGATCATAATAAAAGGGCATTAATGGAGTATGGTGCTCAGTAATTTTGAATTTTGCAGTTTGTGATCATGTGATCCTGATTATTCTTTATTTATTATATTTATATATTTTTAATTTATTTTATCATTTTACTTTGCTTCAATTAACTAAAATGTTTTTGCACTTTAGTCTTTATTTATTTCCAGTTAGTAATTTTACTGCTTCAACTTAGTTGCTAAAGTAACATTTCACATTTTTATTATATTTTATTCGATTTTATTATATTTGAGATTTATGTATTTAATAATAATAATAACGATAATACAATGATGTACATTAGGCAAGGCAAGTTTATTTATATAGCACATTTCATACACAATGGTAATTCAAAGTGCTTTACATAAAAGGAAGTAAAATAATCATAAAAAATAATCACAACAATAGTTAAATGATTTAAAAATGAATAGTTAAAAATAGAAAATGATTATACATAAAATGCAGTGCAGTCAGTTCAGACGTAGCACAGTGCTCATTCAACAAATGCACAGCTAAACAGATGAGTTTTGAGTCTGGATTTAAATGTGGCTAATGTTTTAGCACATCTGATCTCTTCTGGAAGCTGGTTCCAGCTGCGGGCGGCATAATAGCTAAAAGCGGACTCCCCTTGTTTTGTGTGAACCCTTGGTATTTCTAACTGACTCGATCCTAGTGATCTGAGTGGTCTGTTAGGTTTATATTCAGTGAGCATATCTGCAATGTATTTAGGTCCTAGGCCATTGAGTGATTTATAAACGAGTAAAAGTACTTTAAAATCAATCCTAAATGTAACTGGAAGCCAGTGTAAGGACCTGAGGACTGGTGTGATATGCTCAGATTGTCTGGTTCTAGTCAGAATCCTGGCAGCAGTGTTCTGGATGAGCTGCAGCTGTCTAATGTGAGGAGACCATTACAATAATCCACCCTGCTGGTGATAAAGGCATGAACAAGTTTCTCCAAGTCTTGACTGGAAACAAAACATCTAATTCTTGCAATGTTTTTGAGATGATAGTATGCTGATTTAGTTACTGCTTTGACATGACTACTAAAACTAAGGTCTGTCTCCAGAATCACACCAAGATTCTTCACTTGATTTTTAGTTGTTTGACCCCTAGAGTCAAGGTATGCATTCACCTTAAGAACTTCATCTTTGTTTCCAAATGCAATGACTTCAGTTTTCTCCTTGTTTAACTGAAGAAAGTTTTGGCACATCCAACTGTTAATTTCATCAATGCATTGGCAGAGGGAGTCAATGGGGCTATAGTAATTTGGAGATAAGGCTAGGTAAATCTGGGTATCATCAGCATAGCTGTGATAGGCAATTTGGTTCTTTCTCATTATTTGACTTAGTGGGAGCATATACAGGCTAAACAAGAGCGGTGCAAGAATTGAGCCTTGTGGGACTCCGCATGTCATGGACGTCCACTTAGACTTATGCTCTCCTATACTCGCATAATAACCTCTCCCTTCTAAGTATGACCTGAACCATTTGAGGACCATCCCAGAAAGCCTGACCCAGTTTTACAGTCTCTCTAGAAGTATGTTATGATCGACAGTGTCAAACACAGCACTAAGATCTAGTAGTACCAGCACTGATATTTTGCCAGAATCAGAGTTTAAGCAAATATAATTGTCCAGGTATCCATTTGAGTTTAAGTAGTTGATCAGCTAAAAACAACCTTTTCAATAAAAGGAAGATTTGATATTGGTCTATAGTTGCTCAATATGGTGTTATCAAAATTGCTCTCTTTCAGAAGGGGCTTAACAACTGCAGTTTTCAGGGAGTTTGGAAAAGTCTCAGAAAGAAGTGAGGCGCTCACCACTTCTAAGAGATCAGCTTCTAAACAGTTAAGCACACTTTTGAAAAAAGATGTGGGAAGTGTGTCAAGATAGCAGGTTGACGATTTAAGGTGCTGTACTATTTCTTCTAAAATGTTGCTATCAATTGCTTCAAAAACAGACATAGTAACTTCTTTTTTAAAATTTCGGTCGTATCTGTCTGACCTCTGCATAACTTGAGGATGTCAATTGCCTTTCTGATACTATCTCTAATTTATTTCTGATATTATTGATCTTCTCAGAAAAGGAAGGAAGCAAGGAAGCAAACTCATTGCATTTGCTGTCGGAGAGCATTTCACTGGGAATCTGACTTGGGGGGTTTGTCAGTCTCTCAACAGTAGCAAAAAGAGTGCGAGTGTTGTTTAAGTTACTGTTTATAAGGTTTGAGAAGAACGTCTGTCTAGCTGTGGCTAGTTCCACATTGAAAGCATGAAGGCTGTCTTTATAGATGCTATAGTGAATTTACTTATATACATATACACATACATACAAGTATAAAAGATTTGTAATTTTATTTAAAGAAATTTTTATATTTATAGAAATATTTATAGCAAATTTCCCGACTCAAAATTGCAATTTTGTAATGCATAAATGAGAAATAAAAATATAATAAATTACTATAATAAATTCTTAATTTTATATTAAATTATATAAAGTAATTTATAATATATATATATATATATATATATATAATGCATGCGCACACACACACACACACACAATATACATAAAATATATGAAAAATGTATTTTGTATAAAGAATGTATAATTGTATTATATTTACTCATTTATTGATTTTATCTATGTTTACGTATGTAAACTATTTATAGGCTAAAATATAATTAACTATTGATTTCTCAATATAGGCCTATTTGGTACTAAATTAATTATGTATATTAATTGTGTAAAGTGTATCCTTTTATCATTCTTGTGCAGTCAGAAGATGATGGGAAAATAAGTTTATAAATAAAACCGTTTCTATCAAGCATGATTGCTAGTTCACAAACTTCTCATAAATAAACAGCACAGTCTGAATAATGATCAATGACAGTTTGAGTGTCGAGAGAGTTTAATCACACCGTTAGCTGGCATTCATGCGCACTGCATTTCTGAAGATGTCTAGATAGGGCTTGGGACAGAGCGAGGAGGAAGTCAAACCCGCCTCACAAACAACAACATGGACATCCTGCGAGCGCTTCAAACTCTTCTGCTCTTCCTTTCTTTGTCCACATATGATTCTCTCTCTCTCTCTCTCTCTTTCTATGTCTCTCTCTCTCTCTCTCTCTCTCTCTATGTCTCTGTCTCTCTCTATGTCTCTCTCTCTCTCTCTCTCTCTCTCTCTCTCTATGTCTCTGTCAATTCAATTTCAATTCAATATGTGCTTTATTGGCATAACAATTGTTACAATGTATTGCCAAAGCATAGTGTTTACATTGAATCTAGAACAGATATGTATTAAAAAATACAAATAAATAAATAAATACATGCATGTGTGTATATATAATTAAATAAAATAGAACAAATCAATTCTATGAATTCTAGAATTATATGAACAATTTAAAATTCAGTGTGGTGTGTGTGTTTGTGGGTGCATCACTGTCTCTCTCTCAATTCAATTCAATTCAATTCAATTCAAATAGCTTTATTGGCATGACAAAAAATACATTTTGTATTTCCAAATCATTAAGACAACAAAGAGAATGGTTTAGAACATCTGGCCATTTATTTATATATTATGTCATGTATAACTAATATGGAAATGTCATATACTGTATATACACACAGATACATATAGGGGGAAAAAAAGATTATAATACAGTAGTCATGTAGTAACTACTGGACTTAGAATTTGAACATTATCTCTCTCTCTCTATGTCTCTCTCTCTGTCTCTCTCTCTCTCTCTCTCTCTCTCTCTCTCTCTCTCTCTCTCTCTCTCTCTCTCTCTCTCTCTCTCTCTCTCTCTCTCTCTCTCTCTCACTCTATGTCTCTCTCACGTTTCAGGAAATAACAAGCCTCTCTCTCTCTCTCTCTCTCTCTCTCCCCTCCCCCTCGGTGCATTTCCTCCTCCCCCTCTCCGGCGCAGCTGCCAAACCCTACACACACACACACACACACACACACGTCTGGGGGTGCGGCAGACAGCGTTAGGGACGCGAGCGGATCCCCGTCCAGCGTTCAGACGAGCATCCCTCCTTTTTAAGGTCCGTCGGGTCCCGTGTTTCTCTCCCGGTCTCGAGCGCAGGATCAGATTCTGCTTCCTCACCTTATAAGGATCAAACCCGGCTGACTGGAATGTCCGAGTTTGACGTCCCAGACACCGGGAGGAGGATGATGATGAAGATGATGGCTCGTTCAGGAGCGATGAGGATCTAGTTTAGTTGAGTTGAGTCTGCGTGGTTCTCGTTCATGCCTGTCGTTACTCTGCAGGTCACCGGGTGAGTCTGTACACTGTAAAAGATAAACTTTGAGTTCTCTCAACAATAGTTTCTTAGTTCTTCTCAGTAAAGATACTTTGTTTAGCCAATGTAAATTTGTTTGTTCATGCAGTGCTGATTGTCTTATTTTGCTAATAGAAAAATTCTTGTCACAGACAATTACTGTAACTTATTTTTCTCTGAAGAGCTCCTTACATCACAGTACAACAAATAACTAACAATAATGATAGAACAACAACAGAACAAGCTTAAATGAAGTCAGCAAACAGCAAAACAATAATCCTATAACAGAAACTGCGTAATTTATTAATGCAGCAATGCATGCTGGGAACTCAAAAAGCCTTAACATTTCAACAATGTGAAATTCTTTAAGACAACTGTGTTTGACTAGTTGGGACAACATTTGGGGTAATTTTGTTGCCCTGACAAGGGTTTTTATTAGTGCTGTCAAATGATTAATCGCGATTAATCGCATCCAAAATAAAGGTTTTTGTTCATATAATATATGTTATTATGTATATATAAATACACACACATACTGTATATATTTTGAAAATATTTACATGTATATACATTTATATTCTTATATTTTATATTAGGCTATATACGTATAAATATATTTAATATGTAAACATAGCATATTTTTCTTAAATATATACATGCATGTGTTTATATTTATATATAAATAATAATAATTATAGTTTTATTTATATAGCGCCTTTCCAGAGCTCAAGGACACTTGAGCTTTATACACTTATTATATACATAATAAATAAACACAGTACACACATATATTATGTAAACAAAAACTTTTATTTTGGATGTTATTAATCGCGATTAATTGTTTGACAGCACTAGTTTTTATGTAGTTTCAAGAAAATATAATTTTTTTTAGTATTTGAGACTCAAAAGGTTTCGTAAACTGGAAAATGTGCATTTTTTACAGTGTGTTATGAGCTCTGAGCTGCAGTGTTCGTGGTTTTCTGAGCATCGTGTTCATAAAGATGATATTTCAGCTAGAAGTCTGCGTTTGATCACTTCACAGGCAGGATCGCAGGTCGTTTAGGAATGATGTTTCTCAAAGGATGGTGGAGTTTACTGTACACGTGATGGCCAGTAATTCAGAGTTTTGTAGTTTGTGATCTGATCCTGGTTCCTCGTTCAGTCTGAGGGTCTTCTGAGGGATTTCAGAATGCTTGTTTGCTCTCGTAAACTTAGACTCTCATTCGAAAGTGTTACATACTTATGATGTTTTACATTTTTAAGAAAGTCTGTGCAAGTCAGTGTTATTTTAGTATTATTTAGAAAAATATATTTAGAAAAATACAAATTTCAATTTTTTATATTTTTATATTTCAGTTTTTTTAGGAATTTTAATGTGATTTTTGTCTTTTTTTATTTTATTTATCTTTGTTTTAAATATAACTATTTATTTTAGTTTTAGTTCAGTTTAGTTCTCATTTAGTTTAGTTCATTTCTATACTTAGTAATTTTAGTACTTAGTTGCCAAGGAAACATTTCTTATTTTTGTTTAAAGTTTTTTTTTTTTTTTAATCTTATATTTATGTTTTGTTTTATTTGAGCTTTATTTCAATTAACAAAAATGTTTCTCAGTTTTAGTGTTTGGTATTTATTTCTGGTTAGTAATTTTAGTGCTTCAACTTAAACTTGGTTCTGTTGTGTTTTTAACAGATGGCATCATGGAAAGACTTTACATACTACATGATAAATGCAATTGCTGTTTTGAAGTAGCAATTATTTGTATTATTATTATTATTTTTTTATTTTCATTTTATTTTGTTTAATTTGTAGTCATCTTGTTTTGTGCTTTAGTGATTTTTTTATTTTTTTTTATTTACTTGTTATATTTTTTTTCCGTTTTGGGTTTCATTCAGTTTTCTTTTTTTTTCTTTCTTTTTTTTCAGTTTTAGTTTTAGTTCAGATTTATTTATTTATTTATTTCCAGTTACTTCCCATAACTTAAATGCTTCAACTTATTTCAGTTAGTTACCAGGGTAACATTTCTAGTTTTTCTTCTAATATTTATATTTTATTCTATTTCAGCTTTATTTCAATTAACAATGTTCTAGTTTGGCTTTAGTTCTGTTTTAATTATTTATTTGTTTCCAGTTATTTTATAATAATAAAAAGTGTAATAATTTCTAATTAATTCAGTTAATTTATAATTAGTAATTTTATCATTTTAGTGCTTCAACTTATTTAATTTTTTTCGAAACGTTTTACATCTAAATTTTATATTTGATTTCCGCTTTATTTCAATAAACTAAAATATTTTAAAACATTTAGTTTTAGTTCTATAGCTCTGATGTAGGGCTGTCACAATATTAGATTTTTCATATCACGGTTATTGTGGCCATAAGAATTCACGATATCGATATATTGCGATATCTATAGAAACCTTGGGGGGGTGACGGGGGGTTAACAATACTAACTAACTATTGTTAGTATTAACTAACAATACATTTATTACACAATTTATTAATCTTTGTTAATGTTAATAAAAATAGTCGTTCATTGTTCATGTTAGTTCACAGTGCATTAATGTTTACAAACACAACTTGTGATTTTAATAATGCATTAGTAAATGCTGAAATTAACATGAACTAAGATTAATAAATGCTGTGGAAGTATTGTTCATTATTTCATGTTAACTAATGAACCTTATTGTAAAGTGTTGCCATATTAACATCTAAACGGATACTTTAACCTGTTAACTTGTGTACCCGTATTTTAATCTTTAATCTATAGTTGCAGCGGCGCCACTGAAGTCCTGCAGTAAGAGCTGCTAATTCAGTATTAATGTGCATCAGAACCACCGCAGATGTGCATGGCACTGCGACCAGCTTAACATCTTACAGAGTTTAATATAGCAGTGTGGTCGCTCAGTTTTTCAAGATCAGTTTTAATCGTGTAACTGTTAACAGATTGCAAATACAAAAATAAGACGAGTAAAGAAAACGCGGTACTTATTAAAATAATCACCCTTTACTTAAATATATGAACACAGAAAACCTCTGTTAACAGGTTAATGTAACATTTCCCATTCTGTGACTAGTAAAATAATGGCTTACTCTGATGAACACGGCTCTTCTCGGAGTAGCTGTGAGCGCTTCATCTTCTTGTTTGACAGGTGTCAGGGTTAAGACCATAGACTGTAAAAAACATGGACGTAGTGTCCGTGACGTCACTTGTAGGTTTCTGAAGAGCGTTTTTGAAGCCTAAAGTGGGCGTAGCCGACCGCCGCCATCTTGGCAGCGCGTCACCGCGCGTCACTCCCGGATAATCGAAAATGGGCAAAAAGGCGGGACGTGGGTGAAGCTGAGCTGAAACCACGCCCGTCTATAGTGACAACAGTGCTGCCGTGCAAAGACATAACGGGCAGCCAGCCTGGAGTTATACGGTAACTGTCCATTAAAATCTACCGCGTTTAAATTACAGTGTGACTTGTGTAACGTACTTTTATACATCTGTCGGCACATCATTAGTCAAACAAATTAGATAGATTGCGATATAACAAACTGCTCCATATAACAAAGCACTGTAAGCAATAACGACTAGATAACTTGGCAACACTAATTAATCGTAAATAATCTTTAAAGTGTTTTTTTTTTTGTTATAATGCAGATTATTCACTCAGTGCCAGCTGTCAGTCTGGGGCTGCACACTTCTGTACGTGAGGACTCAAATGCCGTGACAGCGTATCACACATAAAATCAATAACTGTTCGCAATTAAATACGTTTCCTTCCTTTTCTTGTAAGTCGATCAAATCCATTGCAATGAACGACATCGGAGATGTTTAATTCACAATCATTCGGAGCATTATCTCTGCTGGTGTTCAGGCTGGAGTTTAACTCTGGAGCAGAGCGGCAATCCACCTGTCACTCAAGTGGCCACGCCCTTAATTATGCAGAACTTTAAGGCTTAATATAATTTAAACGGATGAGTTATAAATAAATTCACCCCCCTCACAGTTGTCACGAAGGGCAAAATTAGCTATATAGACCAAAACCACTTTTTGTACCAGGCTGTAAACATATTTTTTTCTGCTGTAAAGTTGGCATTTTAACATGGGGAGTCTATGGGATTGACTCCCTTTTGGAGCCAGCCTCCAGCGGCCAGTCGATGAATTGCAGTTTTAGTCACTTCCGTGTTGGTTTCAAGAGAGGGAGCGGGAGGTTGCCGCTTGGTTAAGACGCAATACTGCCACCTGGAGGTCAACCAGATACTGGCGCTGGAGTATTTACATGTGGTGTTATCATAAGAGTCCTGTTCATTTTAAATATTGCGGTTATCGCCAATACCGGTATATCGTCACACACTAAATTAACACGATATCAATAATTGTTGCTTTGAATATCACGGTTATCGTCAATACCTGTATATCATCACACACTAAATTAACACGATATCAATAATTGTTGCTTTGAATATCACGGTTATCGTCAATACCGGTATATCACACACACTAAATTAACACGATATCAATAATTGTTGCTTTGAATATCACGGTTATCGTCAATACCGGTATATCATCACACACTAAATTAACACGATATCAATAATTGTTGCTTTGAATATCACGGTTATCGTCAATACCGGTATATCATCACGGAAAATTGTGTGAGTACAGTTATCGTCAATACCGGTATAGTCACACACTAAATTAACACGATGAATTGTTGGAGAAGGTTATCATCAATACCGGTGTATCGCGACACCCCTACTCTGATGCAAATTTCACAGTTACAGAGGCAGTAACTGATGTGAAAGTTTTATTTGCAAGAGTTGCATGAGTTTTGCTGTCGTTCTGATTCAGAGTGAAGTTGCATGGCATGTATCTTTTATAAAGCGTGCACACGAGACCTGTGCGTACTTCAAGTGCCCTTCATAGTAAGTAGGGCAAGTGACGCTCTCTTTGAGACGGGATTGTGTTCCCTCTCTTCGTCTGATCACTGTGTGTTTGAATGATTTGATGAAGCGATTCATTAAGATCAGCTGTGTCTCTCTTTATTGGAGGATGTTATTATCTCTTACATCAGAAGCGTCGGTCGAATGCGGTTCTTGGGGTCATGCACGGCTCTCTGTCGTTTCTTTCTGCAGGTGAACATGCGTGTCTGTTTGTCTGCGATCTGATGCTTGTTTGGACAGAAAGGTTCACTGTTGTGCTCGCTTTCATCTGCAGCCAAACAGAACGACAAACGAGCACCGTCCCGTCCCTCACCTGACGCGCGTGTCTCTGTCGGCCGATGCCACGCTGTGGCCTGTCGAGGCCTGAGCAAATATGCCCCCACAGCTCCTCCAGCTGACCTCTGACCCTGAGCCCAGCCGTTTCTCCAGCCGCCGCAGAGCTGGTTGTGTATTATCTGACGGATCTGCAGACGGTCCTCTTTGATGAGCTGCTGATGTAGAAAGTGACGGGATGATTGTGTCGTTATAGAGGCTTGAAACACCTGAGGTGGTTTTGGGATGATGACGGCTTCAACAGACTCAACCTGCTTTATTTGGTCAAATCAAATCAATTATTTATTTATTTATTATAAACATGTTTTTATTTATATGCATTTAGTTTTTATATCTAGTTTGATTTTTTTTTTTTCAAAGTATTATTTATTGGTATTTATTTATTTAACTTTTTTATTTAGACGTTGTATAAATTAAAATTTTGAATCAAAATATAGAACAAATAATAAAATATCATAAATAATAAAATAATATTTGTTATAATAGTATTTAGTTCTATTTTGATTAATTGTTCACAATTTTTTTTTTTTTTCTATTTACAGTTAATCAAATATAGAACAAAATCTAAAATATTATGTTATATTAATCATTCAATAATAATGTAGAAACTTGAATTTTCTGTAAAGATGCTTTGGTTTTTGTCATATAATATTAAAAATTAAATCAAATAGTTAGTTTTATTTTGATGAATAGTAAATCAAAAATGAGTTATTTTGCAAGATTCATCTTTTTTTTTTTATATATTAATTCATAAATATAATAAAGCCGTAATATAAATACAAAAAAATATAGTACACATTTAATATAAATAAAGATTTCTTGTAATATTAAATATTTTTTATTTGTATTTTTTTTTTACATTGTACTTGACAGTAAAGCAGTGTGAGTGAGTTGCAGGTGTGATGTTATTGATGTGTTAAGGCCATTGCACACTGAGTCCGATATTTTCGCATGTGTTTTTCCGTATTCCCCATCCTTTCCTATCAAAATGCATGCTACGGATGCGAAAACGCAGAAAATCGAACCTGATCCGAATTTTTTTTGACGGACGAAAGTTTCGGAGGCAGTGTGCAAACATGATTGACACAACGTGAGGTCGTATTTATTTTTTTAACGTGCGAAAATTTCGGAGTCCGTGTGCAGAGACCTTCACTCAAGTATCTGTCGTGTAAGCCGTATAGTCGTTGATTTGTCTCTGTTAAGAGCAGCTTGCAGTCCGGAGAGATCCCAGCTGAAGCGTCTGTTCCTGCAGCTCATCACGCTGTCACTCATCTTCAGCATTACCCAGACCTGTCAGCAGTCAGAAGCATCATGGGATACGGGAGCCGTCGTGTGTTTAAGGAGGATCAGGTGTTTAATTTAATAACAGACAGAAGTGTGTTAATAGCACAGATGTGATGCTCTGTCCCGATACCTAGTGTGCTGTCTTGCTGCATGCTCCCTGGATAGGCAACTGTCTTCTAAGTCAGCATCCTGACTGAAATATAAGCTCATAAGTGACTGGTTTGAAGTGCCCTAGGCAGCAAATCCCTTAAAGTGTATAGTTGTGCTGCATTGCATTGTGGGATTGCATTCGTTATGAAGGAAGCATTAGATTTGTGAACAGAGCTACTGCTTTCTGCTTAAGTCTCTCTCTCTCTCTCTCTCTCTCTCTCTCTCTCTCTCTCTCTCTCTCTCTCTCTCTCTCTCTCTCTCTCTCTCTTCTCTCTCTCTCTCTCTCTCTCTCTCTCTCTCTCTCTCTCTCTCTCTCTCTCTCTCTCTCTCTCTCTCTCTCTCTCTCTCTCTCTCTCTCTGTGTCTCTCTCTCTCTCTCTCTCTGTGTCTCTCTCTCTCTCTCTCTCTCTCTCTCTCTCTCTCTTCTCTCTCTCTTCTCTCTCTCTCTCTCTCTCTCTCTCTCTCTCTCTCTCTCTCTCTCTCTGTGTCTCTCTCTCTCTGTGTCTCTCTCTCTCTCTCTTCTCTCTCTCTCTCTCTCTCTCTCTCTCTCTCTCTCTCTCTTCTCTCTCAATTCAATTCAATTCAAAATTGCTTTATTGGCATGACTGTAAATGATACAATATTGCCAAAGCTTAGTATACATGTACAAAAAGATGAAAATAAATAAAATAATAATATAATAACAATAATAATAATTAAATGAACATTGCATTAATAGAATGTAATATTATAACATCTTAGAAGTATTAAACTGTAACAAATTAGAACGTGTGAACATTTGACACCACAGTCTTTAACTTACATAGAAACATACATACTGAGGATCACTGTGGTGGACAATAGAGTAACACACAGGTCAGGTCAGACACAATACACAATAACACTGTCTCTCAGGCTGTGGCACACACACACACACACACACACACACACACACACACACACACACACACACACATTCACCTGCTGTCTCTCAGGCTGTGGCGCGCACACACACACACACACACACACACACACACACACATTCACCTGCTGTCTCTCAGGCTGTGGCACACACACACGTATCTCGCAGCCAGTGCTGCTGTCTGTCCCTCTCCTAATAGTATCTTTATTTGTTCTGTTTCACTAATGGCTGTAAAGTTCTTTATTAAGTTGGTGAGTTTGTTGAAGTAGAGGTTTCTTATAGATATGTATTTCTGACAGTGAAGGAGAAAGTGCGTCTCTGTCTCGATCTCTCCTGTCTCACAGTGAACACACACTCTTTGCTCTCTGGGTAACCAGCTCTTTCTGTGTCTGCCGGTCTCGATGGCTAGTCTGTGTTCACTGAGCCTGTACTTGGTCAGGATCCGTCTCTGCTTTGTGTCTCTGACACTCTGGAGATAATCTTCCAATTCATAATTTGATTTTATGGTCCGATATAGTTGTAATTTACTTTGTGTTTTAGTTTCTTGATCCCAATGTTCCAGATATGTATTTTTAGATTGTTTGATAATTTGATTTATTTTGATGTTTAGGTGAGAAGCAGTGCTGGTCTGAGACTGGTTAGTGTTAGTAGAGTTAGTCAGGTTAGTAAGTCTCAGAACCAGCTGACTTAGAGGACTCTTTTCGGGGTTCAGTTCTTGGGTTTGTAGTGCTTTAAAATGTAGCGATTCTGTGGGACTTGATTTAAGATGCATCCAGAATTTGAGGGACCTTTTATGCATATTAATAATCAATGGGAATCGGCCTAATTCTGCCCTACATGCATTATTGGGTGTTTTTCTTTGTAGTTTTAGGATCATTTTGCAGAATTCTGTGTGTAGGGCTTCTGTTGGATGTCTGTCCCATCTAGTGTAGCTCTGATCACTGAGTGGACCCCAAACCTCACTTCCATACAGCGCTATGGGCTGGATCACACTATCAAAGATTTTACACCAAATTGGAATTGGTATTTCAATATTTTGGAATTTTTTCTTGATTGCGTATAGAGCTCTTCGAGCTTTATCTTTGAGAGCATTCACTGCCATACTGAAACTCCCCGATGCAGTGATGATCAGGCCGAGGTAAGTGTACTGCATCGTGTGTTCTAGGGCGGTGCTGCCTAGACTAAACTGGTATCTGTGTTCCTGACATCTGGGCTTTTTCTGAAAGACCATAATGTTGGTCTTTTTGAGGTTTACCGCCAGGGCCCAGTTCTGGCAGTAGTTCTCCAGCAGGTCTAGGTGCTGCTGTAGTCCCTGTGGGGTGGATGACAGCAGCACCAGATCATCTGCGTACAGCAAGAACTTGATGTTCTTGTCTTGTAGAGTGAGTCCAGGGGCTGTAGACTGTTCCAACTGCACCGCTAATTCATTAATGTAGATGTTGAACAGTGTTGGACTCAGGCTAGAGCCCTGCTGCACTCCTCTCTTCTGGGTGAAGAATTCTGTATGTTTGTTGCCAATTCGTATCGCACATTTGTTGTTTGAATACATTGATTTAATAATGTCATAAACTTTACCCCCTACACCACTTTGTAAAAGCTTATAATATAATCCGTCGTGCCAAATAGAATCGAATGCTTTTTTGAAATCGATAAAACATGCAAATATTTTTCCATTTTTGGTCTGTTTTACGTGTTTATTGATTAGGGTGTGTAGGGTGTAAATGTGATCAGTAGTTCTATAATTAGGAAGAAAGCCAATCTGACTAGGACTCAGGACACTGTGCTCGTTAAGGAAGTTTACCATTCTATGGTTTAAAATACTGCTAAATAACTTCCCCAGATTACTGCTCACACAAATGCCTCTGAAATTATTAGGGTCCAATTTGTCTCCACTCTTGTGAATGGGGGTAATGAGTCCTTGGCTCCAGATGTCAGGAAAACAGCCTGAACTAAGTACAAGGTTGAATAATTTGAGCACAGCTGTCTGAAGCTCAGGTGTGCTGTGTTTCAGCATCTCACACAGAATGCTGTCAGGACCACAAGACTTTTTACATTTTTGGCTTTTGAGTTTGTTTGTCAATTCTTCATGTGTAATTGGGAAGTCGAGAGGGTTTTGATTATTTTTAATTGTGTCTTCATAAGTTTGTAGAATTTGTTTGATCTGATCAGAATTGTTAATGAGTTGTTTTGGAGGGATTTCTTTATATAAATTTTCAAAATGTTTTGTCCAAATATCTCCATCTTGTATTGGCAAGTCTTGTGGTTTTGTTGTGCTCAGATTATTCCACATATCCCAGAACTGATTATGATTTACTGAATGTTCTATTTCTTGTAAACTTTTGGTCAGATGGTGTTGCTTTTTTGCTCTAATTGTGTCCTTGTATTGTTTTAGTTTTGAACAGTATTCAGTTCTTATGTCAGCGTTGTATGGTTCTTTATGTTTCAGATTTGATAATTTTCTAAGTTGTTTTCTTAATGTTTTGCAGTCTGAGTCGAACCATTTTTCATCTTTTGATGCATTTTTACTAATTGTTTTTGTTTTCTTTTTCAACTCAGTTTTACAAGCTGCTTTTTTATATATGTAATTTATTTCATTTATAGCCAAATTAACACCATCTTTAGTTGTTTCAAATTTTTTGTTAATAAATGTAGTGATTAGATTTTCCATTTCTTCAGAATTGAGGGCTTGAATAAATTTGTCTGTGCTGTCTGAAGCCCATCTGAATCCTGGCTGGATTTTATACATTTTACAGGTTTTGGGTATGTTTTGTGTTAGTGTGTGATGTGTTTTAATATAAATGTTAATTTGGTTATGGTCAGAAAGCGGAGTTTGTTGTATGACAGTGAATGCACTGAAGGAGGAGGGGTCCATGTCAGTGATGGTATAGTCAACTACACTAGCTCCAAGACCTGAACAACACGTGAACCTCCCTAAAGAGTCCCCTCTGATCCTGCCATTAAGTGTGTACAGGCCTGAGGCTCGGCAGAGCTGCACTAACTCTCTACCGTTTTTATTTACAGTTTGGTCAAGATTATTTCTTGGTGGAAGTTTTCTTGTGAGACTCGGGGAGTTTTGGCCAAAGATATATTCATTGCCCTTTGGATCTATGTTATCGGGTTCAGATCCAGTTCTTGCATTAAAGTCTCCACACAGCAGCACGTTTCCCTGGGCCTGGAAACGGCTGATCTCTGTGTGGATGTTGTTCAGATATTCCTCATCATGGTAAGGGGATTCTGCTGGAGGAATATAGATGGCACAGAGATATATGTCAGTGGTTGGAATGCCAATTTGGTTGTTTAGTTTTAACCAGCAGTGAAATTTTCCAAATGTAATAATAGAAATGTGCTTGGCCAGAGCTTCCCTGTACCACACCAGAATTCCTCCCGAGTCTCGTCCACGGTGGACTGTACTTAGTTTAACTGAGGGTACAATTACTTCATAGTAGCCTGAGGGACAGTAGGTAAGAGCATCATTTCTACACCAGGTCTCGGTGAGAATAATAATGTCAGCATCTTTGTTATTTTTCAGAAAAACTGGGTCTGTGCTTTTAGGACCAAAAGTCGAAGAATAAAGACCCTGAATATTCCAACAACTTATATGAAATGAACGCATTAGTATTTTAGTAATATTAAAGATAAACCTATTTGGTAAGACAGAGAGAAAATAACCTGTAGGAATGTATATGGTAAACAATTTACATCTAGTGCACTTTTTATTCTTTTTTTTTTTTCTTTTTTTTATCAATCTTAGTGCACTGTGTTTGTGTATATTGTCCTTATCTGTTGAGGAGCTGGTTGCACAGTGTCTGCAGCATCTCTCTGATCTGGCTCAGTTCACTGGCAGGTGTGGAGGTGTTGGGTGGAGCAGGGGGCCGGGCTGCAGCTTCAGCATAGCTCTGTGCTCTCGGCTGTGGGGGCTTCTCTTGGTGTGGGGTGGTTCTTGGTTTCTTTCTTACGGGGGTTTGATGGGCAGCAGGTGGATGTGGAGTTGGTGACTGCAGGATTACAGGTGTGTAGGGAGCCATTGGTGGGTGTGGTGGATGACGTGTGGTGTTTGTCCTCACCGGGGCCGGAGGGGGATGTCTGGGCATGTAGGGGTGAATGGGCCGGTGGTATAGTGGAGTTGGTAACAGGTGTCTCGGTGATGCTGGACTGCGGCCCAGGGCTGCATCTTTTAGGGACTTTGCAAAAATACGGACTCCGTCTTTGTGTAGGTGAAGTCCATCATACAGGTGTTGGAGGCCGATGTGGTGGTGGTGGGCCAGGTGTACATTGGGTAGCGCAGAACAGCCACGGGAAATTTCAGCATTGATGCCGTAGATGATGTGTGGTGGTGTGTCGTGTCTTGGGAGAAGCGTGGAGATTATGATTCGGGACTCTGGGAACTTTTTGCTGGTGGTTTCTGCTATTTTCCTCACTGCATCAGAAGTACTGTTGCGCAGCGAGTGAAGGTCGTTAGTCCCAGTGTGAATGATAATACATGAGGGGTGTCCTGTGAAGTCTCTGATGATCTGGTGGGCGTGGCCTGTTGTGCTACATCGCTTTGCAGTGACTTTTTGGTGTGGAAAGAGTTTCTGAGGGTCCAGGAATTTTCCATTAGAGTCCACGAGGAGGAGAACATCTGGATCAGGTTCTGGAGGCTGGGCAGGTGAGGCCTGTGTTGCTGCAGGTGTCTGTGTGTTTGTCGTAGGCACGCATTCTGTGTTTGTGTAGTTTGGTTTGTCTGGAGCTGTATTGTAGTGAAGTGTATTGTCTTTTGCGTTTTTCTGTAACTGTTCTCTCATATTTTGCAGCTGTCTGGAAAAGTTCACTTCTTTTTTCTCTGTGTCCTCCTCTAGTTTGCAGAACTGTAAGCGGAGAGTTCTGTTTTCTTCTTGCAGTTCTCTGAGAGCTCTTGTGAGTTCAGTGATGGAGGAGCTGGTGTTTTTCTTCAGCTGCTGGAGTTCATCTTTGAGCTCCTGGATGTAAATGTTAGTGTTGTGTGTGTCTGAGAGTTTGGCCTGAGTGTGTTCTCTGAATTCAGTGAAGTCCAGTTCTAGTAGGGCTAAACTGTCTCTCAGTTGACGTTCGGATGGTGAAGGTGGTAAAGGTGAAGGATCCACTGGGCCTTCCTCCTCAGAGTCTGTGTAGTTCACATGGGTCTCATCTCTCTCATTCTCTACTCTGGCTTTTAGCAGGAGGAAAATCTCCTCAAATGAGTTCAGGCTTGCTTCATTGCCTTGCAGAAGGAAGGTGCCTTTAGTATAGTAGGTTATAGTGAGAATGGGGTTGTCTGTGTCTAGCATTTCATCTTCACAAATAGTTAATCTTCCACCTCGACCAATTCCTTCTTTAAAAACATGCTTGTATTCCTCACAGATGGTCAGTTTCCAAGCATTGATCATATTGGTGTGGAAGATGAAGTTGTTCTTAATTCTCTTCCCATTGAGCTGAATATAGTCAGCGTACAGAACATCAGGATTGTCTCTGAGAGTTTTCTCTTTGTGTTTCTTCCGTGCCTGCACACTTCTGCACTTCTCTGGGTAACACACCTCCCTGCACTCTGTCTGCACCAGGGTTGCCATGGTGATCAGAGCCAGAGCTGCAGCTAACTTTAGCTTTTAGCTTATAATGATGAGAGTTTTTACTAGAATAAAGTAAAAATATACAATTTTTGTTAAAGTTTTGTGCCAGATAGAGCTCACCTCTCTGTTTAGTACCTGAAGATCAACAATTGTGCGAAGTTTTTCAGCTGGAGTTCCTTTTAAAAATCCTTAAGCGTTTTGGAGGGAAATCTTCAGTTAGCTGTTAGAGTGGAGATCCAGCAGCCAGATGCTAATCCACAGATCCCAATCTTCTTTCTTGTTTTAAAATGTTTTTTCAAGAAGAAAAATCAGTATTTCCATGAATCCAGGTTGTTCCTCTGTTGTTTTTACTCGTTTGTTGTCGTTATCTCACTCTCTGTCTCACTTTTTTGGTTTAATCTTTATGATTTTTTCAGGAGCTCATCTTAGAGTGGCTGACCTGATAAATGCATTTCTATTCTCTCTCTCTCTCTCTCTCTCTCTCTCTCTGTGTCTCTCTCTCTCTCTCTCTCTTTCTCTCTCTCTCTCTCTTCCTTCTGTTCTTTATGCATTATATATTTGCCTGGCTGTTTTTAACTTGCTTCAACACCTCCGCTCTCTTCTTTCCTTTTTCCTGCTCTTTTATTTTAATGTTTGGTTTTGAAAAGCGTCTCTAAAAGTATCTGCTTGGTCGTATTAAAGGAATCTGAAAATGATATTTACTCACCCACATGTTAATTCAAACCCACATTGGTATTTCTATATATCTAAATCTAATCTCTATCTATCTGTCTGTCTATCTAATACAATTTTAGATTTTGTTCTGTTTTGATAATTTATACATAAAAAGTAAATACAAATAAAAATCATTGAACAAATTATGAAAATTATTATAAACGACAAAATACTTTTATATTATATAAAAAATGTGAATAAAAATGATGAATTTAAAAAAATATGAAAAATGTGAATTTAAAATAAAAATAATAAATAAGTATAGTATAATGTTATATTTTGTTCTATTTTGATTGTGAATGAATTATCCAAATGTTTATAAAAAATATTTTTGAATAGTATGCATTTTATATTTTGATGCATCGATCATATTTTATTTATTTGTTTATTTATTGCAATTAAAAGCAAGTACATTTAAATTCATATACAGTGCAGGAAGAGGCAGAAAAATCATAAGGACTTATGTAAATCCTCCTTAACATGCAATTTTTTTATTTTATTTTTTATTTTTATTGGGTTTTACCGAGTTAAACACAACATTCAAGTTACAGGATAATCTAAATATATAATTCCCATATACACTGCCTTATAACATACCCCAGACCTCCATCCCATAGTGCCACAAATAAACCATAAATAAATTCAAACAAGAAAACAGAGAAAATTAGATGGTATCTAGTCATTCTGTCCTGTTATGCCCAAATAAGAAAGGAAACTACCCCAAAATTTGACAAACAAATCTTGCCGTTTTTTCAAACGAAATGAAATTTTTTCCAAAGGTATATAAGATCATACTTCTTTAATCCACATAGAAGTAAAAGGTGGTTTAGAATCCTTCCATCTCAAAGTTATACATTTTATGGCTGCTAGGAGGGCAAGCCTAACAAATCTCAAATTAACCCTTTGTTGATCGAGTAGTGTGGTGTCCCCTAAAACGGTACTTAACATGCAATTTACAAAAAATGAATGGAATAAAACTAAATGAACATACAGAAATATATATGACAACATCAAACTAATAAAAGAAGTATAGGCTAATCAAAATAAAAAACAGAGATGGGTAAATCGCAAATAAATGTAAATACACAGTTTTTGTGTGAATGTGATGTAAGACAAGAACTTGTTTTTTATAGATAATAGTCTGTTGACTTTTTGGATCTGTTCCTCACACAAACTGATCATGTCATCTTAAGACATATATACTAGTTTTTCAGTACTTTTTTGTAGCTTGACAACCTGTTTTCTTTCATTGTATGGAAGCAAGCAGCTTGAAGATCCTTTAAAAGCTTCTTTCGTGTCGAACAGAGGAGCGTAATGTGGAGCGACCTGAGAATATTCATTTCTACATGAACTTTTGCTGTAAGCTCGTTGAAAGCGGCTTGAACAGAAGCTTTCATGTCGTATAGAGAAGACAGAGAGACGGCCGTCTGAAATCCCAGGGTTTAGTTCACAGGAACAGAAGACAAACATCCCTGTGTGAATGTTTCAAATGACTTCAGCAAACCTATAAAACCTCACTGAACTCGACCTTTACATGCCATAAACCTGTAATCACAGTGTTGTTACGTCTCTCAGACTCCACTTCATGTGAGTTTGTGTTTATGAATTTGGACAAGGAGAGTGATGTTTTTTATTTTATATATACATACAATTATCATTTCTTTTCTATTTTTAGATTTTGTTTTAATTTTGTTTTGTGCTTTTACCATTGTTATTAGGTTTTTTTTTTTTGGGGGGGGGTAATATTTCATTTATTTATTTATTTATTCAGTTTTAGTAATTTTAGTACTTTAATGAAAATTAAAGAAAAAACTAACTGAAATAAATATGTTGAAGTTAAAGTACTAAAATTAGTAAAACTAAAATAAAATATTTATATTAGATGAAAAATGTAAGCTTATTTCAGTAAGTTGCCAAGGCAACATTTCTTTTTTCTTTTAAGTTTCCATTTTTTTTATTTAAAATAATTTTGTCTTTCAGCTTAAGTTAAAGTGCTAAAATTACAAAACTAAACAAATATAATAAAATATTAATATTAGGAAAATTATTTTTATTTCAGTTGTAGTTTTAATTATTTTAATACTTCAACGTAAAACTAAATAAAAATTAGAAATGTTGCCTTGGCAACTAACTGCAATATTAAAAAATAAAATATTAATATAAATAATATTATAATTATTTTAAAAAAATCTCTAAAAGCATCTCTAAAATTTGCAAGCAACATTTTTTAAGGTAAAGTTTTCATCTAATATTTTATTTTAGTTAGTCATTGTACTACTTCACTAAAACTAAACTAACTATTTTATTTTATTTTAGTTTAGTTTTAATCATTTTAGTACTTTAACTTAAATGAAATTTCAAAAGTACTAAAATGACTAAAACTAACATAAAATAAATAAAATGTTAATATTAGAAAAATTTAGCTTTTATTTTTATTTCAGCTTTAGTTTTTAGTAGTTTTAGTGCTCAAAGTTAAACTTAAATTAGAAATTAGAAATGCTGCCTTGCAGCGAAGTGAAATAAATGTTTAAATACAAGTACTAAAGCTACTTAATTTTTTTATTGTATTTTATTTTTTATTTTATTTATTTTGTTTATTTTATTGTTTATTTTTTTTTTATTGTATTTTTATTGTATATTTTATTTTATTTTTATTTATTTTTTAATTTGTGTAATTTTTTTTTATTGTATTTTTATTTTATTTATTTTAGTTAATTTTATTTTATATACAAACCTTCTTTTTTAATAGTTTTAGTTTGTTACCGATTGCCACCCTGGACCGTAAGTGTGTTCTGACCGCTGCTTGTGTTTGTCTGTCCGCAGGTGGGATGTCGTGAATCCGTCGGGTGACTCTGGTGCCGATGGGAGCTGCTGCAGCATCATGAGCTGCCATGATGCCGGAGGGCGCCGGCGTTACGAGGACTCGGACTTCACGTTGCGCGTGTATCCCGGCGCTCTGTCCGAGGGCACCATCTACTGCCCCGTGTCAGCGCGGAAGGTGACGTCTGCGGCGGAGGTCATCGAGCGCGTCATCGAGCGGCTGCAGCTGGACCGCGCGCGTCTCTACGTGCTCGCCGAGGTCAAGGAGTTCGGCGGTGAGGAATGGATCCTGAACCCGTGCGACTGTCCCGTGCAACGCATGATGCTGTGGCCGCGCATGGCGCTGGAGAACCGGCTGGCCGGAGAGGATTACCGCTTTCTGCTGCGCGAGAAAGACCTGGACGGATCCATCTGCTACGGAAACCTGCAGATGTGGCTGCGAGTGACGGAGGAGCGGCGGCGGATGGTGGAGCGCGGACTCCTCCCGCAGCCTCTGTACGTCGACGATCTCTGCGCGCTGCCCGATCTGAACGAGCGGACTTTGCTGGAGAACTTGCGCGGACGCTTTCGGCAGGAGAAGATTTACACGTACGTCGGCGGGATCCTGATCGTCATCAACCCCTTCAAGTTCCTGCCCATATATAACCCCAAATACGTTAAGGCAAGACACTGCAGGCAAAAACACAGTTGTTTTTTTTATTAGGGCTGGGAGTCCAGAGAATGGGCAGTATTTCAAGTACATGTATTTGAAATACAAAATACTATTTTGTATTTTAAATACCTTTGAAAAAAAATCTAATGTATTTTGCATTTAAATACATTTAATCTTAGTATTTTTGTATTTAGTATTTTTGTATACTTGTTGATACAGGAAATCAGCAGTCTGCTAAAGAGGTTGATTGGCAAAAAGTAATTTATGTATTTTGAAAATACAAAAATACTAAGATTAAATATATTTATTTTATTGGTTCGTGGATCGATTCTGAGCTTAGTTTTGAACAGCAGGTGGCGCTGTGTGCTTTAGAAACAGCCGTAATCTGCTCGCGTCCAGTTCCTTACACACACTTGAACATAAAATAATCATTCATACAGTTTGAAAAGCGAATTACAAGGTTGTTCATAGTTGGCTGTTTACATTAATCTCACGTCATAAAAGCCAAGGTGCAAGTATATTTAACCACTTACATGACTCAGCCGAACGCTCTTCTTCGTGAGCATTTGAGTGTGCGGTTAAAAACTAGCCCTAGAGCGCTAGTCTGCTGTTCAAAACTAAGCTCAGAATCGATTAAAGAGAGAATTGCGATGCATTTCGATAATCTCAAAATCGATCCACGAATCACGATGCATCGATTTATTGTCCCAGCCCTATTTTTCATGCACTTGTCAGTTTTGAGATTTATACCACTTTTTGGTTTTTCGTGAAGTATTTTTTCAGATTAGTGGAAAGAAAACATCTAAAATACATTTTTAAGTGTTTCTTTTATAGCACTTTATCTATTTGCATCTGTAGATTGCAATTACAATATACATATCTTTAAAGGCCGTTTTCTCAAAATGAGATTTTTTTTTTTTCCTTCACTGAGCCAAAAATCTCCACTTCAGTAGTACTTAGATTCTTTACAGTTTTATTACAATCTATATTCTGAAGGATTTTACAGAGGGGCTTGTTCGTATGTGATCCTGGACCACAAAAGCAGTCATAAGTAACACAGGTATATTTGTAGCAATAGACAACAATACATTGTATGAGTCAAAATTATCCATTTTTCTTTTATGCCAAAAATCATTAGGATATTAAGTAAAGATCATGTTCCATGAAGATATTTAGTAATATCAAAACTTTATGCATCGCTAAGAACTTCATTTGAACAACTTTAAAGGCGATTTTTCTCAATATTTAGATTTTTTTGCACCCTCAGATTCCAGATTTTAAAATAGTTGTATCTCAGCCAAATATTGTCCTGTCATAACAAACCATACATCAATGGAGAAAAATGGACCCTTATGACTGGTTTTGTGGTCCAGGGTCACATATATATACTTTGCCTGGTTTTATTCAACATTTTCTTCTTTTAAAAAATTTGCAAAAATTATTTTTTTCTGGCTGTTGTCAGTATTTTCTGATTTATGAAGTGATTAAAAGAGATATCCAAAATAATTTTTTGAAGAATTTTGAACCTGGCTTTATCCAATGTAGAGATTTTTGTTCTAGAAATGTATGCAAATTAGCGCATATTTAATAAGATAATGCCTCCTTTGCATATTTAAACATAACATTTCAGAAAACATGTCATACAAAACATTTTTGTAATTCTTAATGTAATCAATCAAGTGTGTAAGTATGGTGATATTTGTTAGTTAATTTTTTCCCCTCTTCACCTGGGGTTTCTCACTTTAAGATGTATGATAAGCAGCGGCTGGGGAAGCTGGAGCCGCACATTTACGCGGTGGCCGACGCGGCGTATCATGCCATGCTGCAGAGGAGGAGGAACCAGTGCATCGTGATCTCAGGAGAGAGCGGATCGGGAAAGACGCAGAGCACCAACTTCCTCATCCACCACCTGACGGCGCTCAGCCAGAAGGGCTTCGCCAGTGGCGTGGAGCAGATCATCCTCGGAGCCGGACCCGTGCTGGAGGTGAGGACGGGCTTTAGTGCTGATAAAGTGTGTTTTGCTGCTGTGATCCGTGAATGCTGGTTTTGTTGTCTTTGTGTATTACTTGGAGTAGGGGTGTGCGATATATATCGTCTGCGATAATATTGTAATTGTTGTTTTAACGATGTGCGATTTGACATTGTCGAATATTTAGCAAAAACCAAACCAAACAAAACACACCTACAGGGTGCATGCACAAATTAGGTGAAGTCTAGACTAGTGTGCATGCGCATTTAGAGTGCGTTCTTTCACTGCATGATTCAGTCTATTAAAATACATTTAGAATGTACATTTTAAAGTATCTTTTTATTATTTAAATAATTTCAAATATCAGTATTTCAACATTTTGTTTAATATATCAAAACAATGGAAACTAATCCCGTATTTTCTAATAATATTACCAAGGGGCAACATGTATATTGAAAATAGCAGAGGACCTAGGACAGATCCTTGTGGTACTCCATACTTTACTGGTGATAATTGAGATGATTAAGATCAAGTAAAAATATGCAATGAGATGCAGCCTTGGTCTGACGCAAGAAGCAAGTAATTTGTAATCTTAACAAGTGCAGTTTCTGTGCTATGGCGGGGCCTGAAACCTGTCTGAAATTCTTCACAAAGATCATTTTTTTGCAAGAAGGAGCACAGTTGAGCAGACACAACTTTTTCTAAAATTTTAGACATAAATGGAAGATTTGGAGATGGGTCTGTAATTTGCCAGTTTACTAGGATCTATTTAGAATATTTAGCATTTAGAATGATCTAAAATTCAGACTTGGGGGAAGAAAATGTATATATTTATACCACTTCATATAGTTAATCAATTTCACACGAAGAGTGCCGTTTTTTTCTCCAAAAATTGCTGTGATTACAAATGTGATATTGATTTTTTTATAACAGTTCAACAAACAAAAAGTTAATTAAGAGATTTACACCATATTGCCTGTTTTTGCGCTATTTCGACAATAAAAATAATTCCAAACATAGCCACAGCACTGTTTTGCGTCTCTGAGCAACATGACGGTGATTCGTTCCTGAATGAATCAACCGTTTAATGATTCAGTTCAATCCCAATGACTCACTTATTAACAGTGACTTGCTGCCACCTGCTGGCGGGTTTAGTTTGACATTTAAAGTATCTTTTTATTATTTAAATAATTTCAAATATCAGTATTCAACATTTTGTGTTTAATATATCAAAACATTATATATGCATGTGTAACTGCAGGGTAAATGCATTCATGTCTTGCATTAAACACTGTGTAAATGCATCTAAATGCCTCTTCAGATGCAGCTTCTGTTTCCTCTGCATTGCAAAGATTAATTTTGTTCAATTCAAGTTTATTTGTATAGCACTTTTTACGATACAATCGTTGCAAAGCGCTTTACAGGAAATGAAGTTTCTACAATATATTTATACATTGTAGAAACTTAATATATTAACTTATGGCAAAATTTGTTATTTCTGTATGTTGTTGGGGGATCTGCCAATATCTCTCTCTTACCTGAATTTAATAGGAGAAAATTATTGGTCATCCTATCTTTTACATTTTTAACACACTCGGTTAACTTGGATAATTTAGAAGTTTCATCTGGTCTTGTTGAGATATATAGTTGAGTATCATCAGCATAGCGATGGAAACTAATCCCGTATTTTGTAATAATATTACCAAGGGGCAACATGTATATTGAAAACAGCAGAGGACCTAGGACAGATTCTTGTGGTACTCCATACTTTACTGGTGATAATTGAGATGACTCCCCATTTAAATAAACAAAGTGGTAGTGATCGGACAGGTAGGATCTAAACCATCTTAAAGCCTGCCCTTGAATACCCGTATAGTTTTGTAATCGATCTATGAGTATGTATAGTGTCGAACGCAGCACTAAGATCAAGTAAAACTAGCAATGAGATGCAGCCATGGTCTGATGCAAGAAGCAAGTAATTTGTAATCTTAACAAGTGCAGTTTCTGTGCTATGGCGGGGCCTGAAACCTGTCTGAAATTCTTCACAAAGATCATTTTTTTGCAAGAAGGAGCACAGTTGAGCAGACACAACTTTTTCAAAAATTTTAGACATAAATGAAAGATTTGGAGATGGGTCTGTAATTTGCCAGTTCACTAGGATCTAGTTGTGGTTTCTTAATAAGAGGCTTAATAACTGCCAGCTTGAATGGTTTTGGGACGTGACCTAAAGATAATGATGAGTTAATAATATTGAGAAGCGGTTCTTCTGCTACAGGTAACTCTTTCAGTAATTTAGTGGGTACAGGATCTAATAGACATGTTGTTGGTTTAGATGCGGTGATAAGTTTATTTAGCTCTTCCTGTCCTATAGTTGTAAAGCACAGCAGTTTTTCTTTGGGTGTGATGAATGAAGCTGAGGTACTAGACGCCGTAGAATCTACATTAGTTATTGTATTTCTGATGTTATCTATTTTATCAGTGAAGAAATTCATTAAGTCATTACTATTAAACTGTGAGGGAATATTTAGATCGGGTGACGTCTGGTTGTTTGTTAGTCTAGCCACTGTGCTAAATAAAAACCTTGGATTATTTTGGTTATTATCTATGAGTTTGTGGATATGCTCGGTCCTGGCAGCTTTTAGAGCATGTCTATAGCTGGACATACTGTTTTTCCACACAATTCTAAAAACTTCCAAGTTAGTTTTTCTCCATTTGCGCTCAAGATTACGAGTTTCTTTCTTGAGAGAATGGGTATAACTGTTGTACCATGGCGCAGCACGTTTTTCTCTAACCTTTTTTAATTTGATGGGGGCAACAGTTTCTAACGTATTAGAGAGGATAGTGCCCATGTTGCTAGTCATTTTGTCTAGTTCATTTGTATTTATGGGTACACAGAGCAGCTGAGATAAATCAGGCAGGTTATTTGTGAATCTGTCTTTAGTGGCTGGAACAATAGTTCTGCCCGGACGATAACGTGGGGCCCTACAGTTAATATTAGTAATACGCAGCATGCACGATACAAGGAAATGGTCAGTAACATCATCACTTTGAGGTACGATATCTATATCAGTAAGATCAATTCCATGCGATATAATTAAATCTAGCGTGTGATTATAATGATGAGTGGGCCCGGTGACGTTTTGCTTGACTCCAAAAGAGTTTATTAGGTCAGTAAACGCAAGTCCTAATGCATCATTTGTATTATCAACGTGAATTAACCAATAGGTCTGAGAGGAAATCTGCAAATTCTTTTAGGAAATCTGTATATGGCCCTGGCGGTCTATACACAGTAGCCAGAGCAAGAGATAGGACAGATTTCTTTTGCATATCTGACAGTGTAACATTAAGCAGAAGTATTTCGAATGAGTTAAACCTGTATCCTGTTTTCTGAGTAACATTGAGTATATCACTATATATTGTTGCGACACCGCCGCCACGACCAGTCTGACGGGGCTCATGCTTATAACAGTAGCTTGGTGGAGTAGACTCATTTAGACCAATATAATCATTTGGTATAAGCCAGGTTTCAGTCAAACAAAGTACATCAAAACTATTATCTGTGATCATTTCATTTACAATTACTGCTTTAGGTGTGAGTGATCTAATGTTTAGGAGCCCAAGCTTTAAAAATTAAAATTTTTGTTCATTTATTTTGCATTTTTCTGGTTTAATCACGATCAGATTTTTTCTAGATCCTGCATTAAATTTATATTTTGACCTCACTATTCGGGGAACAGACACATTATTTATAGATTGGACAACGCAATTACTTCTATTATTTAAGTGGGTAGAACAAAAGTCATCATAGCAGTTATTTGAGAATTGGCTTACTAGTCAAATGGAGCGTAGCGTCCTGGAGATGCTGTCCGACAGGAGTTCCGCTCCGACTCTGCTGGGGTGCAGGCCATCAGCACGGAAAAGCCTAGGACGCTCCCAGAAAAGATTCCAATTATTAGCAAAGAGCAGTTTCTGTTCTTTACACCATGACAATAACCATTTGTTTAAATCAAACTTTCTACTGAGCCTTTTGTGTCCTCGTCGGTACGTGGGAAGCGGTCCTGACACGATGATCGTCGTTGCGGGCGATGTGCTGCGTACCGTCTCGATCAGGCTCCTGAAGTCCCTCTTCAGTGTCTCCGTCTGCCGCAGCTTGGTGTCGTTCACACCCGCGTGCAGCACGGCCGCTCCGATGCTCTCGTCGTCCTTCAGGATCGCGGGTATCTGTGCAGAAACATCGAGAACACGAGCACCAGGGAAACAGTGTGTGTGCACTTTACCTTCAGCTAACGTAGCACGGACGTGCCGGACGATGGAGTTTACTTGCGTACCGCTTACTTGTGAGCGTCAACCCGGGATGTTTCCAGCGCAGTTTGCTGCTCCCTCAGCTGGGCCTGCTTCTTCAGCAGCTCGTTGATCTGCTTCTCCATGGCCTCCAGCTCCAGCTGCACCGAATGCAGCTCGAACACATCCTCACCTGCACTCAAAGGTAGACACAAATCCACCATTAAAGTAAGTAGCAGTGAAACAATGGTAATGTGTGTGAATAGGGTATTAGCTGTGTTAGCGAGCCTAGCAGCCGCCGCGCTGGCGGTGCTAACGGGCTATAAGCTAATAGCGGACTCGGGAAATCAGAATAAAACTAGTGATAAGGCGCTCTGATTGTTTTTGTTGTAGAATGCGATAGGGGATATATTCACACGTTATAGAAACGAAAAATGATGGTGTATAAAATTGATTTTATGAAAGAAAGTAGACGATAAAGAAATAACTTGACGGAGCTCAAACTCAAAACACGTGTCAGCAACAAACAGGCTTTTATTTTTCCCAAAATAAATAATCAGTTGATACTGATTTCATTTGCTTGGTAAAAGCTCAAATGTCTTATTAGTCTTATTCACTGATTAAATGTAAGATGTTGATTCAAAAGATAATGCACACTTTTAGAAAAAATGGCTTTATAAAGGTAAAAATGCCAATGAAAGGTAAAAATCAGTTTAAACTTATTGGAAGAGATTAATTTCTATCAGTGTGAACGGACCACCACACAGAATATGAAGAATATCAAAATCTTTAGGAGACAGCTGTCCACGACAGTCCTTAAGATACCAGCACAATAACACACTCAGCAAAATATCGTCTAATTATCGTTTATCGTCGATAAAATCCCAGAGAATATTGAGATATTATTTTTTGCTAATATCGCACACCCTAACTTGGAGTAGGGTGCTCTGATTTCTGCGACGTGGAAAACGTAGATGGATTCGCGGAATCCAGTCATAAAAATATAACGCGGAATATCACGGAATTTGTCAAAGTTTGGATGAATTAATCAAAAGTAGGTCAGTACACTTCAATCAAATCACGATGTGGACCAGTATCTGTAACTATTAAGTAGCAAAAAGACATTAAATGTGAATCCTGCATGTTCTGCGTGTCTCTGTGTGAATGAATGTCGCAGATGCACGGTTTTTATTTACTACACACATACTGAAGCGCGTGACGCTCGCAGTGTTTTCAGCATCTGCCGTCTCACTAAACGAGGACATAAATACATGAACAACATCTCAGAAGTGCTCTGAGAGTCACTTCATGAGCATTTACCGTTTCATTTGAGTAAAACTGTCATATACACACAGAAGTGTAAAGGTATTCACGGCAACCCGTCAAAATAAAAGTTTGGTTTAACTTGAATAAATTGTGTCAGAAATATATTATTGTGCAGTAGAATGTACGTAATACTACTACTACTACTACTAATAATAATAAATTATCAAAACTTAATTGTTTAAGGAATAATCACAATATTTCTCCCATGTTTTAATTTTCATAGTAAACCCCCTTTGTTTGCCAAAAAAAAAAAAAAATTCTCATTTGATTAAAAGATCAATTAAATGACTGTTTTATGCCTTCATTTGATAACCTAGAGGTAAGAACGGGCTGTAATGCTGAGAAAGCAGGTTTTGTTGCTGTGATCCATGAATGATGGTTTTGCTGTCTTTGTGTGTTACTTACTGGAATAGAATAGATCTGAATAGTGGATTGGAGTGGATTGAGTGAGATTAAGTACCTGTCTGAGCTGCAGAAATACTGAATCTAGAACAACGTTTTGATTAGGAATTTGGCTGGTTGATATATGCTGGTCATGTTATTGTGCCAAGTGCATTCAAAAAATGAAGTCAAATGAGATTTTTATATATAGTTGGTACATAAAAACCAAAATGTCATTCTTCTTTGTTTTATAATATAATAATATTATATATAATTAAAAATATATAATATTTAAACATATGATATTTAATTAAATATTAAACATACATTTATATATTTTATGAATATTTTTCTTAAATATATACATGCATGTGTGTGTATTTATATATACTATATATGTGTATGTATAATACAAAAATTAATAAAAAAAATGCAGTTAAAAATCTACTTAAAGGGGTGGTTGACTGTTTTTTTTCTAGGCTTGATTGTGTTTATGGGGTGCAGTCTAACATGTTCATGCTTCGTTTTTTAAAAAACGCATTATTTTTCACATAATTTACCTTTATTCCACACCTCTCTGTCCCTTCTCTGACAAACGCCTCGATTTATTTCCTGCTTTTATGAAGCCCCTCCCTCGATGGGCTGAGATTGGTTAGCTGGCTCAGTGTGTTGTGATTGGCTAAACCGCCTCTACTGCACGTCTGAACGTCCCGCCCCTCTCCTCAGTGGCATGTGCTCCGGTTGAATTGTAAACAGTGGTGTTGTCTATATTTATCAGTTTGAGCCCGATTGAGACCCAGAGGATATTAGTGAAGAGGATCGTGCAGAACCTGTGCAAGCACGGCTCTTAATGGTATGTTTGGTTGTTGTTGTCTCATACTTTTAGATACACTGTTATTTGTAAGTGCTACTGCTTCTGTTAGCTTTTAATATACGGTTTTATCCTGATTAAAGCTTTAATACAGCACAGCAACCGCACGCGTGTCCATTTATAATGCTTCTCATTGCTGTGTGAAAATGATCTGAAGATCTGAATGAGAGAGAGAGAGAGAGAGACAGTGTGTGTGTGTGTGTGTGAGAGAGAGAGAGAGACATGCAGAGCGTGTGCAGAGCAGGCGAAGGAGGAACAGTATTATGAACCGTTGTTTTAGGACATTGATTTTGAAACTTGTGAATCCATTAGAATCGTTAGAAGACAGAATCGCGATTCATATGAATAGATTTTTATGTGCACCCCTAGTTTTCTCTTCCTCTTCTCTAAAGCAGCGCAGCATGGCCTCGCCCCCTTTGCTGCGTGTTCCCGGGGGCGGGGTTTATCTGGGTCTGTGACGTATCAGACCCGGGAAGTAACTCGTTGTAGTCCCTTACCTGTCGTTTTTGTAGGCATTAAACTGCCAGAATTTTAAAAGACGATATCTCCGTTTGCATTGAACTTTCAGCGCCGCAACTCTGCAGATATTGTTTATGCTCAAACAGCAACATTACACACTAACTAATGTTAAAAAAGTGAAATCGCAATCAACCACCCCTTTAAAAATATAAAATAAGTCATGTTTTCCACACGGTTTTTCACTAAATGAAGGCCAAGAATATTTATTTTCATATATGTACCAATAAAAACAGTGCATTATAATGAGAACCATTTTTTATCTACATGTATTTTCTAAAGCATTTTAATATTTGGAAAAACTGTTTATAAAAAAAAAATTCACAGTGTTTCCTTATTTTTGGCAGCAAAATCTTCATGAATGTATTGTGAGTATTGAATAAATGGACCGTCCCTGTTTGCAGTGGTTTTCTGTCCGGCCTGAAAGAATCGTCTCGTACGAGCGTCTCGTTTTGCTTGATTTGCTCAGAATCTGTATTTTCTTGTCTCACCCTGAAATCAGGCTCATCTCGGTGATGCATCAAGCATGGTGTTTTGGTTTTCTTCTCCTCTCGCGTGTTGTTTCTTCACTCTCTTCATCCTGACACTTGCTCACTGTGAAAACTGACAATAGTCACCATTCAGCCCACAAATCTGAACGAACGTCACCGAGCTGAAGTTTGGGCCTAAAAGTGTCTGACCAGCTTCTCTTTTGGACATGAAGCGATGGGTTGTTTAGACCAACTGCTGTATTTTGTGCACAATGTTCCTCGCTCAAGTGTTTGTTGGCTGAAGCTCAGATCCTGCTGTTTGAACGACATAAATAAGAGTGAAAACCGCAGAAAATATGCTATACTGCGTCTCTGTTTATGCGGCATGTCGCTTTAAACACGGAAATAGAAACACTGGCTCTTCGTAGAGTTATGACAAGTATTTCAGCACGCAGATGGGAACGCTTTTGTTTGTGTTTGTGATGCCTGTGTGTGTGTGTGTGTGTGTGTGTGTGTGTAGCACATACCAGACAGACGTTGTAACTCAGATTCTTCTTGAATTTCCAAAAGCGGACTGTATTTGTCAGACACACATGTCAGTGGTCTCAGATTTAACACAGATACGGTGTGTGTGTCGCTCACACACAGTATATACTTGTTATGGTACAATATATATGCATTATGGAGTTTAGTGTATATAATAAGCAACAAGCTTTGTATCAGTGTTATTTTAGAAGTGTTTATATACTATTATACCGCTAAATGCATGCATTTTAGGTTTTATAAATAATTTTTATAATTATAATTATTAAATGGTGCAATTTTCCTGATTTTCATTCAAAGTTTTTCATCTAATATTCCAATTTAGTAAAATTTTTAGTAATTTTATTTTTTTTAAACATTAAGTAGGTTTCAATTTACTTCAGCTTAGTTTCAATTTGCTTCAATTTAGACTTATTTCATTTAGTTGTCAAGGCAGTTAACGTTTTTTTTTTTTTATTTTTTTATTATTACAGTTTATTGTAAAGTCTTTCATCATATATTTATACTTTATTTCAGCTTTATTTCAATTAGGAAGCATTTTTTAATTTTAGTACTTTAAGTACTTTTTTGTACTTTTTGTAGTATTTTTATAATACAGTTTAAGTTTAATTTACTTCAGTTTTACCATTTATTTACAGTGAGTAATTTGACTACATCAGCTCAAACATAGATTTGCCAAGGCAATGTTTCTAATTTCGATTTAAAGTTTTTCCATCTAATATTTGTTATTTAGTTTTGTTTTTTCACTGAAGTCAAATGTTTCAGTAGTTTCAGTTGGCGATAATAACCCTGCTTTGTGTGAGTGATTTGAACAGCCAGTTTAGAATCTGATTTTGCAGAAGTAACACTGGCACTGTGGCAGGAAACAGGGTTACCGTGGTAACCATAACTATGACTACTTCTTTAGGAAGCAAACAGCAACATGAAGTCATCGTTCATTATGCTGACTAGAGTTAGTGTGTTCATGTTTGATGTTGGGTGAATCTGACGCTCCGCACGGCTGAGGTTCAAACGCACTGATATTTCACTCACGAGAGGACACACCTGTCTCACACACACACACACAGACACAGACACACACACACACACACACACACACACACACACACACACACACACACACACACACACACACACACACGCAGACACACACGCAGACACACACACAGACACACACAGACACACAGAGACACACACACACACACACACACACACACACAGACACACATGCAGACACACACACACACACAGACACACAGACACACACACACACACACGCAGACACACACAGACACACACACACACACAGACACACACACAGAGACACACAGAGACACACACACACACACACACAGACACAGACGCAGACACACATGCAGACAGACACACACACACACACACACACACACAGGCAGACACACACAGACACACACACAGAGACACACACACACACACACACACACACAGACACACAGAGACACACACACTCTCCCACACTCTCGCACACACGCACACACACAGACACAGACACACACACACAGACACACACGCACATGCACACACACACACGCACAGACACGCACAGACACACACGCACAGACACACACGCACAGACACACACAGACACAGACACACACACACACACACACAGACACACACACACAGACACACACACACAGACACACACACACACACACACAGACACACACACACACACACACACACAGAGACAGAGAGTCCACTTCAGTTTAGATTAACATGCCATCACATTACAGGGTATGTTAGTCATCCTGTGAGCAAACTAGCTTTAGTAACTCATGACTAAACACACACACACGCACACGCTCACGCACACACACACACATGCTCACGCACACGTAAGGCCTGAAATGCAAGTATGCACACACACACTTCACACTATGCAAGTTATGCATTCTGAACGTGCAGTTATTAATGCAGAGCATGTTTGTGTTCTCATTAGTGATATTTCTCTTTCAGAGCAACATTTGGAGGAGAACTTTTCTGAGCATGTTAGTTAAAGTGTTTGGATTTGATTGACATTTGAAGGAAATACTCGTGGAAAATCTTCACAACAAGACTGCATGCAAATGACTAAGCTTTTGCATCAGCATTTGTGTATTAAAATAAGTAAATAAATAAAACTAAATTTGATTACAATAAATAATTAGAATTAGATTTAAATAAATAAATAGGTTAAAATAAAAATAAATATAATTAGATTGAAATAAATTAATAAATAGATAAATAAATGAAAAATAAGTACACAATAAAATTTGGTAAAATAAATAAATAAAAATGAGATGTTAATAAATGCATAATACAAAATTAAAACAGATTAAAATAATGAAAATTAATTTAAATAAATTAAAATGAATCTATAAATTAAATTGAAATAAATGCATAATTAGACAAATAAATAATACAAAATAATTAGATTAATATAAATAATAAAAATTAGATCTAAATAAATAATTAGATTAAAATAAGTAAAATTTAGATTAAACTGAATGAATGAATAAATGAATGAAAATGAGATATTAATAAATACATAAATACAACATTAAAACTGAATAAAATAATGAAAATTAATTCAAATAAAGAAAGATTAAAATATATATAAACTATAAAATTAGATCAAAATAAACTAAATTAGACAATTAATACAAAATAGATTAAAATAAATAAATTAGATATAAATAATTTGATTAAAATAAGTAAACAATAAAATTAGATTAAAATAAATAAAAGTTAGATTAAACGGAATGAATTAATCAACAAATAAATAAATAAATAGTACAGTACTACAGTGAGTAAAAAAAAAAACTTAATAGAAACTAAATATTTTCTAAATAATGTTTTCAATTGGCATAGTATATAGCATACCAAATTAAATTAGTATAAATTGAGTCTTTATTTCTGAAATTATATACAGTAGTTGCCTTTCACATTTCACATCATATATGAGGGTCTTTGACGTCTATTAGATTGAAAACGCTGGACCTGGATGAAGAAAAACCTGCCGTACAAAAGAGGAAGATGAACATACATGTTTATCTAAATGAGGACGGATCATAAACTCTGTATAATGAGAATAACTCTGCAGTCAATCAAAACCAAGCATTTATTTTCTGAAGGGTTTATATCTCTCAGTTTGTCTCCTAAAAGCAGCACACTGAGCACACAGTCGATGACATCATCAGCCGCGCTGCATCATGTGACGCAGCGGGTTTAATTCAAACGATCGTTAGTTTCTATTAGAGCGCTTTAATACGGGCCGCAGGGACATTACTGATGCTGAGATCAGCTTTTACAGGAATGTTGTGATTCATCGTCTGAGGAACAGTGTGTTAGAATGATTCTTTAAAAGAATCGCTTCAAAAGAGTCATTCTGAATCGGACCGCACTGCTTGCGCAGTATTATTTAGTGTTTCTCTCTCATTGTGTTAGTTTTATAATGCAGACTTGTGTAAGATATGATTAGTTTTGCCTTGCGCATGCTTCAGTCCGTCTGTCGTGTGCGTGAATGTTGTGGACTCAGCAGGTTTCATCACATGTGGCTGATGCAAACCTCAAGACTGAAGACAGACAGACAGATGCTGAAGACACAACGCAGCCAGTTAAAGCTGCAGAACTACAGTAAAGCGGGTTCAGTGGTGTGTGTGTGTGTGTTCATGTGTAAATGTCGTGGTAAACAACATGCAGTTTTGGATGGGGTCAGATAACCGGTTGATTTTGAGGGAGTGCGTGTGGTAAATGTGTGAAGTCTGAAAGCATCATTAGATGAGCTGAAGTGTTTAATAAACGGGGAATGTGCAGATGTTTAGAAATGATGCTGCTCCGGATGTGAAGAGTTCAGCAGAGAGTCCTCATACATTATCAGCCTTCAGAGACGAGTGCTTGATGTTTATACAGTTCAGTCTCATGCAGAATGACATTTTTACATTGGAAGTACCATGGTTTGTTTTGAGATTTTATTGCATGATATTAATATGTAACAGGGGTATTTTAGTATACAAGTATACAGTCATTCTCTACCATTACTTTTTGTCTGCAAATTTTAGAGAATATTTGAGAGGGATTTTTATTTTTGTATTTATTTTCCTTACATTAAAATTATTATTATTATTCCTTATTATTATTATTATTATTATTATTATTAAAAATATATCAAGCATTTGAGAACTGCTTAACTAGTTTAGATTTTTTGTTTCAAATTGTATTTTTATAATATTTCACACTATACTAATATGTAGAAAAAATAAAGTATCATTCAATGTAATATTATTATATTTCACAATAACTAATAAGAATATGTGAATATGTGAATAATATAATATTTTCATATTTAAAAATCTAATTTATCCAATATATTTATCTAAAAATGTATATAATTTATTTAATTTTATATTTTTATTTAATTGTATTTTTTTATTATTATATTTATTAATAATATTATATTATTGAAATATAATATTACATTTATATTGTGATGTTTTATTAGAATATTTGAATGATACTTTACTTTTTCAAATTTGATTTTTATATTTACATTTTTGTTTAGTTTTTTCCTTTGTGTGTATATATATATATATATATATATATATACAATATAATATAAATAAAGTTGTGTATATATTATAAAGTTTATATTTTTTTATAAAAAAAAATTATTAGCAGTATTTCATATTTCAATATTATACTAATGTTCTATTAATATTAGTATATTGTTGAAATATATTTATATTGAGATATTTTATTAGAATATTTTAATAATACAATTGTAATATTTTACTTTTCAAATTTACTTTGTAAACTTGAATGAACGAACGAATAAATAAATGAACGAGTAAATGAATACATTGTATCTCTTTATTTTTGTTGATGTGATCAGTGGTGTGTTCTCGATCTGGAGTGAGTCTGAGGCTCTCGTGCACTGTAAAAAGTGATAAGTTGACTTAACTTTAAAAAATTGAGGAAACCTGTTGCCTTAAAATTATGTAAATTATAATAATAAAAAAATAAGTTAAGTGAATTGTCAAGTCCACTTAACTTTTTTTTTTTACAATTTTTTTAAGTTGTCCACTTATCACTTTTTACAGTGTGGGATGGTAATCACTGGAGTCTCTGTCAGCTGATGTCTTCGTCTCTTTTCTTCATGTGCTTTGTGTCTGTTGGGACCCCGTGGTCTCTCAGTCACCCAGTGAACAGGGCCCTCAGGGGCCATCCTGTCTTTGGCTCCTGAGGTATACGCTTCTCTCTAAGTAACCTATAGAGAGACATCTAACTAGTTATATATTGCTAAATGAGGAGCCTCCTCTACAATCTGGAACTGGTTTGGTCAGGGCTGTACAGTGTACAAAAAATCAGTCTGTGTGATGAATAAATGTACGACAGTAGCATGTGTATGAGCCTGTTTACAAACCTGATGTCCAACAAAGATATCATTTATTGAGATGCGTTTTCTCCAAATTAACTTAATAACATTGTCGAGTTTGAAATAACTTTTTGTGATCAGATGTGGTGTCAAATCACAGAATGAGGTAGAAATCATACTATTTTATAGTATTATATACAGTGATAAAGGCGATTAGCATTGCATTATAAATATATTTTATCCTCATAAAAATACCCAAGATTGCTTGAAGTACACAGATAAACCATATATTGTCGCAATCGTATGTTTATTGTCTTCAAGTTTATTCAGTTAAAATTTCTCTTGCTACAGCGATAACTGGATACCTTTGTCCATATTAGGGATTTCCTGGAGCGTCATCAGTTCTATTACTTCTGCGATGCATATGTGGAGTTTCTGCGCAAGAGCGCCCTCCGGTGTCCAGTATGAATTAAACAGTCATTACATTACATGTGTACTCAGTAATGCTTACTCAGTCAAAACACCCTCTTTTGGGAAAAATAGGAAAGATAGTCAAATCAAGTCAAGTCACCTTTATTTATATAGCGCTTTTAACAATACAGATTGTGTCAAAGCACTTAACAGTATCAAGTTGGAGGATAGAGTGTCAGTAATGTATAATAATAAGATTAAACACTCAATTTTCAGTTAAGGGCGTTTCATTATTGAATTCGGAGATGTCATTGTCTAGCTCAGTATAGTTTAAATAGTATCTGTGAAATCCAATTGACGATAATCGCTAGAAATTAAGTGTCCCCAACTGAGCAAGCCGGAGGCGACAGCAGCAAGGAACCAAAACTCCCTCTGAGACAGAATGGACTATAGTACCTTTCTCTAAATAAACAGGATTTAGTTTTTTGTCTCTTGGATGCATAAGATTCCCTGAATTATCGTCATTGACATTGTTATCGTAATAAATACCAGAAATTATCGTGATGCATTTTTAAGCCCATATCGCCCATCCCTACTCACAACACCTTAGAAACTACACAGCAATGCACTATAAAACAGCTCGGAGCTCCCCTGCGTGTCGCTGTAATTGTGACGTTGTCGACCTATAGAGATATAAGTAGACATATAAGTTCATATAATTAGTGTTTTCTTGTTGGAGAACATCAGACCTGACTGAACCTGAACACTGTAATCTTGTGTTAGATTAGACACGTTCCTCTTCACGCTTCCCTCTCTCTTTCTACAGAACATCTGTTATCTGTATCACACCCACATCTGAACACGCTGTACTGAGCAGAATCATTATCCCTGTGCTGTTTGGCAGGACTCGACTGGACGACACTCAATGGCCTTTTATTTCTGTCTGTCTTTTGCTTCGGCCTGAGTCTCACCGGCTGGACCGACAGGAAGCTGAAATCAACAGCACTTCCTGTCTGAGCTCTTGTTCCCATGCTTTGATCTTAGAAAAATCACAGATCAAACTATCTTTTCAGTACATAGTAATTAATGACACAGCATTTGCAACTTCCAAAATATTATTATTAATATTAGCTTTTCATATTCCTTTTACATTTTATTTCTTTTTATACATATTATTTTTATATTTGTATACTTGTTATTTTTATAATTGTATTCTTCTTACATATTTTTATATTTTATTTATATTTATTCTTTATTTGTTATGTATGTATATATTTTAATTTTAATTAGGGGTGTCAACGTTAACGCGTTAACGCATGTGATTAATCTAAAAATTTTAACGCGTTAATATTTTTTTTACGCAAATTAATCGTTTGATAAGGTTTGAGCCCAACTTCTTCCCGTCATCGCAGCGCGGAAGGTTATCTATCAGTGTGTGATGAGGATACAGTGAACAGTGTTGCCAGGGTAACGGCACAAGTGTTCGTGGGCTATTTTGAAAATACAGTCGCGGGAAAAATTACAGAGCCGAGGGTTGCGGTTTTTTGGGCTACTTTTATAATCTACCGCGGCCGCCCAAAGTGTATATAGACAAATAGATCCTTTTACTAATGTGTATCGTACTTGGAATGTATACCTGGTAACTTCAGAACGGAGAGGCGCTTGTAACATCATCACAAACAACGTGAGTTTCAGCCACAGCATACAACACAGCAGAAATAAACATGACAACAGACACTATACATTATATAAGATAATAAACACACGATTACGATAGGATATGGTTTCTATGTGATTTTCTTGAGATGAATGTGTACATCTGAAATGCTCATTTTTGCAGTGATATAAAAGGCTATAAAAAGCATATTTTAACAACAGTAAACGACCAAATTCCACATGTGATCTCAAAAGGAGGTTATTACAAACACTCGATGGTGGTTTGAAGTGAGTTCTGAGTAAAAGTGTATTAATCTCATAAATTGTCTTATGATGCTAATGTTAGCTCTAATGCACCAGAACAAGTCAAATTCTTCTTTATAATGCATTTTGTCATAATACTTCACGTAAGGTCGCAAGAAAATGTTTTGTATTTATTTAGAAATACTTTTGATAATAGTTGGGTAAATGTATCCTGGGATTGAAGTGATGTGGTTTGGTAAACGTTTTATTGCCAGTATAAAGACTGATAATGGCTGAATAAAAACAAATGAATAATGATAAAAGAATAATAAGGATTATGTCTCATATCTGGCGGAAGTGTGAAAGGTTATGTTTCCTTAAACTAGTTTGTCATGCATTTGTTTATTTCAACACATTTACAGGTAAATCCTAGTATTTTAAATTTGTGATTAATCATGATTAACTGTGATTAACGCGATTACATTTTTTAATCTATTGACAGCACTAATTTTAATACTTTAAGTGAAGTTGTATTACTTTTTATATTCTTATTTTTATATTTATATTTCTTATTGTTATATTTTATTTATTTCTATATTTGTTATAAATATATTTCCATTTTAATACTTTAAATGAATTTGTATTACTTTTTATATTCTTAATTTAATATTTTATTTATTTTTATACTTGTTACTTTATATTTTCATTTTAGTAATTTAAATGTTTCATATTACTTATATTTATTTTTTAATTTTATGTATTACACTTTATATTTTTTGTCACTTTTTATATTCATATTTTTATATTTTATTTTATTCTTGAGACTTATATATTTTTATCTTTATTTTTCTATCTATCTATCTATCTATCTATCTATCTATATATATATATTTTATGTATTGTACTTTTTATATTTGTAGTTACTTTTTATACTTTTATTTTACTTTACATATATTTATATTTCATTTAATATTTTTGTATTTTTTTGTATGTTACGTTTATATTTAATATTGTATCATTTGTTTTCATTTTTATATTTATTTTTACTTTTTATATATATTTTTATATATTCAAAATATTTTATATTAAACGTATTATATTATAAGTATTTTAGTCACACAGTTCATGTTTTTTATGATCATTTATGTCACGTCCTTGTACCTGTTTGTACTCTGTTGAAATCCGCTGTATGACGGCGACCCTCCAGACATTGAGCAGAGCTCACAAACAGCTAGTTAAAGCCTGACACACATGATGGATGATGGTTTATAGCCGGTTCTCCTTCTCTATCAGCTCGTGTCGGGTCTGTCTGTCTGTGCAGCTGTTGTGGACTGATGTTTGTGTGTGAACTGAAAACACAGCGACACGCTGCAATCAATCCTGCACACTTCAGCAGTAGAAGCATTCACAGCACCCGCATGCACACACACGTCATCCCTCTTCACCTGGAATCACGCCACTTCATTTGACGAGACCTTCAGGGTCATGTGGAGTCACAGCGTTTCTGCTTCACGCTCACATGAACCACAAAGATGCTCACTGTAGCACATACAACATCAGTGCAACCCTACAGACGCTCTAGCTACTCCATAGCAACCACCCAAACACCCTAGCAACTATATAGAAACTGACTAAAGGGTGAAATGCAGGTATGTGAGAGCACAGGTTTCTGTGTTGTGCATTACAGATATGATTATAGGACATTCATGTATAATCATCGGCGTGTTCTATTCTGCAACTTTGCATAATTTGTCTGTCCTGTAGTTTAATTTCTATGTTTTGCTCCGCTTCCAGGTAACATTTCACCCCAAAATCAAAGGGAATTTAAAAAAAACAAAACAATTTTGCTTAAAAAATGAAGCATTTTTGTGGTTGTAAAGAAAAAAAACCCACTATTTTTTTAATCTATAAAAAAACTGTAATGTAGTCGTTCAGTTTACGTCCTGTAGTTTAGAGTTTGCGCTGTAGTTCAGTGCTTGTCATGTAGTTAAGAATCTATAACCTGTCATTCAGTCTATGTCCTGTAGGTTAGGTTGAAGATTCTGTCCTGTAGTTTATAATGTGCCCTGTAGTTTACAATCTCTGTTTTGAGTCTGTCCTGTAGGTTAGAGTTTGTGTTGTAGTTCAGTGTTTGTCATGCAGTTCAGTATCTGACCTGGCATTCAGTTTATGTTCTGTTGTTTAGGCCAAAGATTCTGTCCTGTAGTTTACAATCCCTCAGTTTTGAGTCTGTCCTGTAGGTTAGAGTTTGTGCTGTAGTTCAGTGTTTATGTAGTTCAGAATCTGACCTGTCATTCAGTTTATGTCCTGTTGTTTAGGTTGAAGATTCTGTGCTGTAGTTTATAATCTGTCCTGTAGTTTACAATCCCTCAGTTTTGAGTGTGTCCTGTAGGTTAGAGTTTGTGCTGTAGTTCAGTGTTTGTCATGTATTCCACAATCTGACCTGTCATTCAGTTTATGTCCTGTAGTTTAGGTCAAAGATACTGTCCTGTAGTTTACAATCCCTCAGTTTTGAGTCTGTCCTGTAGGTTAGAGTTTGTGCTGTAGTTCAGTGTTTGTCATGTATTCCACAATCTGACCTGTCATTCAGTTTATGTTCTGTTGTCTAGGCCGAAGATTCTGTCCTGTAGTTTACAATGTGCCCTGTAGTTTGCAATCTCTCAGTTTTGAGTCTGTCCTGTAGGTTAGAGTTTGTGCTGAAGTTCAGTGTTTGTCATGTAGTTCAGAATCTGACCTGTCATTCTAATTAGGGTTGGGCCGATAGACGATGTCATCGTCCATTGCCGATGGCTGATAGACATCACGATGTTGAGCCGGCATCGTGATTTCCCCCCCCTGCAATCCGCCGCATCCCAATGCCGTGTTCGGAAAGAAAATAACGTGTACGACGGAACCCCTAAAGGGAATAAATACGAGATGGGAGGAAAAAATATATATTTCAATAGCCTACTTTCTCTCGCAGTTATATCATTGGGTAATTATATTGTATATAAATTGCGGGCATCAGGGAGCAAAATATTTTATCATATATTATGCCTGGCATTGAAACTGCTTTTGAATGCACGGTCGCTTTTTAGTTTCACTTTCACTTTAGAGAATTGCGATCGCTCGTACTCGGTTTATACTATGGAGAGGCAGTACTTACCACACATGTTCACAAGATTAGATGCTTGTCAGTGGTGCTCAGGATCTGCAAACCGTTCGCTATCGTACTCAGTCAACTCTTCTTACTCTGTTTATGTGGTAAGTGAAATTTTATGTACTGTAATGTAACAGGCAACCGTTAGCAACCGTTATTTGTTTTCCGTGCCATTCTGAATATGGATTCACGCTTTGCCCCCCCCCCCCCCCCCCCCCCCCCCCGATGTCATCGTCCATTGCGATGTTTCACTGTAGACATCGTCTAATGCCAATTATGTAGACATCACCCAACCCTAGTTCTAATACTAGTTCTAATGTGTTCAGGATGATGTGATGGTGATATAAGATAATATGAAAATATTTCTGACGTCATCTCTCTCTCTCTCTCTCTCTCTCTCTCTTTGTTGTCCGTCTCGAGGGAGTCTTGAGTGTGTGATTGAGTTTCATCTGCAGAGCAGCACAAATGCGATCAGAATTTTAGATGATCTTACAAATTGTTGCAATTGTATGTCATTGTCATCATTTAACCACATCTGCAGTGAACCCACGCACACACGCAGACATAATTTGGTTAGATCTGTAATAAAGATTTCTGTGTGTGTTTAGCTCCTCTAACAAATCCTCCTTTAATGGATGTTGATTGTATGTTGAACTTATGAAAACATTATGCACTTTATTCAATTTCTTTGTGTAGTTTCTTTCTATGCTTCTTTCTTAGACTGTGGATATATGTATATCACTTTTTATTTTTAGATTTTTGTCTTTTCATTGCCATATTATTTATCATATTACTTATTTTAATATTTGTATAATTTATATACATTTATGTATATTTTCATATTTTGTTTTATTTTACTGTTTTTCTTTTTATATATTTTCTTTTTTAATGTTTCATGGTGTTAACCAGTAGCGAAATAACTAGTTAGTTAGTTTTTGTACTTTATATTTTTGTTACTACTTATATTTTTACTTTATTACTTTGTGTTTTATATTAAATTTTTTGTTTATTTTTATATTGAATATTGCTTTAATATTACTTATCTAAAAAATTTATATAAATTATAAAATAATTTCATATTTTCTTTTTATATATTTTATCAAAATATAATAACTTTTCTTTTTATCTGTCATCATTTAGGGCGTGTGGGCTACTGGTCTTAACCAGTAGCAGAATGACTAGTTAATTAGTTAGTTGTTAGTAATTTTTTTATATTTAAAATTTTTGTTAATTTTTTTTTTTAATGTTTTATATATAATTTATATTACTATGTTTTTATTTTTATTTTATTTGTATGTTTTGATATTATATATTACTCTTTATATTTATTTTATTTAGTTTAGTTTAATTTAGCAAATGCACGTTCAGTCTGTCTTCATTCTGTTAAGACACGCCCACTTCACTCCATCCAATCAAGCCCTTTCATTAAATATCCTGTTTCTCTTGGAAATTCACATTACAGAAGTGAGTACAAAATGAGTTTTTACTTCTGTAAATCAATCGTTTTCTTTAGGGATAGTGTGGGTTTGTTTATCATGAGTCATGACTAGCTTTATATAACCGTATTTAATTATAAAACAATAGAAATCGATGCTATATCCTCATTTAGCCTGATATATCTGCGTGTTTGTGTGTGCAGCAGTTCCGCTCGGTGGTGAACACTTCTCTGATGTGTTACAGAAGGAGAACAGAAGGCCATTATTTATTCATTTAGTCCAAACGAACCTTTAAACTTCTGCTTTAGCCTCTGTCTTCAGTCCGTCGCACTAGTGTGCTGTCCAGCGATGTGCTAAACTCATATAAAACAAACGCTTTCTGATTATTTCATAATATATATTGTCTTACAGCAGGACTGTTGATGTGAATGATTAAAAACTCCTGAAGCTGAATCCTGAATCTCTGAAGACTCACTATCTGATCGATTACATTCACTTCACGCTCCAGAACAAACACATATGACAGAAATAATGGAGTGATTTTCCCATTATTTCTCGATTATGCAAAGAAACGTCTCTCTTTAGACGTGTTTTGGGCTGTGATTATTTAGCTGATATGAAACAAATGGGATCGGATGACAGGAGCTGTCAGTCGTGATGGTTTGGCAAACTGCACTATTTTGGTTTAGTTTCGTAAACCTGTCCTAAAGGTATTTTATTTTGTATTTTTCTTTAATCTATATTTATATTTATTTTATTTGACTATATATACACTCCTAATACATTAAGAAAATAATACATCTACATTAATATATCTAAAATGATCTTTATTTAACTTGAAATGTTGAAAATGTATTAGTATTAGTAGTGTATTGACCCTAATTTTAATAAATTTTTAGTGCTTATATTATATTATATTAAAGTTGACACAAAGATGGCCATGCAGACTATTGGTATGTGAAAGTCTGATATTGCATTAGTAAATTTGGTTGCAAAATAAATAGTTTCATATTGAAAGTTCATGCTTTTTGTTTTTTTGTATACAGAATTGACTGACCTTTGTGTAATTGTAACGCTTGATGTCAGTTAATGTCAGTTTTAGCCCAAGGCATTTTAATGCTAAGCCTTTGTGTGTGTGTATTTGCATATTAGGTGTGTGTGTGTGTGTGTGTGTGTGTGATCACACCTAGTGTTGACCCATATATCTGAAGTGTGCAGTGACATCCATCACGACCGCTGTGCATTTAAAAACACGTCTGAATCTACAGCACTAAAGCAAGCACACATTTAAAACACTGGATTTGCGTTACATTTACATTGTGTTTGTTCAATTTGGCTCCCATTTACTCTCCTTTTTTCTTTAGAATATTGTGCCATGATGAATTGTGAACAGTAACTTTTTGTTTAATTTTCTTCTTATAGTTTATTTATTTTTAATTTCTATTATAATTAATTTAATTTTTATTTTGTTTGTATTATTTTATTTAGTTTTATTTATTGTTTTATATTTTATTTAAATGAGTAAAAATTTAAGGAATGTATCATTCCAGTTTTTTTTATTTAAAATGTAACATTTTATTTAAATATTTTAATATATTTTATATATGATGTTTGATATTTATTATAGTTAGTTAGTTTAATGTCCATAATTGCCATTTGATTTGACTGACTCTCACATTAGTGTTCTTTTCTGTTATGTTTTGTACACGTGTCTTACGCTGATCTGAGACCTGTTTTGTGACAGTCGTCTGATCCCGGATCTCTCTAAAGGTCGGCTCTCGCCTGCAGCTGACTGATCTGTGAGGGGGTTTAGAGCGACACTGATCCTCTGTGTTTGTGTCCGCAGGCGAGGGCTGGGAACTTCTGTACAGGATCTTCAGTACTGTGTTATTATTGTTTAATTAGGCAGCTAATGTGATTCACTTTAGTTGAACTGCCTCGAGATACAAAGTGTTTGAGTTATTACAAATAACAGAATAAACATCTCTATAGCATAGCTGAAATATGAAAGACAGTTTTAGTTTAACAGAACGTGATACTCTTGGCTTTCAGCGTGTGTTTGTGAGACTGTGTTAGTGTGAGTTTGTGGATTACAGAAGGACATTTTGAATATTTTAATGTGTAATAAGGATAGTTTCTATAATTGTAAATATTTTACAATTATTTTAAATATTTTTAAATATTTATTTTAAAAAATATTATTTAAATTATTTTTATTAAAATATTATATCTGAGATATTTTTAAATATTATTTAAATATTTTTATTAAAATATTATATCTGAGATATTTTAAAATATTATTTAAATATTTTTATTAAAATATATCTGAGATATTTATAATATTATTAAAATATTATATTTGAGATATTTTAAAATATTATTAAAATATTATATCTGAGATATTTTAAAATATTATTTAAATATTTTTATTAAAATATTTTTTACATAATTTATATATATTTTAATTGTTTTATATTTAAATTATATTTTGAATGTTTTTAAAAAATGTATATATAAAATATAAATTAATTTTAAAATATAAGACTAGTAAGATGAGCATTAGGAGCGTTTAAATTGGACTGAACATGATATGCTTGGCTTTATGTGTGTGTTTATATATCTAAACTATTATTTAATTAATTTTAAAGTATAATAAGATGAGCGTTTATAACGTTTTAGTTTGACTGAACTTGAAACGCTTTGCTGAGTGTGTTTGTGAGAGAGAATGTCTTAGTTTGATAGTGTTACAGAGGGCAGCTAATAAAGTGCCTCGAGACAAACGCGGTGACCCTTTAGCTTTAAGCTCTGACAGCGTAATTAACCCGTCACCGCCGGTCCTCGTTTAACCAGCGGGAGCAGGATCCTCCCCGTCCAGCAGCGAGGGTGTGAGGCTGTGCTCTTCTCGTGTTGTTAACAGAAAGTGACCGTGTGGAAACGGCCCCGGGGTCCCTGCTGAAGATATGTGGCCTGTCTTGACAGAAACCGCAGAGAAACTCTATTATGGAGCAAATGCAGAGGGAATAAACTGTCAAAGCACACGAGAGACGAGACGGAGAATCATTCCAGCACATTAGACACACACCATCTGATTTTATACATGCAAATATATATATGTGTGTATATGTATATATATATTTGTATGTATGATATGATACTTTATTGTCAGACCAAGTCAGTTTACAATTATTCAACAATTAAAATACTATTAAACAGCTTATATACTTATTATATAATTATATTTTAAAATATTATAATATAATGATAATAGAATTTAGCAATTTTAAAACTGTATTTAAAATATTTTTAAAAAATTGTTTAAATATTTTGTGTATATTTTTAAGCATTTAGATAATTTAGTGGTATTTTTCATTTTTAAACTCATATATAAATGTAATATATTTTTAATCATATTTTAAAATACATATCAAAACTTTTATTTAAATACCTTTTAAATATGTATTCATATTTTTAAAATAATTTTAATTTAAAATAATTAGGAAACTGCAGGACTCATAGCCGTTTTCATGCATCATGCAATCTAAATGTTATTCTAAAGTACTTCAAAGTATACCATGCTGTACCATTGTCCTAAAATAACACAGTAAAGTGTTTTTCCTTGGGCTGCTGTCCCAGTCGAGCACTGAATCCGGGTGGTCTAAACACCCCTCCAGATCTCCTGACGCCTCCCAGCGGAGCTCAGGTTCTGCAGAGTTCAGCTCTGTTTATGTTCACTTCATCATGTTCACACGTTTCTTGTCATTAATCAGCTCTCTCATATATTGGACCCTTCACTTCATGTGGTGCAGGCTGTGTTTGTTTAACGCTTCAGCTCCCTGTGTTTGGAGAGGCAGCTTCCAAACGGGACGGTTCATCTGATTTTAGTTCTTATTTCTTCTTGTTGTTCACCTACATAATGTACATTTAAATATTTGTAAAAATATGATATTAATTAAATAAATGTTTTAAAATATTTTACATATATTTTAATTTGTATTAATATTTTTTATTATATTTTAAATATTTTGAGGGGCAGCTTTCAGCCAGCGAGTCTTTATTTAGTCCAATGTAAAGTCATGTTACATTTAATTTGATGTAGTAAATGTTTAAAGAAATATGTTTGCATGTTTATATTAACATAATATTTTATCATATTGAAGTTTATATTTTTTACTTTTATCTAAAAATCATAATACACTATACAGTAATACATTTTTGCTTCTAACTGTTGTTTAGCTAAAAAAATTAAGTATTTTTAATTCTTTAAATATTTTTTAAATATATTTTAATTATATTTTGAGGGATATACAATATCAGCTTTAAAATTCAGCTTCCAACTGTAAATTTACATTTCACATGTTTAAAATATGCATGTTTATAATTTTTTCAAACTTGCTATATACACGTTTATTTATACTTCTAACTGTTGTTCAGATAATATAATGTACAGTATATTTGAAATATTTTTTATATAATATTTTACATATATTTAGATATTTATTATTTTTTAAATAAGATTTAATCATATAAATAATAATATTTTCAATATTTCAAGGGGCATATGATGCCATAAATAAGGCAGTTTTTGAATTCAGCTTCCAAATGGAAAGTTTCATCCAGTGGGATTTTTATTAAAACCTATGTAAATTCATATTTCACATGCTTAAAGTAAATGTTTATAGACATTTTTTACTTTTATTTAAAAATCATAAATACTTCTAACTGTTGTTCAACTAATATAATGTATACTTTAAATATTTGTAAAATACTTCTTTAATTTAAATATATTTTACAATATTTTTTACATATTCAAATATGTATTTTAACTATTATGTAAATCTATTTTAATGATATTTAGAGGAAGCAGCTTGCTTCCAAATGACGTGTGCAAAAGGCTTTTATTTAGTACAATGTAAATTTGTATTTCATTTCATTTGATCGTTACGTCACGTCAGTGTTTCTGGTAATATGTTTACATGTTTATAAAGATCATAACTACAAAATACCCTTTTATTTGTTATTTCTAACTGTTGTTCAGCTATTGTTATGAAGTCATTAAATGAAATGCCGTTTTTGAGGTGATGCACCACCTCTCTTGGTTCCTCATGTAAACACCACAGACTCGGAGCAGATGAAGGAGTCTCTGGTTCTGCATGAGCAGCAGGGACTCGTGGTTCCACATCATAAAGTTTTCATTGAAACGGGTCTCGTCGGGTCAGTATGACTGGTGTGACTCGACGAGTCTGCAGAAGACTCTTCTAAACGTATCTGAGACTTTCAGGCGTTTGCAGCTTTAAGGCAAGACCTTGTTTTTTCATGCACTGGTTAAAAACCCATGTAATCCCACCGGTCACAATAGTGACCGTAAAAAAGGTTTTCATTTATAAAGCTCTAAAAACCTTACTGACTGAGGTTTTAGTGCACTTTCTGCAAATATGGAAAAAATAAAGGGTCTGAATTAAATATGTGCAGTTTCACATGATTAGTGCAGATTGTCACATGACCAGAGCAGAATCTTGAGAAGATGATAACTGCATCAAAGCTCTGAAACGAAAGACTAGTAAAGTGTGTTAACATAAAGATACGACAAAGATTTTTGGTACACATTATCTTTAAGGTGTCTAGTATTAATATTTGAATTCACACATTCAGTTTTGTTGAGTGTGGTCATAGAGTGAGTAAACATGTTGATGGTGGGATAACAGTGAACTTAGGTATACAATATAAATCCAGTTGCAGTTTTTAGTGAAAATTACACTAAAATGTTGCAATGACAAAATATTGCACTAAATTAAAAATTCAAATGTTACAAAAAATTTACAATTTTGATGTTGTAATACTGGTAGCAGTAATATAAAAATTTGATGTTATATTTTACAAAAAAGTAACAATTTTGAAATACGTTGATGTTGTATTTTTTTGTTTTTTTTCATCTCAGTGTTCCTATCAATGTTGCATAAGGTTTTTTATGCATAATAGTAACCCTACAATGTAATCAAACAGTTTAAAATATCTGGGCTGAGATATATAACTAATTTTTATGACTGCAGAAATATGTTAATCAGTACACACATTATCCCACCGACCATAAAACACAATTTTTCACACACTTTTCCCCCCCCCAAAAAAAAAAAAAAAATTATTGATTATTTCAAAGGGTTACTAATAACACATCATTTGGATATTTTCATGTCTGGGAAGAATTTGGGATTAAACTGGTTAATTTTGAGATTTGGGGTTTTCATAAAGTGTTTTTTCAGACTAGTGTAGAGAAAATATCCAAAATATACTTTGAAGTGTTTCTTGTATTGCACTTAATATATTTGCGTCTATAGATTTCAATTTGAGTTCATATCTTTACAGACCGTTTTCTCAAAATGAGTTTGTTTCTCCACTTCAGCAGCACTTACATACACAAACTTTTTTATTCCTATCTGTATTCTGAAGTCTTTTACTGAGGGGGTTATTCATATATCATTCACTCACTTTTATTATTGCACTTAATCTTTAATGGCCTTTTTATCTAAATGAGTTTTTTCTCAACTTCAGCAGCACTTACATACATCTATATTCTGAAAGATTTTATAGAGGGGCTTGTTCATATCATTTGAGTGCTTTTTATTTTATTGAACTTTATCTATTTGCATCTGTTGATTTCAATTTCAATTACAATACATTTTTAAAGACTGTTTTCTCAAAATGAGTTTGTTTCTCCACTTCAGCAGCATGCACTTACACCAAATTTGATAGTTTTATTCCTTTTTATATTATGCAGGTTTTTACTGAGAGATTTGTTCATACATCATTCGCTTGATTTTTTTTATTGCACTTTATCTATTTGCGTCTGTTGATTTCAGTTACAATGCATATCTTTAAAGGCCATTTTCTCAAAATGAGTTTGTTTCTTCACTTCAGCAGCACTTACATACACCAAATTTTAAAGTTTTATTCTTGTCTATATTCTGAAGGTTTTTATAGAGGGGTTTATTCATATAATATTCACCTGATTTTATACAACATCTTGTTCGTTAAAAAGGTAAAAATGTGTTTTTTTTCTGTCTGTTGACAGTATTTTCTAATTTTCGAGGTAGTAAAAAGAGAAATCCATATTTCCCTCTGTAAAAACCTTTAACTCTAATATGTCAACAAAATCAAATAAATATTTTGAGCCTTGCTTTACCCAACGTTCAGATATATGTTCTGGAAATGTGTGCGAATTACTGCATATTTAAATAGATTATGCCTCATTTATGTATTTAAACAACATTTCAGAAACAAATGTGCATTTCTTAATGTAATCAATCAACTGGTTAAGTATGATGTGTGTATATATACCCTATATACATATACCCTACATTCATTTCACAAAAATAAAATGATTGCACGATTTTGGGCTCTGGTCAGTTTTAACCACGAACAACACAAGAGTGACACCAAATGAACAACAGCAGAGGGTTAAGACTCAGAGATGTGACTAAAACTGTCTGTTAGTCCTTCATCACGTTCTGCTCTGAACTTATGAGACATAAACCATCTGTACATGGTCTCTACACGCCTCCAGATGAGGATGAACAATATTTACAGTACGTGTTTTTTTCTACACTATAGTTTTTGTCCGTTAATGTGTTTGTTTCTCTTTGTTTTTCCTCCTCAGGCGTTTGGAAATGCCAAAACAGCCCATAACAATAATTCCAGCCGCTTCGGCAAGTTTATTCAAGTCAACTATCAGGAGAGCGGGACTGTGAGAGGGTGAGATGTGCTTTTCTGCTTAGTCAACTGTCTACATAGGGCACTACCTGTGAACGCAGCATCCTAATGACTGCTTTATAGTCACTTGTGTCAATTATATACTCAATGTTAAATAGATTAAACTACTTTTATTGATACTTTTTAGGAGTGAATG